>BSBN01001630.1:0-396621 GCA_027924645.1 Cunninghamia lanceolata | reverse complement strand
CCATTTCTCTATCTCTCAATCTCCCCCCCTCTCTCTATCTCTCCCTATCTCTCTATCTCTTTCCCCCTCTCTATATCTCCCTCTCTATCCAAGTATCTCTCTAACTCTCCTCTCCCCATCTCCCCCATCTATCTCTCTCTATATCTCTCTTGGTCTCTCCCTTCTCTCCTTGTCTCTCTCCTCCATCTCTTTCCCCTATCTATCTCTCCCTCTATTCCTATCTCTACATCTCCCATCTCCCCCATATCTCTATCTCTTTATCTCCCTTCTCTATATATCTCTCAACTCTCACTCCCCCTGCCTCTCTCTCTCTATCCCTATCTTATCTCCCCATCTCCCCCATCGCTTCCTCTCTCTATCTCCTCTCTCCCGCATCTCTATAACATTCCATCTCACATTACCCAAAATAACCATAATTAACCATATTAACTAAGAGTAAGGATACACCATGATTAACATAATCATAGTTAAGCAAGAATGAATTAATATCATCATGATAATTAAGCATGATTTCTTTTCCAGGACATAACAAAACTTAGATTTACAATATACAAGGATAACTCATTAGTGAATGATCTTCACTATACATGTACAAAGATATGCTCAAGACATCAAATATAGAAATATACATAATAAATTACTATCAAGTCATATAAAGAAAAATGCTATATCTGGAACTTTGGTATCTGTCTTCATAAGTCTCAGCTTGTCTTTCACTTGGCAAGGAGAGCATCATCCATGTGCTTTTCCTCCAACCCTAGACCAGCGGTCCCCCACACAAATTCCTACCTAGAAGTGACCCTACCCTTCACAGAGGATATAGATAAAAGGAACCATTAAGTTTTCCATATGAGTATCTGGTATTGTGTCCTTCATAATGTCTCTCGGTCATACAACTATAGATCCACTCTAGCTATGTATGACACTACTGGAAACATTATGCCATCTAGATCACTGTGGATCGACTAATGCATGCAAAGATAGATGCATTACTTTGGCCAAAGATTTACATACATATACATTTCGTAATGAATGTAGTCATATGTCCACCACCTCGACTCAGCTTAGAAGTTGTCTCATCCTATAGTATTCATAGTTCTAACTTCATTTAGGTCTAGGATAAATAAGTTTAGTTCACTCTTAGTCCAAATCTTGGACAATCGACTCCTATCTTGGGAGTACATTTGAATATGATATGTTTCTTTCACAATAGAGAAACTGTGACTCCACGTCACTCTATCCCATCTTTTCAAAATGGCAATAGCCAAATCAAGTTTTCCAACTTATGACCTTCTTAGGTTCACAGTTCCATGTTGACCTATCATAAGGTTTACATTCAGATCATGTCATCAAAGACTTATATCATATTAGTATAATAAGACGATCTTAATAAAAAGACCCTAACTCAAATACCCACATGAGTTTTTGATATTTTATATTCCATTTGTGGAGTTTGGCCATTCGAAAGAAAATGGTTTTCATTTATGTTACAATGTAAGAGTTTCATACTAAACTTAGTATTCAGTCTCATAAGGAAATAATTATCAAGAAGAGTAATCTCTCCATTAAACCCGACATGCATTTAATGCTTCCTTGATAACAATACTATTTATCATTTATCAAGACCTCCTTCTTCAATAAGGAGTCGACACATATATTCTTTTAAACTTATGAACTTCACCATGATTATCATAATAACCATCATTAATAGTCAAACATTGTGATAACAGTCCTCAAGACTGGCTGCTAAGTGCCTTATGCACAGTCAAGGTTAAAGATTCATGATAAATGTTATCATGGCTCGAGGAAGGCTCTCGGCCTACTCCCAAGCTAGCTTTTCAAAACACATGCTTAGTCATAATGGTTCTTAATACTTTCATTATTGAGTACAGTCAGCTCGAACATAACAATGAGAACTTCAAGAATAATAATAAATAGTTTTAAACCCTTTCCATGTCAGCACACAGGCATTCTTGCATGTTACAACAAAGCACAAGCTCAGCCTTGTGGCCTCGAGCAACTTAATCATCAATAGTGCTTAAAAGCTTTGCAATATAAATCCACATACGGCCTCGAGGGCCTTCAATGATTACACAATAGTGTATGGGATAAAAAAGTTAATCAAAGCATAGTATATGACCTCAAGGGTCTTAAAACAATAAACACAACAAGTGCTTCAGCCTTGAGGGCCTACAAACAATATTCACAACAAGATTTACTACTATATGTTGACATAGTCGACTCCATACATAGCAGTATTAACCTTTATTTGACATGCCAAGTAATAAGAGTCTTTCAAAGACTATGATTCATACTTGAAAGGTTTAAATATGTGAAATGGAGTTGGCCTTTTGAGGGACACTCTCGAAAGCCTATCGATGGTTCTAAAACTGAGCACTATCATACTCCCAGCTCGCTACTATTGTAGCAGTCTCTTCACACAAAGAAACCCAATTCACAAACTTGTTTCTTGCTCTCCATGAGCATACCAAAAGATACACCACAAAAACAAAGGTATCATCGACACTTTTGCATGCCTTGCATCCAATAATGTTCTCCCCCTTTTGTGCTCCACGATGTGGTAAAAGTAGAAAACCAACTCTGCCACCATGCAACCTTTTTGTGCTTCAACAGTCCATTATCTGCCATCATGGAGTGGATAGCAAGGGTGGGGATAAAGATGGGTTCAAATTCTCCTCCACGCATCCCACTCACTGTGGGTGGTGGTTGGCCTATTAACATATGACATATACATTAATGATAGTAAGGTTCCCGATCACAAGGCTAAAATGATAATATCACATTAAGTTTCCCTTGCATCTACATGATGTTTAAGGGTAAACATAACAATCTAAGATGTCATCAAATGACATCATCATCAATAGGGTGGCACAAACAAAATGTGATTTAGGGATCAAGTACCACTCCCCCTTCTTCACTATAAATCATAAGTAATATATAAAAATAAATAATAGACTCAACACCCTAATACAAAAATAGATAAAGAAACAAGGAAGTACTCAACTACCTGACGAGATTATCTCTCGACTTATGTTGATATTCTAGGAACATCGTTTAGGTGAATCGACATAGGTGACGTCGAGATAACCCAAACTGTCATAATGACACAAAAGGAAAGGACTAACAAGGAAATGCCGTAAACTCACTCTACCTTGCAAGGTTTCACAAGGAATTAATCTGATACTCAAATGGCAATCTGAGCCTTTCCCAAATCTATCTCCTCCTCCTGGATGATACTCTCCTTCCATTTTTGAAGGAAGATTCTTTTCCTGATCACACTCACAACCATATAACCATGATTAGTGTATCATCATTTGATTTCCAAATCATAATAATTAAATAATCATATCAATATGTAATCTCATGTCTAATTAACATTAATTAGTATTCACATAATCAATGATTAAATCTGATATTTTCCACAAACATCTAATCATTAGACTATGATTAATCATCTTGATTACCATACAAAAGCAAGATTAAGATAAACCATAAGTTGGGGATGTAACATATCTCCCCCCATAAGAATCATCATCCCTGATGTTTAAATGTCTTCCAAATCAACCAACATAATAAGAAAAGGATTATTTTAGCATAATAAAAAGTTTTTCAAAAGAGATGGGGAAATATCGCATAAAAATCCTGATAGTTTTCCCAGGTGGCATTTTCCACTAGATATTGGTCTCATTAGACCTTGTATTGAGTTATCTCTTTATTACGTAAGCGTAGCTTACGCGTTTCGAGCACCTTGATGGGCTTGATCAGTATCACCCTTGGGTCTTTCACATGTATAGCATTCCAATCAAGACTAGGAATTTGATTATCTCTAGAATTAAACTTTTTCAAATAGGAAACATTAAAAACATTATGCATCATGGCAAGGGCTAGCGGTAGAGAAATTATGTATGCGACTGGGTTGACCTCTTCGAGAACTTCGAAGGGACCCCTGTATGTAGGAGCTAGTTTGGATGTTTTCCCAAATTTAATGGAGCTCTTTTGAGGTTTTACCCTTAGAAGGAATTTTTCTCCCACTGAGAAATGCCTTTCGATGTGTTTAGCATCTACATAACTTTTCTGCCTATCATTGGCTTCCACTAGCCTTTTCTTAATCAGATGGACTTTCTCTTCCATTTCTGACAACATTTTTGGTCCAAGGCTAACCCTATCTTCTAGCTTATCCTAGCTTATAGGGGTTTGACACCTTCTTCCATATAATGTTTCAAATGGAGCCATCTTAATAGAAAAATGATAGGAATTATTATAGGTAAATTCCACCAAAGGAAGATAATCTTCCCATTTGTATTGCTGGTCCATGCAATACATCCTCAATAAATCCTCCAGCACTTGGTTTACCCTTTCAGTTTGACCATCTGTATCAAGATGATAAGTAGAGCTTATATTCAACTGGGTTCCAAGTGAGGAAAACAAGGTCTTCCAAAACCTCGATGTCATTAGAGCATCCCTATATGAGATAATCTTCTCAGGAATACCATGCAACCTAAAAATCTCTTGAACAAGTTTGCAGGCTATGATGGGTCCCCCATTTGTCAATTTCCCATGTATAAAATGTGTGGCTTTGGTGAGTCTATCTACCACAACCAAAATTAGCATTGTGCCTATTCCTTGACATAAGAAGTCCTTGCACAAAGTTCATGCTTATGATTTGCCATTTCCACTCAGAATTTCATGAGGGTATAAAAGTCCTACTGGGTGATGGTGTTCTGCCTTCACCCTCTGACATTCAATACACGCAGCTACAAAATTTGTAGCATCCCTCTTCATTCCTTTCTAGAAATATAAAGGTTTCACATTGGCAAGTAACTTTGTTACTCTAGGATGTCCCAAATACAGTGCAGAATGAACCTCCTTCCACACCATATTCCTTAACTCCACAGAGTTAGGTACATACATCTTTCCTTTATACCTTAATAACCCATCAGGTTCAAGGTAAAATCTATCATATTTTGGACTTTGGGGGTTTTCCAAAAGGGCTTGTTTTACCTACTCGTAAAACTCATCTCCCTTAGATTTTTGTAACATCTGATTCTTAAAATCAAAATGTATGGAGATCATTGAGGAGATATGTCTTCTCCTATTTAAGGCATTTGCCGCTCAGTTTTCTTTACCTTGTATATATTTAATCTCAAAATCATAATCTGAGATGAACTCCAACCATCTTCTTTGGAGAGCATTTAGGTGTGGTTGAGTGAATAGATATTTGAGCCCTTGATGGTCTGTTTTTAGCTCAAAGGGTTTTCCAAGCAAGTAGTGTCTCCACATTTGCAGAGCATGCATTACTACTACCAATTCCAAATCATGAGGGGCATAGTTTTTTTCAAAATCTTTCAATTTTTAGGATTCATATGCAATGACTTGTCCTTGCTAGACTAGTACACCACCTAAGCCTTCCCTTGAGGCATCGGTAATGACTACAAATTGACCTTCTGGGTCAGGTACTTTCAAGATTGGTGCTAAAGTTAAATTTTCCTTCAGTTGGTCAAATACCTCCTGGCACTTGTCTGACCACTCAAACCTTTTGCCTTTCCTCTGCAAATAAGTTATAGGATAAACAATTTTTGAAAAGTTCTTCACAAATTTCCTGTAGTATCGTGCAAGGCCCATGAAACTTCAGACCTCATATACATTCCTTGGTACCGACCATTCCAATATGGCTTTAATTTTAGCTAGGTCCACAGCTATTCCCTTAGCTAAAATTATGTGACCCAAATACTATACTTCCCTTTGAAAGAAAGTACACTTAGAGAGCTTGCCATACAGTTTATGCTATCTCAACCTCTGAAGAACAATCCTTAAATGATGAAGGTGTTCTTCCTCATTCTTAGAGTAGATTAGGATGTCATCAAGAAAAACTAGGACAAACTTGTCCAAACAATACTTGAACACACTGTTCATTAAATTCATAAACGCGACAGGTACGCTTGTTAATCCAAAAGGCATGACAGTGAACTCATAATGCCCATACCTTGTTCTGAAGGTTGTTTTGTGGATGTCCTCATCCTTTAACCTCAATTGATGGTACTTAGACCAAAGATCAATCTTAGAGAACACAATTGCTCCTCTCATTTGATCAAAAAGATCAATGCGGGCAATGGGTATTTATTTTTAATTGTTGCCTTATTTAGCATGTGGTAATCTATGCATAACTGCAAAGTACCATCTTTCATTTTCACAAATATCACTGGTGCTCCCTAGGGTGACACACTGGGTCTTATCAGTCCTTTATCGAATAATTCCTACAATTGAGCCTTTAGCTCCATTAATTCTGTCTAGTAGTCATTCTATATGGAGCTTTAGATATAGGTTCCAATCCTAGAATTATATTTATAGAGAAATCAAAAGCTCTTTTAGGAGGTAATCCTGGTAGCTCATCCAGAAATACGTTCTCAAAACCTCTAACAAAAGGGTATCTATCCATATCTAATCTCTCCTGATCTATGGACTCCCTCTTCCCAACTCCATTGAGCTTATGAGATTCATAAAACATTAAATCATCTTGGAAATTGGTTTCCTTAAAACCATTTAGTTCTTCCATCTTGATAGCAAAAAGCTGGCATCCCTTTCTTTGAGCTCTTTTCATTTACAGGGAAAGAATTTGTCTTAGTTTGACTTCTTTAGGGTTCCCTTGCAGAAAGACTTTGTTCCCTAAGTCATCTAGACATTCTATGGTTTTGGCATAATAGTCTACTTTGGCTTGATGTCTCCATAACCAATTTATCCCAAGGGTAACATCGTATGAGCCTAGTGGGGCTACATAAAGGATCACTTTAGTGGAGAAACTTGGAAGTTCAACCTTAGCCTCAAACAAGCATTTCTCTACCTAAGCCTTGGTTTGATTTGCATGTTCAACTGACCAAGTGTTTGCCATGTATCCAACCTTTCTAGAAATTTTGCTTAAAACTTTTGGGGAAACAAAACATTTAGTAGCACTAGTATCTATCAAAACTAAAATTGGGAGACCAGATAAAATACTTGTAGTTTCAATTAGAGTAATTTAGTATTTGGCTTGCTTATTGTCTAAGGCTACATGAATGCGTTGCTAGAATGCTGCTTGCTGAGAGGGCAAAGGGTTTCCTCATTGCTATGCTCTCTGTGTCTTTTTAGAATGCTGGTTGGCATAATGGTCTCCACCACATGTATAACACCCTCCCATAGGTCCTTGCCTTTCATGAGGTTTCCCAGAATTGTCTCCATTTTTATTGGAGTGGTTGTTGCCCTTCTTCTCCCCCTTGGAGTTAGTTTTCTTATGCTTGGCCCCTTTATCATTTTTCTCTATAAAATCCTACTTTTTCCCCTTTTTCTTAGAAGATTGGGAGGATTGGGACCAATTAGACCTCTTTCGGTTCCTTTCCCTGTAAGCAGACATAGCTTTCAATTTTTGTTCCTGTTTGATGGCATTCTCATAGACCTGGTCCATTGAAGTGGGACCATGCACGTTAACCTCACCCCCAATCTGGGTGTTCAATCCCATTATAAAATTACGGATGAAAAATCTCTCATCCTACTGATATTGCGGCACATACTTGAGTAGGCAAGTGAACTTTTCCTAGTATTCATTCAGAGATAATTCACCCTGTCTCAGATTCTAAAAATCTATTATAACATTAGAAAATGTCCCCTTGGGGGCTTTTCCCTCTTTAGGTTTAGCTCTCAGGTCTTTTGTGTGCATTTAGGACATTTTAAATCATATTTCAACACCCCGATGAGAAAACCCCTAAGTGTCTTGGAAAATAGGACCTAGGGGGACCACTTGTGGTAACCCCTACCCAAAATAGGGGGGAGGACTTGGGCACTCATGCCCTAGTCTTGCCCTATTTTGGGGAAGTCCCAATTTTTGGGTGTTGGCTTGTGAGCATTATTTGGGTCCTATGCTGACACGGTAAGTTTGAATTACAAAAATCTTGGCGGGAGTGTTTGTAGTTGCATATAAAAGCATGTTTAGGCATTCATTTGTAAACTAGATTATGTTCATGTGATTTTGGCATCCTAAAGGTGGTTCAAGGCTTGAACATTTTGTTGCAAGAGCAAATTTGTGTGGTTTATGTGTTTGTGTTTGCAAATTTGAGCATCTATTTCATCATGGAATGAAGAGCATCTTCCTCCCTTGAGATCTTCACTACAAGGTGAAATTTATTGTGTTTGTGATCATTGTTCATTTGGTTTATGGCCTCTATCTTCCAAGGCATGCCCTCTCTATCTAACAAAGGTGTTTGGAAGACTTAAGTGTCCTTCCGGGGCTTGACTGAGGCAAGCTCCTAAACACCACAACCCCCTCCCAAAGTTTTCATGTTTACAGGTTACAGGTTGAGGAAATGGACAAAGTGAAGTTGCAGGAAGACATCTTGGAGTGTCAGAATTATAGAATAGGAAGAAAATCTACCCCTTGGACTAAGGCGCCTGCTCATTAGTCCTCAAAGTTTCGTGACAGAATAATCTTTGGTACAGTGGGAACAGGTTGTAGATCTTGTTTGCAGATCCAGACAAAAAGCAGGGCACTAGACTTGGGCACCTGCTCTTTTGTCCCTAACTTTTCCACCTTAGAACTCCCAAAATAGGTACTCTGTGATTTGTCATTTCACTTCCCTCTGCAAGAGATTTTTCTGTAATTCATTTGTTTACTGTCGTATTTGCAAAATTAGGGTTTTAATGGTTAATTAAGCATAGGAGAAGGAAAATTGATAATTAAACACCCTAATCAAAGTTTCCCTACATTTGTAAGTGACCAAGGACCTGTCAGTGCTCTGCCACTTGATCTGAAGGTCCTTGAATGTGTTAGGTGAAAGGAGGATTTAAACACTTAACAAAATAAATCCAATTTTCCCCTAAACATCTATAAACTTCTGGTCATAAAACAACCGAGGCAACCATCTTAGCCTAAAGAGTTCCATGAACCTATCCCAGGTTAGACTTGTAGACCTCAAGCCTAACTCCATATTTTTGTTCATTCACCATGTGGATGCTTCACTTGCCAACTGGTTTGCTCCCCATATTGCTTTAGTGATCCCATTGTAATTTCTTATTTCAAAATACTTTTCCATTTCCATAAGCCATGCCTCTGCGACATCTTCACTTACAGACCCATCAAATTTGGGTGGCATAACCTTTTTCATGTCCTAGGATAATTCTAAAGCCAAATGGCTTCTTCTATCCTCTTCTTGTTTGGCCTCGGAGTTATTCTCTATGTGCTCACTTTGGGTGGTGTCATTATGACATGCCTCATCATCACCCCCATAATAGGCTTCCTACTTGGGTCCATGCTGATCCCTAACCTCCTTCTCGAAAGTCCCAACTCTCGCTCTCATCTCTTGAAGCATAGCAAGGATCTGGTTGAGTTTAGATTTGGAGTGGCCTACAGGTTTCCCTTCATCATGGCTATCTCCCACCCTAGTTCTTATATGAACCTTGCTGCAATCTACTTCTCTTGAAGTTTGTAGATTAATCATTAGATTAGATTGTCATACCAATGAATTCATTCATAATATAAATCTATTCTCATTCATGTAATCTTTAAAAAGAAAGGAAATATTTGCTAGAATTTTTCAATTGTATTATAGTTTTCCATGGATTACATATAATCCATCCAAAATAAAAAAAAATTTGTTTACATCTTGCTACTGCAAGTCATTATCAGTTTGGGGTATCTTCCCCAATTTCATTCCCCATCTTTGGGGTTTATCAAATCAGTTTTAGGAGGTGGACATACTCACATGTACTCATCCACAACCTCCTTATTAACATTAGAATCCTTATGTTCATTTTCCAAGTTTGGTTCCTTAGATGTAGAGGGTTCCGCTGATTCATTTTAAGAGTTAAGAGCAGTAATCCTAACTACTTTCCTCAACTCCTGCTTGATGTGTTTAACAACATCAACGAAGGTTTCATCATCAGCCAACCATGCACCTACCAAGAAACTAGTTTGTTCAAGTTATTTCATTCTTGAGGCTCGCTCCCTCAAGGCCTTAAGGTAATGTAGGTAACGTCCATTTTTTGTTACCTTCTTTCTGGGTGTCAATCTTATTCTTACCATTCTAGCATAAGAACATCCAAACATTAACAACCGTTAATGTTGGATAAAGAAAATTATTATGTAGTGAGCTCATAGGTCCATGTATTGAACCTAGTAGTTTTAATACCATATGTAACATGCCATCTCATATTACCCAAAAATAACCATAATTAACCATCTTAACTAAGAGTAAGAATACATCATGATTAACATAATCACAGTTAAGCAAGAATGAATTAATATCATCATGATAATTAAGCATGTTATTCTTTTCTAGAACATAACATAACTTAGATTTACAATATACAAGGATAACTCATTAGTGAATGATCTTCACTATACATGTACAAATCTATGCTCAAGGCATCAAATATAGAAATATACATAATAGCTGACTATTAAGTCATATAAAGAAAAACACTGTATCTGAAACTTTGACATTTGTCTTCATAAGCCTTGGCTTGTCTTCTTCTTGGGAAGGAGAGCATCATCTGAGTGCTTTTCCTCCAACCACAGACTGATGGTACCCCACACAACTTCCTACCTAGAAGCGATCCTACCCTTCATGGAGGATATAGATAAAAGGAACCATTAGGTTTTCCATCTAAGTATCTAGTGTTGTATCCTTCATAATGTCTCTCAGCCATACAACTATAGATCTATTCTAACTATGCATGACACTACTAGACACATTATGCCATCAAGATCACTATGGACCGATTAATACACAAAGATATATGCATTACTTTGGCCAAAGATTTACATAGATATACATTTTGCAATGAACGTAGTCATATGTCCACCACTTCAACTCAGCTTAGAAGTTGTCTCATCCTACAATATTCATAGTTTGACACTCATTTAGGTCTAGGATAGATAAGTTTAGTTCATTCTTAGTCCAAATCTTGGACAATCGACTCCTATCTTAGGAGTACATTCGAATATGATATGTTTCTTTCACAATTGGGAAACTGTGACTCCACATCACTCTATCCCATATTTTTAGAATGGCAATAGCCAAATCAAGTTTTCCAACTTATGACCTTCCTAGGTTCATAGTTCCATGTTGACCTATCACAAGGTTTACATTCAGATCATGTCATCAAAGACTTATATCATATTAGTCTAATAAGATGATCTTAATAAAAAGACCCTAACTCAAATACCCACATGATTTTTTGGTATTTTATACTCCATTCATGGAGTTTGGCCATTTGAAAGAAAATGGTTTTCATTTATGTTACAATGTAAGAGTTTCATACTAAACTTAGTATTCAGTCTCATAAGGAAATAATTATCAAGAAGAGTAGTCTCTCCATTAAACCCTACATGCATTTAATGCTGCCTTGATAACAATACTATTTATCATTTATCAAAACCTCCTTCTTCAATAAGGAGTTGATACATATATTCTTTTAAACTTATGAACTGCACCATGGTTATCATAATAACCATCATTAACAGTCAAACACTATGATAACAGTCCTCAAGACCGGATGCTAAGTGCCTTATGCACAGTCAAGGTTAAAGATTCATGATAAATGTTATCATGGCTCTTAGAAGGCTCTCGGCCTACTCCCAAGCCAAGGTTTCAAAACACATGCTCAGTCATAATGGTTCTTAATACTTTCATTATTGAGCAAAGTTAGCTTGAACATAACAATGAGAACTTCAGGAATAATAATAAATAGATTTAAACCATTTCCATGTTGGTACACGGGCATTCTTACATTCTACAACAAAGCATAAGCTTGACCTCGTGGCCTCAAGCAGCTTAGACATCAACAATGCTTATAAGCTTCGTAATATAAATCCACATATGGCCTTAAGGGTCTTCAATGATTACACCATAGTGTTGGGATAAAAAAGTTAATCAAAACATAGTCTATGACCTCGAGGGTCTTAAAATAATAAACACAACAAGTGCTTTGACCTCGAGGGCCTTCAATGATTACACCATAGTGTATGGGATAAAAAAGTTAATCAAAGCATAGTCTATGACCTCGAGGGTCTTAAAATAATAAACACAGCAAGTACTTCGGCCTCAAGGGCATACAAACAATATTCACAACAAGCTTTACTACTATATGTCGACACAGTCGACTCCATACATAGCAGTAGTAACATTTATTTGACATGCCAAGTAATAAGAGTCTTTTGAAGACTATGATTCATACCTAAAAGATTTAAATATGTGAAATGGAGTCAACCTGTCGAGGGACACTCCTAAAATCCTTTTGATGGATCTAAAATTGAGCACTATCGTACTCCCATCTCTCTGCTATCATGGCAGTCTCTTCACATAGAGAAACTTGATTCACAAACTTGTTTCTTTCTCTCCACGAGAACACTAAAAGATACACCACAAAAACAAAGGTATCGCCAACACTTTTGTATGCCTCAAATGCATTAAGGTTCGCTACCTTTTGTGCTTCACGATGTGGTAAAAATAGAAAACCAACTCCGCCACCCCGTGGCCTTTTTGGGCTTCAATAGTCCATTATCCGCCATCATGGAGTGGACAACGAGGGTGGGGATAAAGATGGGTACAAATTGGCCTCCACTCATCCCACTCACTATGGGTGGTGGTCAGCCTATTAACATATGACATATACATTAATGATAGTAAGGTTCCCGATCACAAGGCTAAAATGATAATATCACATTAGGTTTCCCTTGCATCTACATGATGTTAAAGGGTAAACATAACAATCCAAGATGCCATCAAACGACATCATCATCAATAGAGTGGCATGAACAGAATGCGATTTTGGGGTCAAGTACCACTCCCCCTTCTTTTCCATAAACCATAAGTAATATATAAAAAAGAAATAATAGACTCAACACCCTGGTACGGAAATAGATAAAGAAACAAGGAAGTACTTGACTACCTGACGAGATTAGCTCTCAAATTACGTTGACGTTCTAGATACATCATTTAGTCAAATCAACATAGATGATGTCGAGATAACCCAAACTATTATGATGACACAAAAGGAAATGACTAATAAGGAAATGACCTAAACTCACTCTACATTGCAAGGTTTCACAAGGAATTAATCTGATACTCAGATGACAATCTGACCCTTTCCCAAATCTATCTCTTCCTCCCGGATGATACTCTCCTTCCATTTTTGAAGGAAGATTCTTTTCCTGATCACACTCACAACCATATAACCATGATTAGTGTATCATCATTTGATTCACAAATCATAATAATTAAATAATCATATCAACATGTAATAGCATGTCTAATTAACATTAATCAGTATTCATATAATCAATGATTAAATCTGATATTTTCCACAAACATCTAATCAATAGACTATGATTAATCATCCTGATTACTTCACAAAAGAAAGATTAATCTAAATCATAAGTTGTGGATGTAACAATCTCCTCCCTCTCTCTCTCTATATGTCCCTCTCTATATCTCTCAATTTCCCTCTCCTCTCTCCCTCTCTCCATTTCTCTCTATCTCTCAATCTCCGCCCTCTTTCTATCTCTCCATATCTCTCTCTCCCTATCTCTTTCCCCATCTCCATCTCTCCCTCTCTATCTAGGTATCTCTCTATCACTCCTCTCACTCATCTCCCCCATCTTCTCTCTATCTCTCCCTCTCTCTATCTCTCTTGGTCTGCCCCTCTCTCTCTCCCTGTCTCTCTCCTCTATCTCTTTTCCCCTATCCATCTCTCCCTTTCTATGCCTATCTCTCTATCTCCCATCTCCTCCATCTCCCTATCTCTTTATCTCCCTTCTATAGATATATCTCCTCTCTCTCTATCTATCAGAGTCTTGTCTATATCCCCACCTCTCTCTCCACTCTATCTCTCCCTCCCTCCATATCTCTCAATCTCCCCCCCTCTCTCTCTCCCTATCTCTTTCCCCCTCTATCTCTACCTCTCTCTCTCTCCCTATCTCTGTATCTCCCCTCTCTCCCTCTCTCTCCCCCTCTCTCTGTCTCTCCCTCTCCATCCCTATCTCCCCTCTCACCCCTCTCTCCCCCTCTCTGTCTCCCTCTCTATATCTCTCAATCCCCCCCTCTCTCTCCCTATCTCTCTCTCTCACTGTCTCTCTCCCCTATCTCTTTTCCCTCTCTATCTCTTCCTATCTATCCCTATCTCTCTATCTCCTCTCTCCCCTATCTCTCCCCTCTATCTCTCTCTATCTATCCCTCTCTGTATATCTCTTAATATCCTCTCTCCCTTCCTCTCTCTATCTCTCATATCGCTTCTCTATCGCTCCCCCATCCCTCTCTCCCCCTCTCTCTATCTCTATCTATTAGAGCCCTATCTATATCCCCACCTCTCTCTCCCCTCTATCTCACCCTCTATCTCACCCTCTCTCTATATATCTCAATCTACCCCTCTCCATCTCTCTCCCCTGTCTATTTTCCCCTCTCTATCTCTCCCTCTCCCTCTTTATATCTCTTAACCTCCCCCCTCTCTCTCTATCTCTCTCCCCTATCTCTTTCCCTTCTCCATCTCTCCCTCTTTATCCCTATCTCTCTATCTCCCCTCTTGCCCATATCTCCCCTCTATCTCTCTCTATCTATCCCTCTCAATTTCTCTCAATCTCCCCCCTCTCTCCCCCCTCTCTATCTATCCATTTCTCTCTATCTCTCCCTCTCTATATCTCTCTTGGTCTCCCCCCTCTCTCCTTGTCTCTCTCCTCTATCTCTTTCCCCCTATCTGTCTCTCCCTCTCTATGCCTACCTCTCTATCTACCATCTCCCTAATCTCTCTATCTCTTTACCTCCCTTCTCTATATATCTCTCCTCTCTCGCTCCCACTATCCCTCTCTCCCCCTCTCTATATCTCTATCTATTAGAGCCCTGTCTATATCCCCACCTCTCTCTCCCCTCTATCTCACCCTCTATCTATATCTCTTAATCCCCCTCTCTCTCTCCCCCTCTCCAGCTCTCCCTGTCCATCCCTATCTCTCTATCTCTCCTCTCCTCCATCTCTCCCTATCCATCCCTATCTCTCTATCTCCCCTCTCTGCATCTCTCCCTCTCTCTCTCTCTAGTGAGAATAGTGAGTTAAGATTCCTTTAGAACCCAAATCATACCTTTAGACATTGGGAGAGACACCAAAAACATTAAGTAACACGGTCATGTTATAAGGTGACTGTATTATAACATAGACATATTTTTAACTAGTAGAAATGTTGAACAACAACCTACAAAAAGGCCTATCATGTGACTTTGGCCCATATGCTCTATAATATACCCCGTTCTATGCTTTTTTTTGACATGTAAAGAGACTTTTGATGCTTTTAAGGTTCTACAATGATTGATTGACATAATTGGTTCATTATTTGTCTTCTATCGATATAGAATATTTCATTCACATGTTTTGAAATCAAATTTGATGCTGCAAATCATTGTTTACATCTTTTGAGGAATTGCAACACTTGACTGAACAAATTAACTAGTTTTTTATTTGTTACCTTTTGAGTCGCCCTTTTTTTTTTTCGTGAAATTTCCTTAAGCAAGAGTCGACTTACCATTTTCCCCTTATTGGTCATATCTTTGTTTATTAAGTCGGCTCTTTATTCTTAAAGTTCACCTGCCTATTGTCTTTTGTATGTGAAATTACTAAAGGATTGAACCTTTGAACTTGAACCATTTTGAAAGTTCAAGAGTTCAATGGTTCAATGGGTTCAATACTTCAATGTTTCTCAAAGTGAACTATCAACACTTTTTGTGCAATTCAAATATGTCTTTGAACCTTCCGGTTGAACTTGAACCCTTTTTCAATGGTTTAAAGGTTCAACGGTTCGAGAGTTTAATGCTCAATGCTTCATAAAGAGTCATGTTCACTTAGTTCCCTTGTGTAATTTAATGTATCGTTGAACCTTCCACTTGAACCTCATATCAGAGTTCATTAGTTCAATGGTTTAACAGTTCACTGTTTCAATAGTTCAAGAGTCTAAAGTTTAATGTTTCTTAGAAGTGAACTGTTTGTTTCCTCTGTGTAACTCAGTATTGTATCTTTGAACTTTCACATTGAACCTTATTTCAGAGTTCAAAGGTTCAACCTTCCATGACTATAGCCTCTTTTCTTCCCGAAGCCTTCTCCAAGTCAAAATTTAGTAGGAGATTTAGAGGAAAATATATCTGAAACTCACTATGAAGAGGAAAGGTTCTAACTTCCAGAAGATTATGGATAATTATTATTCATCAAGGCCGCACATGAAGAATGCTTGCCATTAATGCATATGTCAAAATTCATGTCTTATCAAGCATTTTTAGCACGTATTGTTTCAGTTAGTAATTATTTGACCTGGTTAATGTTTGTATCAAGAGAGAACAAGCTAAATTTAGAAAACAAACATACTGGGTGATGCAAAGGTGAACAGCGCAGGTGGTATAGGATTTTTGTTGCCTAAATTTGCAGTGATTTTAGATACATTGAAGGTGAGTTCTACTCTTACTATAATCTGTCTCCATTACTTGGTTGGAAAGAAGAATCCTTTTGAGTTTCTGGCATTGTTTAAGAAGTTTAAAACATTTTTTTTCATTATACCCTCCAACCTGTAGCTATGAAATCTGCATGTCTTGGTTATGAGCATGGTTCTGGTCTCATCTGTTCTCTTCCTGAATTTAGGGATACCTCTCTAGTCCAATATGACTTAGAAGATTTTAGAGAGAGGGCTAAAAATCTAGTGCCAACTCCTATGATAGAGAAAATTGTGAAAAGTGGTTTGGTTGAAGCTGCGGCCTTTCCCATGGCCATACAGTGCCTTGAACTAGTTCTGGAGTGCATAAATAGATATGACCCCCAAAATAGGTGCATCAGATCCGTAGATGGCAATGTGTTACTTCATATCAACAGACAAACCCTAATGTTTGTGATGAGAATTCCGCCCAAAGAACCATATTCTGATCTCAATATCACTTCTTCTTATGGGCATTTTTCATTAAAGAAAGTGAATTATAGAAGCGTGATTGCTAGAAATTGGTTACTAAAATTCCAAAAGGGGGGTTCAAGACTACCTAGAACACTAACAAGAGACCACATGATTCAAGAGGTAAAGGATATTGTGGTGTTGCTGCATAGACTGAAGGGTAATTCCCAGGCATATTATTGGGAAGATTGGATGTATTTCTTCATCTAGGCAATCCTCCAAGGGGAACACTATTTGGACTGGGCTGAAATTATAGACGAATGTTTGCATCTAGGTTTAAGTAATTGTTTAGGTAATAAAGATTTCTATATGTCTTCGTACCTCTTCTATTGCCTGGCATCTACAAGACAATGGGTAAGGCTACCTCATGTGCCCTTGGTTGAGGACAACAAAATTTATGACTATTATTCACAATTACAGGAGGGTTAATGATGTTTTTACCAGGAGAATGACTCATGAATTAACAAACAACATTAATAAGAGGATGTCTGATGAGGATATGCAGCTGATCAACATTTATGGTAGTTTCTTTATTCAGTTTCCCAAGTTCACTTATATCAGAGTTGGGGGTTTTGACGGTGAACCTTTGAAGTTACCCCGATATGCTTTTGATCATTTTGTATTGATAGAGGTCTGTAGACAGCTAGCCCATGTGAGCAAAAAGTTCCCCATGAAGAAAGAATCTGGTATCTCTTTTCCCATTGAACTTGGACATTATTCTTGTTAGGCAATTTCTGACACTTTGAACTTGGAAGTAGATCTTAAAAAATTCAATTTTCAGCACTATACCGCTACATTCCAATTTGACAGCAAAGGCTTTGCTAAGGATAACTTGAATTTTGGAACAGGGTTTTCACATATTCCTCAATTGGAGGATTATTGGGAGGATTGTTTAGATGAATTGGAGGTCAGAAGAAGACTGTGGTGCAGGTTCTCCCTAGGAAAAATAATTACCCTTAATTTAAATATGGACATTTCTGGAATTTTTGATAATGAAGAACAGGTGATTGATCCACAATATGAACATATAAAACAATCACCTATTCTAGAAGTTGATTGGGATAAAGATGAAGAAGATAGGATTGAGGTTAAGACCCTCTCGGTGATAAGGAGAACCGAGAAATGGTTAAGGGAACAAAAACTAGAGAAAGTTCAAAATAAAGTTTCCCAGCAATGTACATCAATGGTTGAATCACCATCCCCAATAAGCTCCTCTAACCAGCTTATTGCTATCTGTCGTGTAGGTACTTCCAAGTCAAAACCTGGAAGGGGTCTTGTCATCAAAGAATCCAAGAAGGCCCTTACAACTATTCTGCCTCCCCGTGCTACCAGATCAAGGACTAAAAGTAGGAGAAAGAGACAGACTTCTGAAAGAATAGTTGTGGATTTAAATTCTAAAGAGGATTCAGGAGAAGCAATAGGTGATAAAGAGTCTTATTCACCGATGGCAGAGGAAGTTAGTTCAAAACAGCAGACAGAGGTTGCTTCTGACTCTGCTGACTTGATGATGATTTTAAATGTGCCCTCTGATCAATCATATCTTGGTAAAGAAGTCTTGGCCTCTGCTCCCAAATGGCTAGAAAGCTCAATCAACGACAAAAGAAAAATAGTCCCATTTTCTTTGCCACTGGAGGACACGGTGAGTAAATGTTTGGGAAAAACTCCCAAATCCAAGAAACTAAAAACAACATCTAGGGTAGATATTGACCCTAATACTGGGAACTAGAGCACTGAAATAGCTCGGCCGACAACTAATGAGGAGGTTCAAGACCCTACAATTCAAGATTTCACAATTGAAAAAATAGATCTTGGAACTGCTTAACAAGCCGCAGATGTGCATCATCTTGAGACATCCACCAAAAAGATAGTTAGCCAAGCTTGGAAAGATGAGAAAGACAAAAGGGAGTTGAAACAAACCTTGCTCTCAATGACATAATACATCGATGCCATTCACAACCTAGATCCACAACCAGTTTCACAACTTCCCCTGTCTTTCGATCCTAAATCTCTGGCCAATCAGAAGATGTTGGATCAGGTAAACAGGAATAGAATGGTAACCAAGGTATTCGATGATTGGTTGGACTGTATTATACATAAAGGTATAGAATATATTCATGAACTAAAAAATATATATGATCAAACCACAACCACCATTGATGACTTGAAGACACAGAATGCTTCGTGGACAAAAGATGAAGGCAGATGGATGAATGTAATGAATCAAATTGACAAAGTACAGAAGTATGGAATAGCAAAGTTTTTGTCAGAAAAGAATTTGACAGGTCTGGATGAGGATATACTGTATGTAAGTAAGAAAAACATCGAATGGAGGAATTCAGTATCCCGACAAGGGCGAATTGAACTTACAAAAATGATCAAAGAAATAACTGAATTCACTCAATCATTATAGCATGATCTACAATGTATTGATGTAAAATATATAAAGGATGACAGAGAACCACAAAAGGACATTGATATTGTGATTCAATCCTTCAGGGAAAAGATCAGCTTCGTTAAAGAAAGTGACAACTTATTAACCAAGAATTTCTCTCAGATTTCAAAGCTGTAGTCACTTCTTTATCTCTGCATTGACGCACTTCCGGAACACATGGAGAAGCTGTGGAAAATTTGGAGGGAAAAAGACGTCTGGAAGGCAAGGGTAAAACACATCAGTATTCCCAATTTCTTGAAGATCCAGGAGTTTGTTACAACATTTTAGGAGTGGAAGGCTCAACGTGCCTCCCCAACCGAACACAACAAATCTAGAGATTTTAATCCATCACCTCAACCATGATCTTACTTACTCAGTTTCTTTATTCGATTATTCAGTTGAGATTATTTTCAAAAACTTGGTTTTTAAATGAGTTTGTAAAAACTAAATCCTGTATGGGTCAGAGTTACCTTAACTCTGGGTTTGGTTTGAAAGATCGGATAATTAGGGTAACTATATATATGTTTTTAGTTGTTAAAACTGATATATAGGAATAGTGAAGAGAAGAGATAGAAAATTTTTAGAGCTGAATCTTGGTTGTTTTACAATATATATTATGTTTGTCTGAGACGTTTTTCATCTGTGAATGAAAAGGAGAAATAATTATTACATACTTAGATCTGTGTGTTTGGGTATTTAAAATTGGATTTTCTGTGCGGAATCTTCTTTCATATGGTAATTGCTCTTTCATTAGACAACTCATTGTATATGCTTTATCATTTATTGGTTCAGTATTATATATGTTTATAAATCTGATTACTATTGAAAATAGAATCTGTGTATTCTATTACCAAATGATGTTGTAGAAAAGTATATCGCATTCACAGCATGATGATGTATGGATGTTAGTTTGCCTTTAAGCACTTTCTGGTTAAAAGTGTATCAGAATGATTAAACTAGGTTGAATTCATTGAAGATCTTAAAGGGAACTGTACCTAAATTCAGAGGGGAACTATTCTTGGTAGTTTACCCATTTGTTGTTGAATTTATTTGTTCTTGAAGGAAAGGGGTATAAAGTCAAAATAAAACATTTTTAGATCAGGACAAATCTGTTAACCAACAGTTTTTGGTGACTCTGCTGGGGATTATCGAAGTTGTTTGTTGAAAGATTAGTTGAATTAATATGAAGCAACAATGGTACTTCCACATGAAAACATAATTCCTGTTCTACAACCTAATCTTGGTTTTCAAGATGAATAGGAAGATATAATTGGTCAGTTAAATACCCTTGCTTGGCGTACTCATCAGAATATTGATGATTATAGGAGAGCAAGCAGAGTATTAGAGAAAGAAGAAGAATTGGCCAATAATTTGAGACTGCTATTGCTCAGGCAAAGAAGGAGGCAAGCAGAAAACACAACAAGAAATCAAGCCCCTGAAGTGCGAAGAGATCAAGAATAGCATAGAAATCAATAGCTACCTATTCAGTTACAATACCATAAATTGGATTCCAGAAGATATACAAGGTCTTTAAGAAGAGAGGGAATTGAGGATCCTACTTTTCAAACACTACAAAGTTTAAATTTTCCATATATTCTTGCCTGTATTAGAAGAGCTAGAAGTAGACCTCGTAGCCCTCCTAAACCCTCTGCATCCTCTGTCTGTCAAGCCTTAACTCTTTCTGGTACTGTCATTCCCTCTGTTGTAAGCTTTCTACCAATGGCCCAACCTTGGGGAGTAGCCATAGGGCCTCTAAATTTAGGGGCCAACTTGAATCCTCTACCTAAAAATGCAAGGGAAAACTTGCCCAAATTTAATGGAGATGGAAGATAATCACTAGAGGAACATCTGAGTGCCTTTGCAGCAGCATGTGGTGTGTTAGGCATGCAACATCAAGATGTAGCCATAAGGCTTTTTGTGCAAAGTTTAACTAATACTGTAGCACAATGGTTCTATCATCTAGCTAACTCTTCAATCACAAATTGGAATGATATGAAAATTGCATTTGAAAATAGGTTTAAGAATGTAGAAGATAAACATTCCCTTCTTGCTCAATTGACTCATCTTAAGAAATAGATACATAAGCCTATGAGGGAATTCATTGCCAAATTCAATAGAATAGTGTACAAAATCCCTCCTGCAAAAAGGCCAACTACTGAGAATCAGAAATGTTTCTTTATTAATTCTATGCCTCCTGATATTAGTTTCCATCTCAGAAGAGGTGTAATTGTTGATTTAGCAACTACACAAACCTTGGCAGTTGGGTTAGAGGATGATCTTATTATGGATGGAAAATTGAAGAAAGAAGTCCAAGTTCCTAATGCTCATCCTTCATCCTCTATAGATCCTGTGGTTCAAAGACTAGTCAACGATATGATTGCCTTAAAAAGACAAATACCTAAGGCTGGTACCTCATTCCAACAACCATATCAAGATATTGGCAGGATGAATTTTAATCAACAAGCAAATACTGGTAGGACAGTGCCACTTATATCAGCACAACCAAGGTTAACTATTGAAGCTACTCATAAAAGAGGGAATATGTGTGCTTTTCATTTGACTACTGATCATGATGAAAATTCTTGTCCTGAGATGCTTAGATATGCTCAAATGGATGCTACTCAAGATGTATTCGGGGAGATTACTGTGGAAGAAAGGAACTTTGAGGAATGTGGTGACTCTGAAATACACTTCCTAGAGTATGAATCAGATTCAGAAAGAGGAGGTGAAATATTGTTTACTCTTGAAGATCCTTCATGTGCTGTGCTTACCAGAAGTCAAAAGAATCAAAAATTTTCTGATACTCAAGAAGTACCTGTTAAAGGTAAGGAACCTCTTACTAGGACCTCCGATGCTAATTGGAAAGCCCAAGAGATTAAATTGTTACATAGAAATGATTGTGAAACTTCTTTTGATATTCTAGAATTTTGTAGATCTGCAAAGATTCAAATATTCCCTGCTGAATATCTCAAGTTAAAGCCCAAAGAACTTGATAGATTGGTTAAATATGTCAAAGGTGGTCCTACACAAACTGAACCTGAAAGTCAACTAAATGTTAATGCTGAGTCTCCCATTGCCCAATTATTCACTTCTCCACCTGAGTCACCCATGCATACTCCTAAAATGGCCCTCAATTCATCTAATGATACCTCTTATATTACTGATATGAAGCCCAACCCATTTTATGTTTCTTTATTAATAAATGGCCATAAACTCAGTAATTGTATCATAGACTCGGGTGCTTCTGATAATATTATGCCTTCTTCTGTAGCCAAAACCCTAGGCTTATCCCTTACAAAAACATTTGGTAGGTGTTACTCCATGGATGGCAAACAGATTTCTTTGCTCAGGAAAATTAAAGATGCACAGGTTGCCCTTGCAGCCTATCCTTATAAAAGAGTGAAGTTGACTATTTTGGTAGCGGATATTCCTGCTAGTTATGGGATGTTGTTGAGCAGGACTTTTTGCAAAGATTTGGGTGGGCAGATTAAATTGGATTGATCAGAAGCTACAATTCTAGTAGGAAAGTAGAAAGTGAAGCTAAAACCTGAACCCAAATGCAAGTTTACTGTATATCCTTCTGATGATCCTAAGTCTCAGATTCTATTTGAAGAATGTGAATTTGGTAATTATTTTCTCTCTTCTGAAGACATGAAGGAAGAATCTGTCCCAAAGTCTGCTCATTCAGATGATTTATGGACCATGGAATTTGATGGTAGTTGTGCTATCGTTGGTTCAGGAGCAGGGGTTGTTTTGATCTCACCTGAAGGTGAAAATTTTCCTTACTCTTTCAAGCTAGAGTTTAAAAACACTAATAATGCTGTAGAGTATGAGGCTCTATTGCTTGGGTTAAATGAAGCCAAAGGAAAAGGTGTAAATATTCTCAAAGCAAAAGGAGATGCTGAATTAATTGTTAAATAGGTGAGAGGCATTTTTTCAGTTAAAAATGAAAGATTGAGACATTACAGGAACAAAGTTTGAGATGAGATAGAATACTTTGATGCCTTTTCTATTGAGGCAATTCCTAGAGATTAGAATACACGGGCTGATTCTTTAGCAGTGCCAGCTTCTCTTCTTCTCCCACACCCTGATTTTAAAAAGATTCATATAGGATAGAGCTGGTCTACCATCCTAATGTCCCAGATAATGCTAAAAATTGGCAAGCTTTTGAGAATGATAGGTAGATCAAAAAGTTCTTGGAGAATGTTGAGATGTTCCTAGGGACTTATTTTGAAGGTTCTGAAGTAGAATGTAAAGAATTCAGTCCTAATCTAGGAATCAATTCAAAGGATGATGTAATTCAGTTGAAGGGAAACAAAATCCCCAAAGGGCTGGTCTCTCTAGAACATTTGTTTACTCAACAAGATGAATATACCAAAGGCAAACTTGTTCAGGGTACTGACAAATCAGGGAATTATGAGAAAATAAATATTGGAAGTGAAACTGATCCTAAATGGATTTCTATTGGTAAGTGTTGTTCACCAGACGAGAAAAACAAATTGATTAAGCTGTTGATTAAATATAAGGATGTCTTTGCTTGGTGCTATGATGACCTAAAAGATTTTAGGCATGGGTAGTTTTAGCATCATATTCCTTTAAAGACAAATGCAACCCCATTTAGGCAGAAGTTGAGAAACTATAACCCAAAGGTTGCTGAAGCCATCTTTAAGGAGATTGATAAAATGTTGAAGGCTAGGATTATTTATTCGATCCATCACTCCACTTGGGTGGCAATCATCGTCCCAGTATGTAAAAAGAATGGAGAAATAAGGATTTGTGTTGATTTTAGGAATTTGAACCAGGCCAGTTTGAAAGATAACTATCCCTTACCTGTGATGGATCACATTTTGCAAACAGTTGCTGGGTCAGAAATGATGTCCATGCTAGACGGGTTCTCAGGTTATAATCAAATAAGTGTGGCTACATCTGATCAACACAAAACTTCTTTCACTACACCTCGGGGAACGTTTGCTTATAACCATATGCCCTTTGGTTTGATTAATGCTGGTGCAACTTTTCAACGGGCGATGGATTCTTCCTTTAGAGATCTGAAAGATAGAATTATTGTCATTTATCTTGATGATTTAACTGTTTTCTCTAGAAAAAGAGAGGATCGTCTGAAAGACCTGGAGACCGTTTTGCAAAGGTCTCAGAGTCATGGCATATCTCTTAATCCTAAGAAGTTAGTTTTCTGTGTGACAAAGGGTAAGTTGTTGGGGCACTTAGTTTCAAAAGATGGAATCAAGATTGATCCAGAGAGGGTTAGAGAAATTCAATAGTTAAGTCTTCCTTCTAATAGGACTGGAGTTAAGTCTTTCTTTGGCCAGATCAATTTCCTTAGAAGGTTCATTCCTGATTTTGCTGAAATTACAAAGCATTTTGTGGGGATGATGAGCAAAAAATAGGCATTCAAATGGAATGAGACTGCTAAGAAAGCATTTGAAGATATTAAAGAGGCAATTGCACAAACACCTACTTTGGTAAACCCTGATTTCCAAAAAGATTTTATTATTTATTGTTATGCTTCAGAACATACCATGTCTGGTATCTTGCTGCAGAAGAATGAATTAAATGTAGAAGCCCCAATAGCTTTTATGAGTGTTCCTCTCAAGAAGCATGAACTTAAATACTCTTTGGCTGAGAAGCAAGCTTTCGCTATAGTAAAGGTTGTTAAACAATTTAGATATTATATACTCCATTCTCATTCAATTGTATTTGTTCCTAGTTCCACTGTGAAAAGCATTCTGACTCAACAAGATGTTGGGATGAACAATAGAGCAACATGGGTTGCTAAAATTTAAGAATATGACATGGAGGTTAGGCCAACCAAATTGGTTAGGGGTCAAGGTCTATGCAAATTGATTGCTGAGAGTAAGGAAGAAGAAGAAGAAGAAGAACTTCCCATTGTCCTTTTGGTAAGTTTACAGGACCCATGGTTCCTAGATGTGGCACACTATCTTACTTATGGAGACTGTTCCAGTCACTTATCCCCAAAGGAGAAATAGAATCTGAAGTTAAAAGAAACAAAATATGTCATTTGGGGTGATGTCTTATACAAAAAGAGACTAGACGGAACCTTTCTGAGATGTGTAGATAAGGAACAATAGCACAACCTTTGGAAGTTTTTCATAATGAAGCCTACGGTGGACATTTCTCTTCTTCAGTCACAGCCTTCAAAATCCTTAGAAATTGTTATTATTGGCCAGGTATGTTTAAGGATGCATACAAATGGGTGGCTAATTGTGAAAAGTGCAAAATGTTTTTAGGAAGGCCACAACTTGCAACATTGCCTTTGAGGCCTGTTGTTATAGAAGAACCTTTCAAACAATGGGGTTTGGACTTTTATTGGGCCTCTTTCACCTCCTTCAAGTGCTAGACATACACACATTTTGACAGCAATAGACTATTTTACAAAATGGGTTAAAGCAGTCCCTGTGAGGAGAACCACTTCAGAAGTAGTGGGCAATTTTCTCAAAGAAAATATACTAGTATGTTTTGGTGTCCCTCAAAAACTTGTAGCAGATAACGCCACTAGTTTCTCCTCAACTGAACTTACTTCTTTTTGCTATGAGCATAGTATATATCTCTCTCATTCATCAGATTACTACCCTTAAGGGAACGAACAAGCTAAGTCCAGTAATAAAAATCTGATAACCATCATGAGGAAATTGGTGAGTGAGAATCCCAAGGATTGGCATAAAAGATTGTATGAAACAATCTGGGCTGATAGGATAACCCCAAAAAGGGCAATAGGAATGGCACCTTTTGAGCTGGTTTATGGAATAGGAGCTCAATTATCTTTACCTTTGGAATTATCAGCAGCCAAGTTACAAAATGTAATTGAAGATCAATACTTTCAAGATTCCTTAGAGAAAAGAGTTATGTACTTGACTAAGATTGAAGAGGAAAGGAATGAATTGGTTGATTGAATTACTGCTCACCAAGCCAGGGTCAAGAAGATCTTTGATCAAAAAATAAGGCCCAGAAAATTCATGGATGGAGACGAAGTGCTGCTGTGGGATAGAAGGAGAGAACCTAAAGGAGCACATGGCAAATTTGATTCACTCTGGAAAGGACCTTTCAAAATTCATTAGGTACTAGGTCCTAATTCTTTCAAATTGGAATATCTGGATGGAGCTATTTTACCCCTGTCCTATAATGGATAGGATCTTAAGTTGTATCGACTGTGAAACAGGTGTCCCCTGTTTTGTACATAGTCTTTCCTTTGTTGTCATGTGTTGTGTTTTCCTTTCCCAGTTTTGGTTTGCCTTGTTTCTTGTCTTCCGTCCCTGTGTTTCAGTTTATGTGCAACCAGAGTTTCTGAGTTCTCTGCATTTTGCCATAAAATGTAGTCCCCAGTCAGAGCCAATGTTACCTTTTGAGTTGCCCTTATTCTTTTTTTTTTCATGAAATTTCCTTAAGCAAGAGTCGACTTACCATTTTCCCCTTATTGGTCATATCTTTGTTTATTAAGTCGGCTCTTTATTCTTAAAGTTCACCCACCTATTTTCTTTTGTATGTGAAATTACTAAAGGATTGAACCTTTGAACTTGAACCATTCTGAAAGTTCAAGAGTTCAATGGTTCAACGGGTTCAATACTTCAATGTTTCTCAAAGTGAACTGTCGGCCCTTTTTGTGCAATTCAAATATGTCTTTGAACCTTCCGGTTGAACTTGAACCCTTTTTCAATGGTTCAAAGGTTCAACGGTTCGAGAGTTCAATGCTCAATGCTTCATAAAGAGTCGTGTTCACTTAGTTCCCTTGTGTAATTTAATGTATCATTGAACCTTCCGCTTGAACCTCATATCGGAGTTCATTAGTTCAATGGTTTAGTGGTTCATTGTTTCAATAGTTCAAGAGTCTAAAGTTCAATGTTTCTTAAAAGTGAACTATTTGTTTCCTCTATGTAACTCAGTATTGTATCTTTGAACTTTCACGTTGACCTTATTTCGGAGTTCATGGGTTCAACGGTTCAAAGGTTCAACCTTCCATGACTATAGCCTCTTTTCTTCCTGAAGCCTTCTCCAAGTCAAAATTTAGTGGGAGATTTAGAGGAAAATATATCCAAACTCATTATGAAGCGGAAAGGTTCTAACTTCCAGAAGATTATGGATAATTATTATTCATCAAGGCCGCACGTGAAGAATGCTTGCCATTAATGCATATGTCAGAATTCATGTCTTATCAAGCATTTTTAGCACGTATTGTTTCGGTTAGTAATTATTCAACCTAGTTAATGTCTGTATCAAGAGAGAACAATCTAAATTTAGCAAACAAACATACTGGGTGATGCAAAGGTGAACAACGCAGGTGGTATAGGATTTTTGTTGCCCAAATTTGTAGTGATTTCAGATACATTTAAGGTGAGTTCTACTCTTACTATAAGTTGTCTCCATTACTTGGTTGGAAAGAATTATCCTTTTGAGTTTCTGGCATTGTTTAAGAAGTTCAAAACATTTTTTTTTCATTATACCCTCCAACCTGTAGCTATGAAATCTGCATGTCTTGGTTATGAGCATGGTTCTGGTCTCATCTATTCTCTTCCTAAATTTAGGGATACCTCTCTAGTCCAATATGACTTAGAAGATTTTAGAGAGAGGGCTAAAAATCTAGTGCCAACTCCTATGATAGAGAAAATTGTGAAAAGTGGTTTGGTTGAAGCTGCGGCCTTTCCCATGGCCATACAGTGCCCTGAACTAGTTCTGGAGTGCATAAATAGATATGACCCCCAAAATAGGTGCATCAGAGCTGCAGATGGCAATGTGTTACTTCATATCAACAGATCAACCCTAATGTCTGTGATGAGAATTCTGCCCAAAGAACCATATTCTGATCTCAATATCACTTCTTATGGGCATTTTTCATTAAAGAAAGCGAATTATAGGAGCGTGATTGCTAGAAATTGGTTACTAAAATTCCAAAAGGGGGGCTCAAGACTGCCTAGACCACTGACAAGAGACCACATGATTCAAGAGGTAAATGATATTGTGGTGTTGCTGCATAGACTGAAGGGTAATTCCCAGGCATATTATTGGGAAGATTGGATGTATTTCTTCATCTAGGTGATCCTCCAAGGGGAAAAGTATTTGGACTGGGCTGAAATTATAGCTGGATGTTTGCATCTAGGTTTAAGTAATTGTTTAGGGAATAAAGATTTATATATGTCTTCGTACCTCTTCTATTGCCTGGCGTCTACAAGACAATGGGTAAGGCTACCTCATGCACCCTTGGTTGAGGACAACAAAATTTATGACTATTATTCACAATTACATATGCATAATTGCTATGAGAGTTACAGGAGGGTTAATGATGTTTTTACCAGGAGAATGACTTATGAATTAGCAAACAACATCAATAAGAGGATGTCTGACAAGGCTATGTAGCTAATCAACATTTATGGTAGTTTCTTTATTCAGTTTCCCAAGTTCACTTATATCAGAGTTGGGGGTTTTGACGTTGAACCTTTGAAGTTACCCCGGTATGTTTTTGATCATTTTGTATTGATAGAGGTCTTTAGACAACTAGCCCATGTGAGCAAAAAGTTCCCCATGAAGAAAGAATATGGTATCTCTTTTCCCATTGAACTTGGACATTATTCTTGTTAGACAATTTTTGATGCTTTGAACCTGCAAGTGGATCTTAAAAAATTCAATTTTCAGCACTATACCGCCAGATACCAATTTGACATCAAAGGCTTTGCCAAGGATAACTTGAATTTTGGAACAAGGTTTTCACATATTCCTTAATTGGAGGATTATTGGGAGGATTGTTCAGATGAATTCGAGGTCAGAAGAAGACTGTGGTGCAGGTTCTCCCTAGGACAAATAATTACCCTTAATTTAAATATGGACATTTCTGGAATTTTTGATAATGAAGAACAGGCGATTGATCCGCAATTTGAACAGATAAAACAATCACCTATTCTAGAAGTTGACTGGGATAAAGATGAAGAAGATAGGATTGAGGTTAAGACCCTCCTAGTGATAAGGAGAACTGAGAAATGGTTGAGGGAACAAAAACTAGAAAAAGTTCAAAATAAAGTTTCCCAACAATGTACATCAATGGTTGAATCACCATCCCCAATAAGCTCCTCTAACCAGCTTACTACTATCTGTGGTACAGGTACTTCCAAGTCAAAAACTGGAAGGGGTCCTGTCATCAAAGAATCCAAGAAGGCCCTTACAACTATTCTGCCTCCCTGTGCTACCAGATGAAGGACTAAAAGCAGGAGAAAGAGATAGACTTCTGAAAGAATAGTTGTGGATTTAAATTTTGAAGATGATTCAGGAGACGCAATAGGTGATAAAGAGTTTGATTCACCGATGGCAGAGGAAGTTAGTGCAAAACAACAGACAGAGGTTGCTTCTAACTCTGCTAACCTGATGATGATTTCAAATGTGCCCTCTGATCAATCAAATCCTGGTAAAGAAGTTTCAGCCTCTGCACCCAAATGGCTGGAAAGCTCGATCAACGACAAAAGAAAAATAGTCCCATTTGCTTTGCCATTGGAGGACATGGTGAGTACGTGTTTGGGAAAAACTCCCAAATCCAAGAAACTAAAAACAACATCTAGGGTAGATGTTGACCCTAATACTGGGAACTAGAGCACTGAAATAGCTCGACCAACAACTAATGAGGAGGTTCAAGACCCTACAGTTCAAGATTTCACAATTGAAAAAATAGATCTTGGAACTGGTTCACGAGCTGCAGATGTGCATCTTCTTGAGACATCCACCAAAAAGATAGTTAGCCAAGCTTGGAAAGATGAGAAAGACAAAAGGGAGTTGAAACAGACCTTGCGCTCAATGGCAGAATACATTGATGCCATTCACAACCTAGATCCACAACCAGTTTCACAACTTCCCCTGTCTTTCGATCCTAAATCTCCGGCCAATTAGAAGATGTTGTATCAGGTAAACGGAACAGAATGGTAACCAAGGTATTCAATGATTGGTTGGACTATATTATACAGAAAGGTACAAAATATATTCATGAACTCAAAAATATATATGATCAAACCATAGCCACCATTGATGACTTGAAGACACAGAATGCTTCGTGGACAAAAGTTGAAGGTAGATGGATGAATGTAATGAATCAAATTGACGAAGTACAGAAGTATGGAATAGCAAAGTTTTTGTCAGAAAAGAATTTGACAGGTCTGGATGAGGATATACTGTATGTAAGTAAGAAAAACATCGAATGGAGGAATTCAGTATCCCGACAAGGGCGAATTGAACTTACAAAAATGATCAAAGAAATAACTGAATTCACTCAATCATTACAACATGATCTACAATGTATTGACATAAAATATATAAAGGATGACGGAGAACCACAAAAGGACATTGATACTGTGATTCAATCCTTTAGGGAAAAGATCAGCTTCATTAAAGAAAGTGACAACTTATTAACCAAGGATTTCTCTCAGATTTCAAAGCTGGAGTCACTTCTTTATCTCTACGTCAATGCACTTCCAGAACACATGGAGAAGCTGGGAAAAATTCAGAGGGAAAAAGATGTCTGGAAGGCAAGGGTAAAACACATCAGTATTCCCAATTTCTTGAAGATCCAGGAGTTTGTTACAACATTTCAAGAGTGGAAGGCTCAACGTGCCTCCCCAACCGAACATAGCAAATTTGGAGATTCTAATCCGTCACCTCAACCATGATCTTACTTACTCAGTTTCTTTATTAAATTATTCAGTTGAGATTATTTTCAAAAACTTGGTTTTTAAATGAGTTTGTAAAAACTAAATCCCGTATGGGTCAGAGTTACCTTAACTCTGGGTTTGGTTTGAAAGATCAGATAATTAGGGAAACTATATATATATTTTTAGTTGTTAAAACTGATATACAAGAATAGTGAAGAGAAGAGATAGAAATTTTTTAGAGCTGAATCTTGGTTGTTTTACAATATATATGATGTTTGTCTGAGACGTTTTTCATCTATGAATGAAAAGGAGAAACAATTATTGCATACTTAGATCTGTGTGTTTGAGTATTTGAAATTGGATTTTCTGTGCAGAATCTTCTTTCATATGGTAATTGCTCTTTCATTAGACAACTCATTGTATATGCTTTATCATTTATTGGTTCAGCATTATATATGTTTATATATTTGATTACTATTGAAAATAGAATTTATGTATTCTATTACCAAATGATGTTGTAGAAAAGTATATCGCATTCATAGCATGATGATGTATGGATGTTAGTTTGCCTTTAAGCACTTTCTGGTTAAAAGTGTATCAGAATGATTAAAGTAGGTTGAATTCATTGAAGATCTGAAAGGAGCTGTACCTAAATTCAGAGGGGAACTATTCTTGATAGTTTACCCATTTGTTGTTTAATTTATTTGTTCTTGAAGGAAAGGGGTATAGAGTCAAAATAAAACATTTTTAGATCAGGACAAATCTGTTAACCAACATTATCCTACATTGACAAAAAAACATTCTAATTGTGCATATTTTGTATTATAATTTGATAAATTATGAGATATTTTTGTGTTCTTTTAACCATTATTTTAGATTGATATGGAATTCAATACCATGCCAAGGAAAAGACCAAAAATTCAAACACCAGAGGAGCATGAAGCCGAAAATGCAAAGAAAATAGAGTGAAAAAACTTTGTGAAAACAAGAAATTGAACTCCATAAATGAAGATCAACCATGTTTGCTGATTGAATTGGATCATGAAGCATCCAAGAGAGAGAGAGAGAGGGATTTGGAGAAACAAAGGGAACAAATGCAAAAACTTCATGCAAGTAAGAAACTAAATGCAAGAGTTGAAGGTATGCCATCTTTGCCATCTCAAATTGATATTGTAGAAAATGTTCAGTCACTGATTGAAAATGGTGATGCATTTGAAAATATGAATATAGATGCTACACCAATTGATCAAGTGTTGAATGAGCAAAATGTATCTGATGATTCAAGTTTTTCATTGAGAACACGTCCTAGAGTTTTGAGTAGAAAGACTAAGTTTTTGCTTGAAATTGATGAGAATATTCTAAAACCAATGGGTGATAAGATTCTTGAATGTACTTGTCAAAGAAATGTGAATAAGATATGGAATATGTTTTTCAAAACATAAGTGAAACTGGAAGATGTCAATTGTTTATTGAGATGATAAAAAATCTTAAGTTTAGGCTAATCATGGAGATTCTTGGCCTAAGAATATCAAATAGAAATAGTAAAAAATCTATTGTAAAAAATATAATCAATGCATATCAAAGCATTGGTTCCACCTCACACACCAAATATAGCATTGCTACATGGTGTGTCATTAGATCAACTATTGTGAGCAATCAAACAAAGAAATCTCACTTGATAAGAAAAACAATTCAAGCACTAAAGATAAGTAGAAAAATATTGATGAAAGCCATTGGGAGGCATGAAACAGTTGAGGACCTAAATAGCAATGAACTATAGGCATTTTCCAGTAGACTCCCACAGAAAGAGAAAGCCATAGTTGAAGCCTTAAAATCCCTAATTGAGGAATTTTGGAGAAATAACACAATAGTATCTCCTAATCAAAGGGATGTTGTAAAAAGGAGAATTGGTTGTCAAAACCGTGAGCCACATCCAAAGGATTTTTTAGATATGACTCAAACACAAAGTTTCTCCAAAATTGTAGACTTATCCTCAAATTCAAATTAGTCAAAGGTATTTTTAAATGGAAAACCCTTTTTATGTCAAAATAAATCTCACACACACAACTTGTTGTATAGTTTGTTGGGATTAAGGTGCCATTAACCTTGTAAATCCCTGTATTATTTATTCCCATTATTATTATTTGTAATTACCCATAAGGGATGAAATGGTTTCACTGGCAGTAGTAAAATATATTAATTGTCCATGGTAATTACAGAGTTACTATACTAGTAAGTTTCAGAGTTACCAGTGGTAGTTATGGGACAACATTTAGTGATGGTTACTATGAAAAGATAAATTAAATGAGGGTAGGTGCCACATTGGAGGAATCTACAATTTTTGGCTTGTATGACAACTGTCATAAGGTTGGTAAGATGCTATAAGAGAATCTATATGACAATTTTAAGTTGTCATAAGATTTTACGACAATATGGCAGCTTATGACAAGCATTTATGAGTTGTAAGTTTCCATTCTTGGCCTTGGGTGTCTAAGTTTCCATGGTTGACTATTGACATGTGGAATGGACATGTAAGAGGTCATTTAATCTTGCATGTTGGATTTTTCAAGGAGAGAGAAAGTGGATGCCTAGTTTGAGGACTGTAAAACCTCTATAAAATTAGTGCCTTGTATGTGTTATGCATCTCATAAGTTTTGTACACAGGTTCTACTGGATTGAAGATAGAAGAGACAGAGGAAGTGCATGTATTGTATTTCAGATTTGAAGATAATACAACTTGAAGCCTCTTTTATTGGTGACATTTTTTACCCAAAAGGGTTTTCTCCATGTTACATACTATGTTATGTGTTCATTTCTTCTATGGTGTTAATTCTTGTGTTGTGGGTTTTGATTCTATTTGCTATATCCATAGTTTCTACATTGTTAAAGATCATAAATCTGAGTTAAATTAGATTTCCACTTGTGTAGTTGTTGTCTTAATTTCTAACATTTGGTATCAGAGGCTAGCTAGTTTTGCTTCTTGGGTGGTAGTGTGAAGATTGTTTAGCTGCAGTGGGAGATTTGGTTATTTTATGTTTTGTAGATCTTATGTAGAAAATCATGGTTGCAATCGCATCCCGTTTGGATACATGGTGAAGTTCAATGGTACGGGCTATGAGTTATGGAATCTAAAAATGGAGGATTGTTTTGAAGAAAGAAGTCAATGACTTGTTGTAACTAAGGAGAAGAGACCTAACAATGTTTCTCAAGATGAGTGGGATAGACTGGATAAAAAGGCATGGGGCACAATTTGGCTATGACTTGTAGATGTTGTTCTATTGAATGTTGCAAGTAAGAAGTCTGCATATGATTTATGGAAGCATCTAGGTGATATTGATGAATCCAAAAGTCTGGTAGATAAACTCTACTTGAAGCGGAAGTTATTTTCTTTGAAAAAGAAGGAAGGTGATTCTATTGCCGAGCATTTAAATTCATTTAATTTAATTTTGAGCCAATTAGCTTCTGTAGATGTTGTTGTTGAGGAAGAAGATAAGTACATTATATTTCTTTTTTCTTTACCCGAGTCTTGGGAGATTGTCATTTTGGCTATCATTTCTAACCTCATAGATCCAAAGTTGGATGTTCTTGTTGCAACTTTGCTATCATAGGAATTGAGGAAGAAAACTATTGATAGTTTAGGTAATGCTCTTAGTGTCAAAGGAAGGTCTAAGGAAAGAGGACAAAAAGAGGATTAGAAGGGGCCTAAAGACAAATCTAAGGGCAAATCTAAGACTCCTGGAAAGAAGAATGGAGTTAAGTGTTGGAATTATAGAAAAAGAGGGTATGTGAAGAAGATATGTAGAAACCTAAAGAAATAGTGGGATTTTGCTACAAAAGAGTCCTCAAATGCAGGTGATGAGATTTTACTTTTTGCATGTAATGTTATTTCTCATGATCATTGGTTGGTCGATTCACGATGCTCGTATCACATGAGTCCGCACAAAGAATGGTTTTCCACATATGAGGAGTATGATGGAGGTAATATCTACCTTGGTGACAACACTGCATATCTGATTGTTGGAAGGGGAAATGTAATGTTTTGTTTTAGTGATGGGAGAATTAAAATCCTCCCTGGTGTTTTACATATTCCTGGATTGGCTAGAAATATTATTTCTATTTTGAAGTTGAATTATTTAGGAATGCATGTAACATTTAACAAGCATGGTTGCATATTGGTGAGAGGAATCTTGGTGGTAGTTAGGGGAACAAGGATGGGAACACTCTTTTAGCTTGATGCCATGACTTTTTGTAACTCCCCAATGTTACTGAAACTACTAAAAATACATGTATGTTGTGGCACTGTAGATTGGGCCACACTAGTGAAAATGTTTTAAAAACTATTATAAATAAAAAGTTCTTGGACATTTTTTCTTATTCTGATGAGCACTTTGATTTCTATGAGCATTCTGTGTTTGGGAAACATAACAGAGCATCATTTTCTTTAGGAAGTAGTAGAGCAAAAGAGAAGTTATAAATTATTCACTTGGATGTGTTTGGTCTTCTGGATAATGATTCTATTAGAAAATCTTGTTATTTTATTACCTTCATTGATGATGTATCTAGATTTACTTGGATTTTTTTTATGAAGAAAAAATCTAAAGTTTTCACTAAGTTTAAGGATTTTAAAGTCTTAGTAGAAAACCAATTAGGACTTAAGATAAAAATATTAAGATCTAACAATGGAGGTGAATGTTTCTCTAAGGAATTTGACGAGTTCTATAAGCATGTAGGTATTATAAGACAAAAGACAACTCATTATACACCACAATAGAATGGTGTTGCAAAAAGAATGAACCAAATGATTATGAAAAGAGCTAGAAGTATGTTGAGTTATACACAGTTGGATAAATGCCTTTGGTCAGAAGCTATGTGTACTTCTTACATTACTTTATAAATAGATCCCCTTGTAAGGCTCTTCATTCGACACCCTATGAAGTGTGGACATGTAAGAAACCTTTTGTTTCACATTTAAGGGTTTTTAGCTATGAGGCTTTTGTTCATGTGCCTAAAGAAAAGTGATCTGTTGGATCCAAAAGCACAGAAATGCATCTTCATTAGATATGGTGAGAATGTAAAAGGTTATAATCTTTGGGATCCTTTAACCTGAAAAGTTGTCTTTTCTAAAGATGTTATTTTTAGGGAACTTAGAGCTATTTCTGATCCTATACAACTAGAAGAGAAAGAAAAGGAAAAGAGAGTGCATTTTCATTTACAACAAGAAGATGCACCTCAAGAAGAACTGAATGATGGATTAGGGGATGGGGAAGAAGAATAAGATTCAAGTGAAAGTTCAGATGAGGAAGAATATGTTATAACAGAAGAAGTTGAGCATATAGATGAACCTGAAGAATCTCTTACTCCACCCTTGAGAAGATCCACAAGACAAAGAAATCTAGTTCATAGGTATAGCCCACTAGATTTTTGTTGTGTATTTGTTTTATTGAGTACTGACGATGAACCTAGATCCTACATGGAAGATATTCATGCAAATGATAGTGAGTCTTGGCATATAGCCATGTAGGAGGAGATGATGGCTTTAGATTCATGTAACACCTGGGATCTTGTTCATTTTTCCAAAGGAAGAAAGGCCATAATTTACAAGTGGGTCTTCAAGAAGAATTTTGGAGTAGACAATTCATTACATTGAATTACAAGGATAAACTGGTAGCCAAGGGCTACTCCTAGAGAGAGGGAGTTGATTTAAGTGAAATTTTCTCTCCTGACGCTAAGTTATCTTCTATTAAATTCCTCTTATCTATTTCTACTACTTTTGATTGGGAAATAGAGAAAATGGATGTTAAAACTATTTTTTTGCATGGGGATCTTGGGGAGGAGATTTATATGCAACAACCTACAGGTTTTGAGGTAAAAGGAAAAGAACAATGGGTATGCAGGTTAAAATGATCTCTTTATGGTCTAAAATAGTCTCCCAGAATGTGGTACCAAAAATTTGATTCATTTTTTTAAATTGGGCTTTGTTAGAAGTGAAGAAGATCACTATGTTTACATCTTCAATGTATTGATGATGTTATTCTAATTATTGCCTTATATGTGGATGATATGTTAATTTTCAACAATACTAAGGGTATGATCCATGAGTTGAAAGATCAACTTTTAGGTGCATTTGATATGAAGGATCTTGGAGAAGCCAGATATATTTTGGGAATGGAGATCAAAAGGGATAGAGGTAACATAGAGCTTTGGTTATCTCAAAGTAAGTATGTGAATACTATTTTGTAGAGATTTCATATGCAGGATTGCAATCCAGTTAGAAATATTTTAGCTATTGGTACTAAGATTTCATTAGTTATGTGTCCTAAGAATGAGGATGATTTAGAGGATATGTCTAATGTGCCATATGCTAGTGTTATAGGAAGTTTGATGTATGCAATGGTTTGCACTAGGCTAGATACTGCCCAAGCAGTGGGAGTTTCAAGCAGGTTTATGTCTAACCTTGGTAGACAACATTGGAATTATGTGAAGAGGGTGTTTGGATATTTGCGAGGTACCTCTAATTACTATTTAGTTTATTCTGGTACTAACAGTGTTGATAAGACCTTAGACATATAGGAATTTTTTGATGCAGATTGGGTGGGTGACTTGGATAGTCGAAGGTCCACTAGTGGCTATGTGTTTACTTTGTTTAGGGGAGCTGTGAATTATATGATCAAGAGGAAGCCCACAATTTATTTCTCCACCATTGAAGCAGAGTATATGGTAGCTACACATGTCTCTAAGGAGGTAGTTTGGTTACAAATATTGTGTATAGGTAATGGTTTTGATTGCAAGATCATTCAGTTTGGTTGTGATAGCTAGAGTGCTATATGTTTGGCCAAGAATCTTATGTATTATGCTCAGAAAAAACATGTTGATGTTTAGTATCACTTTGCTTGAGAAATAGTTGCAAATGGACAGATTGAGTTGAAGAAAGTTGACACTCAGGAGAATGTTACAAATTTTCTTACTAAACCTATGAGCATAGAAAAGTTTGTGTGGTGCAGGGAGGCCAAGAGCCTTGGTCCTAGTACTTAGTTATTTCATGTGTTTCCTATGGGTAGATTTACAATGTATAATGTCAAGTGGGAGAATGTTGGGATTAAGGTGCCATTAACCTTGTAAATCCCTGTATTATTTATTTTGATTATTATTGTTTGTAATTATCTATAAGGGATGAAATGGTTTCACTGGTAGTAGTAAAATATATTAATTGTCCACAATAATTATGGAGTTACTATACCAGTAAGTTTCAGAGTTACTGGCCACAGTTACGAGATAACATTTACTGATGGTTATTGTGAAAATAAAGTAAATGAGGGTAGGCACCACATTGGAGTAATATACTATTTTTATCTTGTATGACAACCATCATAAGGTTGGTAAGATGTAAGAGAATCTATGACAATTGTAATTTGTCATAAGATTCTATGGCAATATGATAGCCTATGACAAACATTTATGAGCTGAAAGTTGCCATTCTTGGATTTGGGCATCCAAGTTTACATGGTTTACTATTGACAAGTGGCATGGACATGTAAAAGGTTATTTAATTTTACATGTTGGAGTTTTTGAGGGAGAAAGTGGACACCTAGTTTAAGGACTATAAAACCTCTATAAAATCAGTGCCTTGTATGTGTTATGCATCTCATAAGTTTTGTACATAGGTTCTGCCGGATTGAAGATAGAAGAGATAGAGGAAGTGCATGCATTGTATTTTAGATTTGAAGATAATACAACTTGAAGCCTCTTTTCTTGATGGATTTTTTACCTAAAAAGGTATTCTCCATGTTACATACTGTGTTATATGTTCATTTATTCTATGGTGTTAATTCCTGTGTTATGGGTTTTGATTCTATTTGCTATCTCCATAGTTTCTACATTGTTAAATATCATAAATCTCAATTAAATTAAATTTCCACTTGTGTAGTTGTTTTCTTAATTTTTAACATAGTTCACATGGAATTTCAAATGCATTATCGACAAATATGTGCTTCTTTGCATACTAACGAAGTTTTGCAGGAGTGTATGATAGAAGCTCCACCTAAATCAACAAGAGATTTCATTTCAAGCATTTTTTTGAAAGAGTAAATGGACAAATGTTTTATAATAAATCATTTTTGGATGGAACATGTGATAGTTGTGATGGTTTGCAATGTTTAAGTACTTGTGTACACATGGAGAATCACATGCAATTGGAAATGAAATAGTACCTTTTGGGAAATATAAGACAGTGGCATACAATCTAAAATATGGTAAAGAAGAAAAAAATGTCTAAATTGGTGAGTGAAGAAATATTAGGATATTTGCATTTATGCCTATTTTTCAAGAAAAAATAGTTTATGAGTATGCAAGACATACACACAAAGCTTGATTGTTGGACTTGCAATTCAAGTTATGCAAGGACACATTTCCTCTTCATACGATTGTGCCAATTGTAGAATTTGTAGAGAATTATACACTACAACCACAGAATGAGGTTTAGTCATAGTGCTACAACTCCACTCATGTTCCTATATTTGTGTGCATATAGGATTTATTCATGCATTTGATAGTATAAAGGAAGATAGAAAGATCTTGAGGGAGTATCATTTTTATATTAGTGATGATCACACACATTCTACAGAGTTTGTGCAAGCTTGATTTTAGATGTTCTATTGTGATTTGAGTAGAAGGAACATCATGTTTGATCAACATATCAAATGGTCAGATAATTGTGCATCACAATTTAAGAATTCACAGATGTTATGTTGGTTGAGTAGGATGCATATATTGAGTGGTGTTCAACATATATGGAATTTATTTGAGGCTGTCCATAGAAAAGGGGAGCATGTATTAAAAGAGACTTAGCACGAGAAGAGTTGAAGTACAAAGATAGTGCAAAGTTGACAGATGTAACAACCATCATCAAATGGTGTAACTCTACAATGAGTCTAGGTAATGAAGGTAAGTCTTTAGTTCATAGATTTTTTTGTTGATAGAAGAAGCTAACATTGAAAAATATGAAGATTGTTGTACAGTGACAGGATCAAGTGAGGTCAAAATAATGGGTTGATGAATGGTCTACTAAAGCTTTAAGCCCACTTTAGATGTACCAAATTCCAGTAGCAATACAACTCATTCAAATGGAATCATCTATTGACTTTGACCATATTTCAGATCTAGTTGAACCAGGTATTGTAGACACATTACCTAATGAATATTAATATATTTTAGACTATGATGTATTTTTTTATCATTTATCAAGAATTAATCTTTTTTTGTGCAATTTAATGCAGGGCATGTTTATGTAGTTATTTCTGATGAAGATAATGATGAAGGAACAAATTATTTTTTATGCCATTGTGTTGAAGAAAAAAAGAAATTGACAACCCCTATCATAGATGGAGAAAATATAGAGTACCCTACAAGATTGGTGGTTGTTACTGGAACATGGCTTAGAAGGTATCCAATTAAGAAGTTTGATGTGTGGTTGTTTGAGGACTTTGACACACATAGGAAAATTCTTCATTATTCTAACCTTGTCATGGCATCGAATGTTCAATTGATAAAATATGGGGGTAGACCGTTGAATATAAACTTGTTGAAAGTTTGCGAGTCTGACCATGAAGCAATACTTGACATGATAAAGAGCAGAGTAGATCCACATGGTTCATTGGATTGAATGACACAAAGGTATGTTATGTAAAATTCTAAATTTTTGTTATTTGATTACATTTTTAGTTTTCTTTGTGTTTCCACTTCATCTATTTGTATGTTACCTCCCATGTTCCATCTTCTCTATGTCACTATCACTCTTTGCATTTTCCTCTTCTTGACATTTTAGGGGAAATGCAAGGTACTAATATAGTCCTCACTGGTCTCATGTTGACCCCAATCTTGTTTGAGGATGCTCAATTTCTTAACAAAATCACTGGTGTTCTCATTTGTCTTGCAACCCTGAGGTTTTGAGGATGAGGATCTAGGGTTTGGTTTCCCATATCAACTTGCCAAAACTTAAAAAGGAGGTTTATAATTGCTTATTAGTCTTGGGAGCAGCCATGGTTCTTCATGCATCATAGTGATAAGGGTTCCTTCAAAGATTATTTCATCATGTTTTATTATGGTTTCATTCATGGAGACCAAAGTTGCAAATTGTGCATCAAACTTATCTTTGCATCATGAAATCATAGAGGGATCTTATTGAATTGTCTGTCATATCCTATGAGGAGATTATGACCATAATATCATCATGTTACTATGAGTTTTAATGACAAGGGTTCCATATTACAAACCCTCATGTGTTTCTTCACATTTGGTGCTAAGAATTGATTACCATTTCATGTGATTTCATGTTAAGTTTTGATTCTTTATTAGTTTATATATTTAGAGATTTATCAACATTATCCTTGAAGGCATGAAGAGATGTAGAACAATAGCCTCTAGTAGCAATATTTGTGAAATTTGCCCTACTTTCCTATTTTGGGATATTAAGAGGCTACCATGGCTATCCCAACCCTTCATGACTGTGTTGTCATATTAAGAGGCTACCATAATCCATTTAGGAGCATTGTTTTATGTTATAAATTTAGATTGTGGTCTTAGTAGGGTATCAAATTAGCATCATTCATGACTACCATCTTATAAGGTGCCACTATCAACATTCACATGATGATTATTTTGAATTTGAAGCAAGAGGGACTGTCATAGTCCATACGATAGTCCTACTTCTATTTCATGTCATGTCATAGGACCATTATTCCTAGAAGAACTCATCCATTTATTAAAAAACTCATGGGTACTAGTTCCATTATTAAGTTAATAATTATCATGGTCTTCATGAGGCTTGTTGCCTTCTATTATGAGTTATAGATGCCTTCAATCATTTGGCATTAGTTATAGGTTTGAATTGTCACCCTTGGATAATTAAGAACCCTAGATTGATAACATTCTTACACATCCTAAATGCAAAATTGTGTCAAAGGATGATCTGAAGTACGTAAAAGATGATAATGTCTTATGATCAACTAAGAGTGCTTATGTAGTTTGGGGGAAAGTTTCTCATGGAGGAGATTTTGAACAAAATGAAGGAATGTTTCTCATGGAGGAGATTTTGAACAAGATGGTGTGAGGTAGAAAAGTTCATGTTTTGTAGATACCACAAAATTGATAAAAATGCTCCTAGGGCTTCTTTGTAGGACATGTATAAATTTAGATTATTTTGAGTAATCTAAACTAGCTCATGAAAAGAAGATTAAACACTAGATTGCATATGCACCTAAGGTGTAAACTATCTACTTAAACACTAGATTAAACACTAGATTGCATATATCACTATGAAGAAACATCTACTTTAAATGCCTTCCCTTGATTTATTCATTCCTAAAAACCATTGATTGATGCCCTATAACACATTAGATCAAGTGAGAACACCTTTGTAGTAGGGTCATGCCGAATAACCAACTATCAAGAAACTTACAAACTTACTACGAGTGAAATTTTGCATTCCATACCTCGTGGGGTCGAACCAACTGCGCCAACACATCAAGGTTGGAGGGTAAAAACTAGGGGAGGTGTCTTTTTAGTGGTGAAACCTACTCGTCATTATCGGCTACATTAGACGAAGACAGTCTCTTAATAGCCCTAAGATAAAAAAAGGTTTCAAACTTTGGACTGACTGTTCTATCAAACCATGACACCTACAAATGTCTTCTTTGCATGTATAGGTGGATGTCAGTTCTACCTACAAATACCTACCTCAGTTGTTTTTAAATCAATTTCATTTTCCTATGGTGGCAAGGAACATAATGTTCTAAAATGCTTCAATTTCATGCAGTGAAAAGGTGCTAGGAGTGAAATTTTTTATATCATGCCTTGTGGGGCCGAACCAAATGTGCCAAAACATGCAAGTGGGTGGTTGAATGCTAAGGTAGGTATCGTTTTTAACCCCAAGTGTCACTGTCATTCCGGACTACAAGATCTCGGTGAAGTCACTTAAGATCCCTAAGACCAAAAAGCTATGAAACTTTGACAAAGTAGTTCTCAAAATCTATGACACCTAGGAATGTTCTATTTAGACCTAAAGGTGCACATGGGGTGCATCCACAATAACCTCTCTTGGTTTTTGTCAACTCCAAACCGTTTCACTGTGCTAAAATTAAATTCATTCTTGCAAAATGCATGAGTGGCATTCAACACAACCTTTCCAAAAGCCATATTTTTTGTTCTACACCTCATGGGGCCAAACCAAATGCACAAACACATCTAGGTGGGTGGGTGAATGCTAGGGGTGGTCGCATTTTGTACCCCAAGTGTCCCAGTCATTCTGAACTACAGGCTTTCGATAAAGTGATTCACTGAAAGCCTATAGTCTGGAATGAATGTGACACTTGATGTTTGAAAAGAGACCTCCCCTAGCATTCACCTACCCATCCAAATGTGTTGGCATAATTAGTTTAGACCCAGAAGATGCATAACAAAAAATATGGCTTCTGGCAAGGTTATGCTAAATGCCACTGATTCATTTGGCAAGAATGCATTTAATTTTGGCACAATCAAACATTTTGGAGTTGACAAAAAATGAGATAGGTTATTGTGGATGCACCCCATGTGCACCTATAGGTCCAAATAGAATATTCTCACCTATGCCATAGATTCTAAGAACTGCTCCATCCAAGTTTGACAATTTTTGCTCTTAGGGATCTTAAGTGACTTCACTAGAAGCCTATAGTCCAAAATGATGGGGACACTTGGGGTATGAAATGAGACCTCCCATAGCATTAAACTACCAACCCATATGTGTTGGCATGGTTGGTTCATCCCCATGAGGTGTAGAATAAAATATATGGCTTCTGGAAAGGTTATGCTAAACGTCATTGATGCATTTTGCAAGACTGCATTTAATTTTGGCACAATCAAACGGTTTGGAGTTGTTATATGGTAAAAGAGGGATAAGGTTTGAGGTGTAGTTAAGGTATATTCAGTCAAACCCTCATTTCACAATAACACTCAAGGACAACAATCGAGACGAGTCACTATAGATGGAGAGGACTCAGCTATAGGTTGATGTCACTTAGGAATGATATTGAAAGATAGATTAGATTGCTAGATATGCCAAACCCTAGTTCAATTAAGCCTTAAGCCCTAATTATGTGATTTTGGATATAGACAAACAAGATACAACAAATGATCATACAGGAAGGTACTAAATACAGATTATAAACATACCAGGACTCAGATTTTCGAAGGCAGAAACTTCGGGGACACTGGGGTAGGCGCTCTAGTCCAACAAGCCACTTTTTTTGTAGATTTGGAATAGTGAGGTGATTAGGACTTCAACCTACTTCAGAGTTTCTAGCACTGACAATTAGGAGGACTATAGGGTGGGCGCCCTAGTCTAGTAGGTTAGGTTTTCTGCACTTTCTTCTTAGATCCTGAATCTTTATCCTCTGCTCTGATCTTCTGCAACTCCGCTTTGCAAGATCTCACACCTGTAACTTGCAATCACAAGAGAGGGATTTGGGGGTTGTGGTGTTTAGGAGCTTCCCTCGATCAAGCCACAGAATGGCTTTCAAGCCTTCTAACACCCTTTTTAGATAGAGTGTGTGTCCTTGGCAGATAGAGGTAAATTCAAATGATGAAATAGATTGATTGAAACACAAGTAGATGTCACCTTGGAGGTGAAACCCTCATGGAGAATGAAGATCTTTCACACCATGAGGAGATGGATTGATGAATCCAAATCTGCAACAAACAAACACAATAACAACACAATTCTACTCTGCAACAAAATGAATGCTGTGAAATCCCTTAGCTCAATATCACAAGTTCGCATTGTCCATCTCTCTCTCTAGTTAAAATGAAGTCCTAAACATGTTTATATATCCATTCCTGCTAAACTTTTGTAATTCAAATTGTAAAGGCTGACAAAGGAAACCATTTTAAAAGTCACAAGCCAACATACAAATTTTAGGTCCCAACAAATTAGGCTTGGACTATGATGCGGGCGCCCAAGTCCAATGGTGCTTTTTGAGTCATGATTAAGCATTAAAGTGGACCCCTAGGCCTCATTTGACATGGGTTTTGGGGGAATTTTCTCTGGGATAAGTTTTAAACATGCATAATGAAATTAAGGGGACCTTAGAGCTAAACTAGGTGGTAAAAAGTCATAGGGATACTTTTTACGACATAACATTTAGCCCCCACTTTAATGTATGTATGATCTTACGATCCATACATGCATTAAAGTATGGTAAAAAACACATCAAACATGCCAAGCACATGAAGCTAAGGCATGCAAACAGATTGGAGAACTATTTCTAGCCCCCAGTCTCAGGTAAGCACCAAAAGACAAATTGAATACATGCAAGTCACAAAGAATACTGTAGGAAGCATGTAAAACATAGTGAATACAGTGGAAGCACACAAAACATGATGAAGACATGAGAGCGGTCATGCAAAACATGATGAATACATTGATATAACATTTTCATATATGAAATAAAATCCTATCTAAGGGGCAGGGGGAGCTCATCACTACACCCTTGAAACTGCCAAAAATACGCAATACAAAACCCAAAATGTAGGGGGAGCTCATCATTACACCCTTGATACTATACCAAGAGGAAGACACGCCAAACAAAACCTGAATGTGGGGGGAGCTCATCTCTACACCCTTGAAACCACACAAGGGGAAGACACAACAAACACATGAGGAAGACACATGGAATACATGAGCATCGTATAGCATGCCATAGACATATTATACGTCTTATACATGACAAACATGAGCAATGGAATGAGCTTATTGCTAAGTCCCACTATCTAAAACATGCCAAACACACCTGACTGTTGAGTTTATGCTACAACAACGGCCAAATACACGCTTAAGGGAGGATGACTCAAGATCCAACCCCGCCTCTCAATGAGGACTTTGTATAAAGGATGAGCACTAGCTCAAGAGATACACCATCCCGCCTTCCATAGAAGGGATTTGTATAAAAGGATATGCACTAGCTCAAGAGATACGTAATCCCGCCTCATGGAGAGGGCTTTCTTTCTTTGCATATAAAAGGATGTACACTAGCTCAAGAGATACACCATCCTGCCTCATGGAGAGGGCTTACAAACACGCTTTGTCAGTGTCAAAAGATAATCAGACAGAAACCATTATATATGCCCCCACCTTAAGGTGGTTAATGTCGCATACCGATATCAAGAACATTAAGGTAGAGTGAAAACACGCAAGGGAACAAGAGCTCTCACAAAGCCCATGCCCCCAAAGGTGACACGTGCCCTGATCACCGAATGTTCACACAAACACATTGATAAGATTTGCTAGATGGTTAGAAAATCTTACTCTAAGATAACAACCATATCACATTATGAAAGATATACATGCATTAGATGAAATTCAAGAAACCAAGGCTACACTGACGGGTTCAGATCTGAGTATAAATGTTGGGCTTATACTATAGGTATCTTAGGACCAAGTGTAACAACAAGGTGAGATACAAAACAATCCAAAGTGCATGGAGTAGTTGTATTGCAAAGGTTTGTTAGAAGAGATAACATGATACATCACACGGTGTGATTCTACTAGTCAAGCTTCATATATATATCAACCCCATCTTCATATATGGACTAGGTCCATTTTTTCTTACTCGCTTAAGGGACATGCGGTCCGTATCAGTATTTGTTTGTTTTCATCATCCATCAACTAGGTAGAACCACTGAAGAAGGTAATCAATTAAAATGAGAGAGGAGAACAAGTGCCTTAGGAACACCATGTAGGAGGATGCCCCCAAGACATCAACCACAATGCTATGCCCCTAAGGTACGACACACGACAATAAAATAGAGGAGAAGGAATATAGAAGAATGATGAAACAAATAGAAGAATGATTACAACATAGGCGGTCTTCTGATATCCTTGACCTTACAAGAGTATCAAGGGTCATCCTAGGAGACCTAAACAACACATAACACAACATGGGGGAACACAACACTTAAGAGGAGGCCACATAAGTGAGCATAGGTATGCTATGACAAAGGTGGCCAACAGGGTTAGAAATACTTGTTTACACAACCGAACTAGCGGTTGTCGTCGATCAAATCATCTTCCTCGCAATCTCAAATGCAAGAGGAAAGAGGTACATAGGGTGCAATTGCCCAACTTAGATCATCGTCATTTTGTTCTTCAACATTAAGCTCTTCTCTAGTTTGTTCAATGTTAGTTGGTGGAATGTTATTTTTTTAAGGTGTTAGTTTTTGAGCTAAATCTTGTCTTCTCTTCCTCCTTTCTCTTGCTTGCCTATTCCTTATTGTTTTGTTGGTGATATTTGCAAAAGTATTGTCATGATTTTCCATAGTCTTCAACATTTCAGAGGAGGAAGCTTGTGCTGGATTAACCTTTTGTGATGAAGTGTTTTCCTCTTTATGGGTATCTCCCGATCCTTGTAAGGATGACGGAGGAGGAACTTCGGCAAAGACTCCCTTACCTCTTGATCTACAGGGTTCTTTCAATTCAGGTGGCTCTTCACTTATAATTTGTTTGGGAGGTGGTCCAACCAATTTTTTTATCAATTTTGCTTTGTATCGTTGGTATCCCAAGAACAATTGATTCTTGTCGTGGTTTAGGAGGTTTAGTAGGTCGTGGCCAAAAGTAATCAAGATTGAAGTTCTTTCGAGTAACCATAGGTTGCCACTTGCTATGATGAGTAGTATGCATGCTTCCATTGAGGGAAAATTTTACACATTTATGAATTGTTGAAGGGATGGATTTCATGGCCTTGAGCCATGGATGGCCTAATTTTATACGGAAGAGGTCAGATGTAGGTATGATATCAAATGATTATTCCAAATCTTTTTCAAATACCTTGATCAATAAAGTAATCTTCCCTATAGCCAGGAGGAAAGCTCCAGTATGTGTTTTAATCATCATATCGGTATGTTCATAAGATTCTTGCATCAAATCAAATGAATAAAGGAACTCTTTAGTAGCCACATTAGTTATACAGTTAGGATCAATAAGGGCTCCACTTGTAGGTTTGTTCATCACTTCTACAGCAATGTAAATAGGTCCTTCAACACTTCCAATTGTTCTATCATGTGGTGTACAGACTAATTCAGGTTCAAGAAGTTTCCTCTTCATATAAACCCTAGGAGGGAACATAACGTTTTTGTGCTGAGAAGTCATGTATGTGAGATTATTTCACACCAAAGCACTTGTTTGAGGAAATCGGGTTTTTAAAAGCAAAACACACAAATTTCACAACAAGCCAAGTGAGTAAGATGGAAATAGTGCTACACAACAAGGCAAGATGAATAATTTGAAAGTTTGCTTAAAGAAGTTTGAATAAAGTGTATACAACCCTTAGTGTTGAAATACACAATGTGTAATTAAAAATATGCAAATTTTCAAGCAAGAGTATACAATGATGCAAAATTTTCACATGAGAAAATAAAAATATGCCTAAAATGAATGCAAAATCTGATCTAAAAGATTTTGGCCAAGCTACAGGCACAGTGAGGCAGATTCTGATAATCCTGCAATTACACTAAGAGGTTTGACTACAAGAAATTTGGTAGCATAAAAACCCAAAAATTACTAACTCCTTACATAATGAGATTACAATGCATTTTATAGCAAGACCATGTGCAAAGAATGTTGAATAAGATGCACAGGATTCAAGACCACCAACACCACCATCAATGTAGAACTGGGATCCAACAAAAAAGAGGATAGAAGCCATACTTCTGGCAAATCTACAACCCTGGAAATGGTTGCCCATACGCAAGATAGGACCGAGCATTAAAGATGAAAGCCCAAAAGTTGTCGTAGATCATAGAGATATCTACCACTGAGCCATATGAGTTGCCTCGCATTGAAGAACTGTGCCAATCCCCACAAATTTTATCTTCATAGCCCACGAATTGAGATAAATACCTTTGTGCCATCGAAATATTTGAAAACCCTGAATTTGAATCGGGACCATTGGTTGAAGAAATGGCTCGAAGATCGATGGCCCTACAAGCTCTACAACATACACTATACCCCTTAATTTTGGTGTCGACGCCTACAACACGTGGCAAGATCTCACAGGCGTACACTAGATTTATGACATCAACAATATTCATCTATTACGCTGCATGATCGTTAGATTATCAATGCCACCACAACCTTTCCCTCTTTGACACCTAGTGCCAGCTTTGATGCCTCAGCAAACTTTACAGGTGTCCTCCCCCCATTGCCCCATGGAAGGAAGTGACGTCATCTCAGGTAAGCAGTGGGCTAGTGAGATACTACCACGTGGCATAGCAGAAGAGGCACCAAGGAGGCAATGAACAAAACAAGTTGGTGAGTTGGGGATTTTCATAACTTCATAACCTCAAGTCAGGAGTTCAGAAGTTAGGAAAACTCCCGACCTCCCGATAACAAAGGCTTGAAAAGGCCTAGAGACAAGTCAGGGAGTTAGGGCGGTTCGCTAACTTCTAAACCTGCCGACTTAGGTTCTAAAACTTGAAGATCCTCTGATAACAAAGGAAAATAAAAGGGACTAGTCACTTCACAGTTTAAAAAGGCTTAAGTGAAAACTTAAGCAACCAACAACTGGGACAAATGGTCAACAATGAATTTAGAACAAAGGTAAAGTGGCCAAGGATGTAAAGGTTTAGAAGCTAGTCGGGAAGTCAGGGATTTTCATAACTTCATAACTTCCGACCATAGGTTCAAAAGTTTGGACTTTCAGTAACCTCACGACAACAAAGGCTTTAAGGAAAGCAAAACACTTAGGATTTAAAGGTTTGGACTATTTTGGACGAAGGGGCAAAATAGTTCAACATTTTGGCAACTTTGTAGGGGTGTTTGCTTGTCTAAACACATGAAAATCAAAGGCCTTATCAATCCATTGGGCATGGGGTCAAAGAGACTGCAACAAGAATAGAGGAGCTAGAATGGCTGGGCTAGCACCACCAGGACAAGATAAAACAAAGAAAGAAAGTATGCATCCTCCTAATGAGAATACAACAAAGTGCAAGGGCACTTATTGAAAGAAGATACTTAACCTATTTATAGGACCTCACAACCATGCTAAAGGTAAGGCTTGAGATGAATCCCATTAATCGAGATTGACAGAACCTCTCCATTCAGCTTAGATAGTTGAAATGCATTAGCCTGCTTGCAACTGATAATAATATAGGGGCCACTCCACATGGCATCAAACTTTGAATGTCTTCTAGCTTTGACTCTATCTGCATCCCATTTCAACACTAGATCTCCTTCACTGAATGCCCTGTTAGTGGATTTTCTATCAAAGGTCCTTTTAACTTGATCCTGATGATCTTCAAGGGTCTTCATGGCAATATCTCTCTTCTCCTTAAGCTCCAACAACTCTGCAAGTCTAATTTTCATGGCATCATTTTCCATTAATTCTAGTTGTTGTGCCAACTCAAGGGAAGAAAAATCTAATGACAATGGGACCCTTGCTTCCCTTCCATAAACAAGCATGAAAGGGGAGTTACCAATGGCTCTTTTGGGAGTGATTCTATCATCCCAAAGATAAGTCTTTAACTTAGAGTATCAAGTTCTTTGATTATCCTCCACTGTCCTTTTGATAATCTTGATTAGATTTTTATTGGTGGACTCGGCCAAGCCATTTCCTTGTGGGTAGTAATTAGATGAGGTCTTCATGTAAACCCCATAGTTCAATGCCCATTCACTAACTTTCATGCCTATAAAGGCCTTGGAATTATCAGATATGATGGTGGATGGCACACCATACCTTGTGGCTATACCCTTAAGGATGTCGACAATAGATGCTTCTGTGGCATCCCTTAATGCAACTGCCTCTATCCACCTAGTGAAATAATAAGTGGCTATGAGAATCCACTTATGGCCTACACTAGAAGGTGGATTAATTACCCCAATGAAGTCTAAACCCCACTGAGAAAAAGGCTGATCTGTTTGGATTGGATGAAGGGGAAGAGCTGCCAGCCTCTACTTCCCAGCAAATAATGCACATTCTTTACATTTTCTAATCCATCTATGTGCATCATTGAATAGACTAGGCCATGTTGGCAAGAGACACTACTATGTTGAATAATTGAGTGTTGTCATTGATGGCAACAAGAAAAGGAACAAGGTTGGATTAGAATTTTTGGTCTGGTGAAGAAGACCTAGTCATATTGGCTAAGTATTGGCTATGTACAGAAGCAGCGACAGAATAATTGTGTTTGGATTAGCATTGGTCCGCAATTGAAGACCAAGGTTTGTGGTTCTGGTATGATGTTTCTAACTCTCAGATGATCTTATATTCAAGGTTTTAGCTTTTTATCAGTTCTGGAAGTATATCTTCAAATGGCCTAAGTTCGGTAGAACATAATATAGTGCTATTCAGAGCAATACACTCAGTTGTTTTTGGTCCGCATTCCTTCGGTGTTGCATATCTACTTATATGAAGTGTCTAAATCTAGAGTTGTAAGTTCTGAAGTCCATCAGAAAGATAGTTACAAGATGCTAAGTATCGCTACACTGTTTGACAGAGTTTGACTATGACAGAGTCTGAGTTCTGATGGTCCGCATTTTACCGCTAAAGAATATTTTTCTTTGCAGTTCTGAAGGTATGATTTGTGATGTTTAAGGAGTCTTTGATATGATTTTGAGAAAGTATTGTGGTCTGCAGTGAAAGTTATGATTTGACAGTTAGACTGAATTAGTAATAGTCTGTGTTTGAGGCCGACATGACAGTTTGACTTATGTGTGGTAAGTTCTATTGATTAGAACTTTATCCTAAGTGGTTCTATAGTTGGAGCCAACATATGAGAAGGTGTTTCAAATGTTATTTAGGTCTACTATGTATTTTGATGAATGGATTTGGCCAACAAGCTACAAGTTTATCAACTATATGCTTCATCTGAGCATGCCGACCTAATATGAAGATCTTAAGTGTTGCAGATATGTATAAGGGATCAAATTCAGTGTTTGATGTGTGCGTGATGCGAATGTGAATAGACATATGTGTGACATATAGTGGAAGGCAATTTTTTTGGAAGCAATAAAGAGCAGAAGAAGAGAGATCTTATTCCTATGTAAAAGCAGAGCAGTGAAATAGAGCAGTCAGACATGAAGAGTTTTGAGATAGTATTTTTGTGTTTCATTGGAGCTGCAACTATGCATGTGTAGATGCAATCTGAGCAGTTCAATTTGGCAGTGAGCCATTCTTCTTTCTTCTTTCTTTCTCTAGGTAGTGAGCCTTTCTTGCAGTGAGCATTTCTCCGGGCATTGAGCCCTAAGGCAGTGAGCCTTCTTGTAATCTGATATTGTGCTATAATAATATATTGTGAGATAACACTCATTGTGTTTTTTCCCTTTTTGGGTTTTCCACGTAAAAATTCTGGTGTTCATGTGTTATGTCTTTGTGGTTGTTGCTCCTATGTTTATTATGCTTTCATATTATTATTTTTGGACATTGGATTAATAGACTTGTTAAGAAGTACCATTTTGTGGAATACTGATTCAACCCCCTCTCAGTATTCCTTACTATCAACAATTTGTATCAGAGCCAGGTTCCTTGGAAGAAGCCTAACAACTTGAGGAAGATCTGGAAAATTTCACTCATGGCAGCTAGAAGACTTGGAAATTTCTCAAACAATGTTGAACTGGAAACAACTCTTGTTGATCTTGAAAAGTCTAAAGTAGAAGTTGGGATTTGAAGGATAACTTACAAGAAGTTGACAAATGCATTTCAAAGTTAAAAGAACAAGTAAAGAAATTCAAAGAAAAATACAAAGAAGTTAGTGATCAATTGATATCAGCAAATGAAACCCTGAATGATTTGGAAGTAGAAGTTATAGAAAGAACAAAAAAAGAAGAAGATCTAAATTTAATGGTGAAAAGAAAATCAGAAGATTGTGCCAAACTTGAAAAAGAAATTGTGAGTCCGAAAGCAGACTTAGACAAAGCCAAGAGCTATGAAGAAAAGTTTAAGATAAGTTTTGCAAAACTTGATGAAATGATTGCTAGTCCAAAGAGTGCTAATGATAAGAAAGGTTTGGGATTTGAGAAAGGAGAAAGTTCAAAATTTGGTCAAACAAACACTGAGTTAAAGCAAAATAGAGGGAACTAGTTTAGAAATCAAAGAAGAAGACCTAGAAGACCTTCGGTCAGACAGCTAAATGCTCAAAGGTATCCATCTTTCAATGGCCACTATTTTAATTGCAATAAATTTGGTCATAAAGCTACTCAATACAGAAGTAGAGTGAATTAGAATGTTCCATCATTCTCTAGTCAATGTTTCAATTGCAAGAAAATTGGTCATAAATCAAATGAATGCAGAAATGTGGTAAGAAATGGTTCTTACGATGCAAGGAATAGTCAATTCATTCAATGGAAAGTGTTTTGCATACAATAGATTTGGACATATGGCTAATCAATGCAGATCAAATCCAATCAATAGAAGGAATCAAAGACAAAGGAAAGTGGTGTGCTACAATTGCAACAAGTATGGACATATTGCAAGAGTCTGCAGAAGCAAAAATGTGAAAAGAAACTACCTTACCAAAGAAAGGAAAACAAAGCAGAGGAATGATAAGGGAAAAGAAAAGGTTGATCTAGTTGAAGCTCAGAAAGAAATGGACAAGATCTGGATCAAGAAAGAAGTATTTGAAGTTAAGGATGGATCTACACCAACATCTGGTACAGATACTTCCTTTGGGGGTACTCTGGCTCAGGGGGAGCTGTGTTGAAAATCCAAAACCCCCAGCGAGATAGTTAGTGCTAGAGTCCAACATGAGGATATGTAGTGGAATATGATATGAAAGATCCTATGAAAGAAAATTTGGAAGAAAAAGAGTTAGTGCGGCACATTGTGGAGCAATTTTGATCGACTGTATCTATCAGAGAAAAGTCAAACAACTTTTGAGAATGATCATTTATGACAATTAGGTCAAGTGCGGAGGATAAAAAGAAACTCATTTGCCTTCTAACTCACTTGAGCTATCAGATATCCAAGAGAGATTGAAGCAAGATTTCAAGCATCAACAAAGTTTCAAAGAACTCAGAGTGATCCAGCGAAGAAAACCCTAATTCAACATAACAAGGTATTTACCATTGAAACCTTATTGAATCTTTGCAATGGTAACCCCACAAGTTGTTGATATTACTAAGCGACCACGACCCAAATTCAAGAAACAGCCCTTCAAAGCAACTGAAGTTGATCCAATGGGTGCATTTTCAAAAATACCATATGGAGTTCTGTATGTAGAAGATGTTAGGGCATATATCCATGTTGCCCTAGATGAGCTCAGTGGCTACAAATTCTCAGATCTCTACCTGAAGTATTTAAGTAATGATCAATTTGACCTAAAGGAAAAATACAAAGTCTTAAAAGAGAAGAAATTCATCTAGTATGTAGAGTTTCCTACATTCGCAGAAGATGAACGGGTCTAGTATATCCTAAGTTAAATTCATGTGGTTAGGGTAGCCCTTCAAAATCACCAAGGAGGTGATTAGGGCAATAACAGGGTTAAATTCCACTAGAGGTGTGCCCTTACTGAAAGCCGTGAAGAATCAAATTGTTATAGAGACTACCGGAGCCCAATTTAATAAGAGGACATTAACCATAAACGACATCACAAACCATGCGATAAGATTTGCTTCTATGGTCATAGGCTACAAGATCTATTTCTCAAATTGAGAGAAATCTGTCTTTGGTAATGCAATTTACACCGCATATCAAATGGTCAAAGAGAATGCTAATTATGATTTGTGTGAGTTGCTAAGAATCCAACTACTGGAGAATCTAAAGAAGATCAAGGAAAGCAAAAACTATCCTTTCAAATTTGGTACGCTGATTATCTGTCTATTCTTCTATTTTATGAAAGAGTTGTCAAATATGAAGAATTTGTTCTGGTTAACTAGTAAACCAGTAGCTATCCAAATTAGAAATCATTTAAATAGCATTGGAAGCCATGATGAGCAAAAAGCAGCCCTATGGGGGTACTGTTGTCTCTCAGATTTGCACCCTTGCTAAGTTGCAGAACTTAGCAATCTAGAGAAACATGGGATCTTTCCAGGCCTGTGGGTCACCTGTGATGGAAAGAACCTCCAGAGAAGGCTGGCTTCCTAGCTGGTTATCACCTAGAAACTACTGGATTTGTAGAGGAAAAGGGAAAAGGAATGCTTAAAAAATGAAAAGTAAAACTGTAAAATGAGAACAAGGGTGATACACCAAACTTGATATGATTTATGGAACTCAGATTTGCATACACTTGGCCGTAGACATCAGAAACTAAACCTACACAACCTATTACTATATGCTTTGCAAAAACACTTCACAAAGAGGCCTAAATGCATTAATCTTTTAAAAGGAAGCTAACTTCATAGTTAAAAAAGCATATATAGTTTTAAGATACAATTTACAACCTGCACAAACACACTTTTTGCAGAAAGGTATTTGAAACATGAGACAAAATCACAAGGAGATAAAACTAACCTCACAAATGACTTAATCAAATACTTGGTAATACATAGTACTACATAAATAAGAAGGAAATGGTATCCAAGGTTTGTTCTGTATTTCACATCTTCAAGAGGTTACAAAAACATGCTCAAACTGAGTAAGGATTGTAGAAAAATCACTAACTCCAGAATTTACATGAAAAGAACTCCTTTATAAAGAGTCAAATGAATGACTATATACTCTCCAAGTAGCTGTAATGAGATAAGGATGACAAACCTCCATGGTCGTGTATCTCATAAAAGCCCCCAAAATATCTATCTAAAGTCCTCCAAAATGAGTTCCCAATGAAGAAAAAGTCAAGGCATGTCATCACTAAACATAAAAGCACCAGAAAATGCCTTTTAATGCTCTTTAAGGCCATAAAAATCAAGTCAAATATATGCAATAACTCCTTTGCCTATTTTTCAACCTCCCCTGCAGCATCATAAATGCTTGGCATGTGCACAATAAATGTTCAGCCATATCTCTTTGACCATATCTGCAAGCTTCCTCAACTTGCCCTTTTCACAATAAATGTCATAAACACAATTATTTCTACATTTAACCAACATTAACTAAGTGGTTTATAACCACACCACTTAGTCAAATATTTTTACATTCCAAATTTATTACAATTCCATGCAGAAAATAATGGCACTTAGGACAACTTTAATCCCCTGATTTTGCATAGTTTGGAGACAAATTAAATGTTGTAAAAGAATGACAAAGTAATCAACAAGACTTACTTTGCCATGTGTGATAAATTTACCTATTATTGCCTTTTGCATTTTTATTACAAATGATAAAGTAATTCATAATTCACTACTTTATCATTCGTTTACAATATTTAATCTATCTCTAGATCATGCAAAATCAACATAAAACACCTTGTAATCCCTAGGCAAAATATGACCTCCATGCACTTGCATCACCTCCCATATACTTTACATCATTACTCGCATCTCTCTTCATGGTCTGGATACAAACATCATGCCGTATTACATTAGTCATATATCACATTGCATCCTTATGACTCCATATGCAATATTACAATGTCCTATACCTCCATGCATATGTAATTACAACATTATGCATTATGCATCACATGCTTTGAAGGTCTAATGCAATATATTTTAAAGTGGTCCTTATTCCTCCCTATACACATTACCATGCCTTTCATATATCATCACACTCACCATATGGCCTCACAAAACAACTCATACCTAGCAAGATAAGGCACTCAACCTTATGCTTTCATAATGTTTTCTTTGACTTTGAAAAATAACAAAAGGCATAAAATGCATGTCTCACAGCCCCCTTGATGTATTATCATTGGGTTTGGAAAGACAAAAGTCTTTACCATGAGCACCAAAGGATATCAATGATTTTGTAAATTAAAAGTCAAACAACACAATAATGCAATTAGGTCGATCAACCTAAAGGGAGGAAAAACCTAAAAAAAATTCATTTTTTTTGCATTTCACCTTGCCACTACCTTGCTGCCGCACCGCCATGTCTATGGGGTTTGGAGAGAAAACTACATCATATTTGTCAATTTTTGAGGGTTTTGATGCAGAATCTCTAAGTAGAGTGCAAGGTAAGTTGTTTTTCACTGAGATTTTGACCTCTTGTTGTTGATTTTGGGCCTTTAAGGTCGCGAACTTGACTATCTTTTGATGCATCTTTCTAGTTTTCTATGGCTAACCACCATTGCATTGCTTTCACTGTGTTTGAGGTCGTTTTGGGAGGTTGATTGAGGAAAAAACTGTGGTTTGACATAACAAATGGCATAAAAACAGAGGTAATTCATTTTTATTGATGATCTGTCTTCATTTCTGGGTTTCTTTCTTGCATTTTGCTGCCAGAGACATGACTGGATGGCATTCTGAGCATTTTGTTCTTGAAAATCTGCATTTGTTCTTTGCTAGCTGTAGCATGAGGCTCAAAAAAACTTCATTTTCTGTTATACCTGCAACCTTTCTTGCATTTCCTATAGATCTTCTCTTTCTTTGGTTTGAAATCCTTGATATTATCTGGCATACCATAGTCAAAAAAGAAGAGTATGCCATTGTATACTGTTTAAATCTACATCTTGTTGCTTGACCTGGCTCGATTTGAGCCGACCCATGGTAGAAACTGAAACTTGATAAAAGGAAATATATCTTCTTCTGTAGCCTTGAATCAAAAAAGCTTTATATTTCCATTTACTTTTCCTTCTCTGCCTCTGTAATTAGATTGTAACTCTTTTATCAACACTTCAAATGGCTTGAGGACACAAAATATGATTATTTTGCAAACATAAGGCCATGGCTTATGAAACCTTGAGTATGGAACAAAAACTCAGATGGGTCTGTGAAATTGTTGTTTGTCAATCTTGCATTCTTTTTCCCTCTCTATATCTGCACACTCATGGACTTATGATATATATAAATGTCTTGTTGCTCTTCTCAGTTGTATATGATTTTTTCATGACATTTCTGATACCTTTGCACAAAGAAATCTGATTATGCACAATAACTCTTGAACTTTGTATATATTCTGACAATATTCTTTGTTCAATCTGAAACATCAGGAATACATGTTGCAATTTACCTTTGTAACATTACATCAAAAGCATTTATTGCAGAGTCCTGGTAATGATAACTCCTATGCATAGGCTGCAACTATCATTGTTGTTCTATTCTAGCATAAAAATGTTATGGCCGCATGCTATTCTATTTTCCTTTATCTCTGTCAAATGTTGCTCTTTCTTGTAAAGTTGATTCTTATGCTTTATTTGTTGCTCGTGTCAAACTATAAGGGTATCAAGAAATATGATTTCTTATCTCTATTTCTCATGACTACCCCTGCAAACTTATCACAAGTCCTTGTCCACTATCCAGTCCCATACCAAAGCATCAATACTCCATCTTGTATAACTAACTAGACTGATGTTTTGCATGAAAACCTTTACGATCTTCTACAGTCTGTATATCTCTTTGAATGATGTATGAAGCTCCTTTTAGAAACTTGATAACTCCTTGTGATCTCTATCATGATACTGTACACTCTTTGTTGTTCCACCATGATGTATCTTGTACTATGTATGTATCATATTTCATGATGCAAGTGGTTGCATTAAGACTACTCACTTATGAGGCTGTCCTATCCATGTGTATGTACTTTGACTGTTACTTTGGATGATATAGGACTGCTATCTTCATGACCTTGTACTAGATCTCTCCTGAATGGAATAATTATTTATTCTGTAGCATATGATGAAGCATTTATAAGGCCATATGAACCTATATCTTTTACATTGCTATTTCCAAACAGCTTCAAGATGTTGTAGCTACATGTTGTTCCATTATTTCATCAGTATATAGCTGTACCTTTCACATGCTAGAGATTTGTACTTTCCCTCATGCTATTGCATCATTATGAACACATCATTCATGATTTTTTTAGATCTTCTGTATTAGATACATATATGATAGTGATAAGGACTACTATAAGAATTGTCCACTTTTCCATATACTACTGTTCCCTACTTCTTGTATGACTGTGTATCTTTATCTTCGCATAAACCTTTTCACCATAAAATACCATCTTGGACAACAAATCATAAACCACTAGACTTTATTCTATACCCTCCACAAGATAGACCCAAGCCGAGCTTGAGTGGCTATCCCACTTAGGCATTGATTTGACATGACTTCCTATAGCCCACTGGATTTTCTAGACTACTGTAGCATCTTGATGAACACCCGAAACCTGTGTATACCCCCTCCTTTGCATTATATTCATGTTTATGCAACACATTGGTGTTTATACTTGAAGATGATGAATTGAATGCATTGTTGTTATACTTTATTTGCAAGCTTTTACATGTCAATACTGTACCCTATCTGTCCTAGAATGATGTGTTAGACCAACTACCATGTTGGCATAGGATAATGCATTTTCTTACCAGTACAAAGGTGCTGTCATGTACTCATAAACACTTTCAATTAATGAATTTGCAAAAAATAATATTTAATTGGATACGTTTCATCATCTGAAAGGTTATCACAAGATCTCACTTTTGTTTTTAAACATCTTGAATGCATGAAAATGAGAAGACATCTGCATTTCAGTCCTTCTTTTCTGTGTATGTCAAAACCATATGTATAATCCTTCTATGCTCTTGATATTTAACTGTCCACTTGACGGCTATATGTGTTGTTCACACTATACATTTGCATCTCATATGACTGGGACAACCAACTGGAAATGCACTTTCTTCGTTGGTGACTTTGCATTATCAAGTTGACTGTACTTGCTCATTTGATTTGTCAATTCTGCCTTGACTATACTCTGTGTCTCTCTTGATGGCATAAGGGATTCTTTGTAATTTTAAATCATATCCATGACAAAAAGGAAACAAAATACCTATTCTATCTACTATTCCAATGTGATTGATCATTCATTATGTCTAAAACTGCATGGTTACAACTAGGATACTTCAGCATTAACAACTATACTTTGTGCATGCTAGGCTCAACCCTTATGGGAGCCTATTTTCTCCACATGCCATTTCATAAGAGATGAATCAGAAAACTGATTTCTTATATACGTGCATAGGAAGCAAACATGTTAGCATATGAAACATACCTTTGATTCATGATGTGGGGATACTTGTATGGATCTATCTCTTTCTGATGTAGCACTTATGTTTGCTCGTTAGATGACTTCTCTTATGCTGATATTCGATGATTGATATTGTCACTACATAAAAGTAGATGGTACTCTTGATAATTCTGATTGTGTATGAAAAGATTTGGGACCCTGAGCATTAACAAAAACTATTTTCTAGGTACACTGGAGCTCAAACAGATGGAGGAAGATAGTGGCTGGCTCGACCATGGGATTTTTCATTCACAGGAAATGACGGATCCCATTTCTTTTCTTATGCATTTCATTGTTTTCAAAAGTAAAATTTACTTTTATGTTGCCTATTTCAGTTACTCCCATGGCTTGTGTGGGATACTTTTATACATTCTTTTGAATACAATCAACTATCTCATTCTATGCAATGATTTATGTATATTTCACTTTCTGAATCAAATACATAGCATAAAATAACTGATCTTTCTTTGGAACATATGTACAAAATATGATGTATGATTTGACAGTCTATAAATACCTCTTTTACTTGCACTGAGACATAATGAATAATCAACAATTGAAACATGAACTCCATTAATTCTCTTCATTCTTTGAATGTCTGTTTCTTGTCCATAGATAATTTCTCTTACTAGGATGATGTAATAGCTCAGCTTGAGCTGTTACATGATTTTGATAAGTGATTTTGCCCTTGTCTTCTGTCAAGACATCAGACATTGACTGGATGATCTTGCATAAGCAAAAAAATTTGTACTCCCTCTAAACAACTGATGTTTAGGCCTTGCTAAATTAGGTGTGAACATAATTTAGTAATAGGTACTTTAAGAATTTTCAAAGCATGATGCATTCAAGAGAAAGAATCCATGCGAAAATTGTTGAGAAGTATAAGGATACTATATGTTTTATGGTTACAAAAGATCAATGCTTGATGGAGGTTGTTGAGCCTAGGACAGTCTGGATAATGCCAATGGGTTATGAAGTGGATGGACAAATATTAGATAACTATGCTCAAGACATGCTGAGAAAACCCAAGGACAATAGAGAAGAAAGGTTTGGAACCTATGAAGAGCTATCTATGAAACTCCATGTTGAACTCAGACAACCTAAAATCTCCAAGAAGGTGAGGAAGGAGGTAGAAGAAGCTACATTGAAACATGGTTTCACTAAAGAACAAATCAAAGAAGTAAGAGAAAAAGCTCAAGCAGAAAGGGAAGCAAGAGAAAAGAAAGAAAGTGAACCGGTTAAGGCTCCGAAGGAATCTAAAAGGAAACAAGAAAAGTCTGAAGAAACACAGAGGTCTACAAGAAGCTCTGCTACTTTCTCTGGTCCCACACCATCTGCAAGTGTGGAGTAACCATCCAAGAAATCCACTGACAAAGGCACAAAGAGACAGAAAATGAAAGGTAAAAGGATGTATGTCAGTATAGGACAAACTAAAGAAGAAGAGATAGAGTCTAATGAAGAAGTGAAAAAGATGAAAGTTGAGGCTACTAAAGCCTCCAGAAGCAGCAAGGAGAAGCCCTCTGGAAGGGATAAACCCAAGAAAAAGGCAAAGGAAAGATGAGCCACAGACTGAAAAGGCCATAATAAAGCTAGAAGATGTTCTAAAGGTAGTTACAATAGATGGCAATCTGAAACCAATGGCCCAATTCTACGATGATTACAATGATGCAGACAAGAGGATCTTAGAAGAAGCTACTGTAGAGTATCTAAACATATATAATAGAGCCCTCATTGAGATCATTGCTGATCTCCCAGATACCTTGGGTAGTATACTGTCTGCCAAAAAGGAAGCTGGTATGGCTAAGGACATTGAACTCAGAGAACATACATTGATAAAATTATGTCCAGAGATCACTCCTGAAAAAAGGCCAAGATCTCCAAAGTACTTAACAATGAGTTCAGATCAACGAAAAGAATGAACACACTGATGTTAGGAGAAATTGATAAAGTGGTCAAGGAGACTAAGGAGATAATTTTGGAGATACTAAAGAAATATAATATCCCTACCATCTATGACAATCAAGAAACAAATGTTGGAATGATATATTTTCTCCAGAAGAAAATCTTGAGCAGAAAATAGATGAAAAAGTCAAAGTGACTGAGGAGAAAGAAGTATCTACCGCTAAAACAAGATCCTCTCCAAGACATCAAACAGATGACAAAAGTGACAATGAGAAGACTAAGGAGGAACAGGCTAAGGAAAATCCTTCACTAGAATAGAAGGAGGACTCCAATAAGGACATGGATCTAGATGATCTGGAGCAGAGCCTGAAAGAAGAAGTCTCTGCTACACTAAGAGACACTGCAGAATCAATTAAGGAACTTCTGGAGAAAGAAAAACAACATTTGAGTGAGCCTGAGTTTCTACATGGTCCAATAAACTTGGATACAATGTCCCTTGTACAAAAACTCAGATTGGCTTCAATTGCATAGGCAAAGACAAGAGAGGAAATGTCAAAGTCTCACATAGAGGATAGTGAGCTTATTGGTGAGGCATCTAGCATTTTGAAGAAGCTGATGCCAACATACCAGAAGGACACTTCTTTGTCATCAGAAAATCAACTCAAAGGACTTATAAACTCTATAAGTAAACATTTTGAATCCTTTGAGAAATCTGTAGACATAAAAGTTAGGCAAGAGTTTAATGAGAAAAGATTGAATGAGTTGAAGGAAATGATAACTAATGATAAAGTGTAGCTAGATAATAGGATAAAAAGCATTCAAAGTGCCATTAAGGAAGCTAGTGACATATACAAATTTTGCCTATCCCGGTCAGAAGCCACTAAGGAAATAGAAGTAAAGATCAAGGACTTAGAGCTGAAACTGACAAATATTTCTAAGTCATTTGATCCGGTGATAGAATCAATGAGTAGCAAGGAAAGTCAAGTCATCAACCTTCATGATGACTTGAACAATCTAATAAATGAGAGGGATAAAATTAGAAACAAAATGTGTCAGCTAAGAGGAATAATCAGTCCTAAGTTAGATTCTATGTTTAATCTACTAGCTAAAGCACAAGTAGCTTCACAATCTGACACACCCTCTTATCTTCACAAGGCAGAGACTGTAGTTTTTCTACTTAGTGGTCATATTCAAATTTTGTACAATGCCAAGAAAATCTAGGATAGTGAGCTGGCCCAAATTAAGAACATTTTCAATGACATCCTCCAGCACATGTAAAATAAAGTTGAAGATTGTATGTGTACATATGCGGCAGAGTATAGCAAATTTTGTAGTTTTGACAATTTTTGACTCTGGAACCTACAACTTTTCCATTGATGTCAAAGGGGGAGAAGAAGATCAGTGAAAATGGGAAAACATTTTTGGGGGAGAAGAAATATAGAATGTATATAGAAAGGGGGAGTAGTCAAGGCAGTCAAGCATTTTTCACTTAGTGTTGCCATCAATGCCAAAGGGGGAGATTGTTGGCAAGAGACACTGCTATGTTGAATAATTGAGTGTTGTCATTGATGGCAACAAGAAAAGGAACAAGGTTGGAACAAAGTTTTTTGTCCGGTGAAGAAGATCTAGTCATATTGGCTAAGTATTGGCTATGTACAGAAGTTGTGACATAATAATAGTGTTTGGATTGGCATTGGTCTGGTGTTGAAGACCAAGGTTTGTAGTTCTGGTATGATGTTCCTAACTCTTAGATGATCTTATATTCAAGGTTTTAACTTTTGATCAGTTTCAAAAGTATATCGTCAAATGGCCTAAGTCCGGTAGAACATAATATAGTGCTATTCAGAGCAGTACACTCAGTTGTTTTTGGTTTGCATTCCTCTGGTGTTGCATATCTAGATATGTAGTTTTGAGGTGTTGTAAACACTTATATGAAGTGTCTAAATCTAGAGTTTTAATTTTTGAAGTCCACCGGAAAGATAGTTACAAGTTGCTAAGTATCGCTACACTATTTGAGAGAGTTTGACTGTGACAGAGTCTGAGTTCTGATGGTCTGCATTTCTCCGCTAAAGGATATTTTGCTTTGTGGTTCTGAAGGTATGATTTGTGAAGTTTAAGGATTCTTTGATATGATTTTGAGAAAGTATTGTGGTCTACAGTGAAAGTTGTGATCTAACAGTTAGACTGAGTCAGCAACAATCTATGTTTGAGGCTGACATGACAGTTTGACTTATGTGCGATAAGTTCTATTGATTAGAACTTTATCCTAAGTTGTTCTATAGTTGGAGCTGACATATGAGAAGGTGTTTTAAATGTTATTTAGGTCCTCTATGTATTTTGATGAATGAATTTGGCCGACAAGCTACAAGTTTATTAACTATACACTTCATCTGAGCATGCCGACCTAATATGAAGATCTTAAGTGTTGTGGATATATATAAGGGATTGAATTCAATGTTTGGTGTGTACGTGATGTGAATGTGAATAGACATATATGCGACATATAGTTGTGGAAGAAATAAAGAGTAGAAGAAGAGAGATCTTATTCCTATGTAAAAGCAGAGCAATGAAACAGAGTAGTTAGACATGAAGAGTTTTGAGATAGTATTTTTGTGCTTCGTTGGAGTTGCAACTATGCATGTGTAGATGTAATCTAAGCAGTTCAATTTGGCAGTGAGCCATTCTTCTTTCTTCTTTCTTTCTCTAGGTAGTGAGCCTTTCTTGAAGTGAGCATTTCTCTGGGCAGTGAGCCTTCTTGTAATCTGGTATTGTGCTATAATAATATATTGTGATCTAACACTCACCGTGGTTTTTCCCTTTTTGGGTTTTCCACGTAAAAATCCTGGTGTTCATGTGTTATGTCTTTGTGGTTGTTGTTCCTATGTTTATTTTGCTTTCATATTATTAATTTTGGAGATTGGATTAATAGACTTGTTAAGAAGTACCATTTTGTGGAATACTGATTCATCCCCCCTCTCAGTATTCCTTACTATCAACAGGCTAGTAATAACCAGCCCTCATGATTTTCATTATAGTTGTTCTAGGAGAATAATGGCCACCAACAGGGCCACTATGAAATTCTTCTAAGACTTTAGAAGTTTGATCTTGTGTTATGCATCTAAGAAGAACTCCATTGATGTCTTTTCTAAAAAAGACACCATCAATAATAGCATAGGGAATGGATTGGAGTCTAAAATACCTTCTTTTAGCTTGATCCAATCCATTAAGACATCTTCCTATCTGTAGAAATGTGAACATGTCATGATACCAGTCAATTGGAGTATGAGGCTCAACTAATTGTGCTTGCCCTTGAACACACACAACCTCATTTCTATCTTTGACATCTGCTGCCATTTTTTCATATAGGCCTTTGCCACGAACCAATCTGGTAATGTTGATATTGACGTCATATTCCATTACCTTGGTGATCCACCCAACCCTTTTCTCATTAATATCCTTGCTCAAGGAATTCTTTCACATCGGGGTGGTTCACCATTAATTGAATTTTGCTGTTTGAAATCATATGTCTAAACTTTTTTAGTGCCTTTACTACAACAAACACTTGTTTTTCTATAAAATCATAATTCAGTTCATATTCCTTGAGAGGTTGGCTGAAGAAAGCAATTGGCTATTCCAATTTCTCCTTATTTTGTTGTGTCAGGATAGCTGATATACCCTCCTTACATCCAAAGGCATACATAATTAAATATTTCTTATAAATAGGGTTTATTAGAGTAGGATCTTGAGAAATGATCTACTTGATAGCTTCAAAACTATCCCTGCCTTCCTTGGACCATGTGAAGGCAACATTCTTCTAACATAGCTATGAGGAGTTTTGCTATTGAAGCAAAGTCAAGTATGAACCTCCTCACAAAGTTGATCTTACCCAGGAAGCTCTGCAAACTTTTATTATGATTGGGAAGAGGAAGACCTAGGATGGCACTTGTTCTTTTAGGGTCAATAGCCAATCCTTCTTTGGAAAGCACATGCCCTAGTAGCTTGCCCTCTGGGATGACAAATACACACTTTTTAGGATTCAATGATATCCCAAATTCTTTGTATCTTTCAAAAAAATTTCTCAAATGACCCAAATGGTCAGCTGCATGCTTGGAACACATAATTAAATCATCAAGATACACTAAAATAATATCATTGATCAGGCCTTTGAAGGCCAAATCCATTGCTCTCTGAAAGGTGGCTCCATCATTTGTCAATACAAAAGGCATCTTTTGATAAGCTAAAGTACCCCATTTGGTGGTAAAGGCTATTTTATACTAGTCTGATTCTTTTACAAGAATCTGATTGTAGCCTGAGTAGCCATCTAGGGGGGAAAACCTTTCAGCACCTACTACTGTTTGTAAAATCTGCTCCATGGAAGGAAGTGGGTAATGATCCTTAAGTGAGGCCTTGTTCAAATCTCTAAAATCAACACATAATCTAATCTCCCCATTCTTCTTCCTAACTGGAACTAAGTTGGCTACCCAAGAGGAATGTTTGATGGGATAAATGATTTTAGCCTCTATAATCTTGGATAGCTCTTTTCTCATTAATGGTTCTATTTTAGGATTGACAGGCCTTTATTTTTGGCAGATTGGTTTGGCATTAGGGTCTAGGTTAATAGTATGTTGGATTAAAATAGGATCAAAGCATTTCAAATCCCTATAATCCCAAGCAATTAGATCATCAAATTCATTGCAAAGCTCAACAAAACCTTGCCTTTCAACTTGCTCACATACCTTGCCATGTTTGAGAAATCTACCTTGCACAATCTCCACTTCTTCATAGTCTTGCCTTTCAACTATCATGTTCATTTTTTCTTTCTTTTGTTGATCATCAACACCAAATATGCTTTCTAAGGTGATCAGTCGTTTGGGTAACTTGTTGGTCTTTAGTTGGATGATCTAATCACCATATTGTTCTTGCAAGACTAACTGATTTTTGGTAGAAACTCTACCCCATCTTGCAAGAAATTCACAATTTACTAGTCACTATCAAACACTTGCCAACTTATCACATTGTCAGGTACTGCATGCCTAACCACAATCTTTACATGCTGATATGAAACTTGTTTGACATTCTCAGGAATATCAAACTGGGCACCAACCATAGCTAACCTATCAGCATCTTTGTTTCTTTGTTTGGGAACTACCTAAATATTGAAGGCATTAAAGTCCTCAATCAGTTCCCAGACCCTATGTTTGTATGACTTTAACAAGTCATTCTTTGAAGCACTTAACTTTCTAATTTTTGGTGAATGACTAATTCATTGTCACCAAAGACTTGTAAAATTTTTATTACTCTTTTTTGAGCCAGTTGTATGCCTTGAATCAAGGATTCATATTCAATTACATTATTAGTACAACTAAACTACAATCTGAATGAAGAGAAATAACCTTCCTTTTGGGGTGAAATGAGTACAACCTCAACACCTGCTCCATTTTTGCTTCTGGAGCCATTAAAGTACATTTACCATATCCCACTTGGATCTAATTTTTCTTTTTCAAGATTGGGGATAGTAGCATCCTCCTCATGGATACAATAAGTACCCAGCCCTATATCTTCTATGTGATTTGGAGTGTCAAATTGAAAACAATTAGCTCACTCATCTAAGAGTATATTAGGTATTTCATCCACAGGTGTGGCAACCTCATGTCTGCTATTATCTCCTTCCTCCAACTCATGGATTGTGCAATTCATATTGCTAGGGTTTGGGGAGCAAGGTTCTATATGGTCATTTGCAATAGGCTCAGCCCTAATGGTTACTTTGGTACCATATCTAGTTCTAAATAGCATGTGGGACTAGTCAGAAGACAAATACCCACCTATCTTTGCAGTGAAATCCCTAGACAAACAAATACCAAAGTATGCTGGGAGGTCAATAATAGATATGTCTTGTGAAACAAAGTAGCCAGGGCATGTATGTAAGGTGAGTTCTAAACCCTTAATAACACCTACTGTCTTAACAATAGTACCATCTAACTGAACTACACCCTTGTTCACAAGTTTATAATTAATACCCAACCTATCAGCAATGTTTTTAGGCATGACAGAGGTACCTGCCCCTGAATCTATCATACAATTATGTAATAGTTTGTCACCTATGATCAGGAAAACATAAAATGGAGGAGGCTTACTAGTTTTGGTCATACTTACTTCCTCCTTGGGTTGGCATAGATTGACTAGGGCAACAGTCTTTTCACTTACCAACTCCACACCAGAATGACTGAATTCAGTTAGGGCTTCTTGAAGAAGGTTCCTTTGGGATGGGATCAATAATACATCCCACATGCTAACACCTATATTTGTTTTCTTCATCTACTCCACTATGTTTAAAGGTGTGTGGCTGCCCTTTTGAAATGTTTTAGTGACTCTGGAGTCACTTTTCTTTTGCTGCTCCTCACTTGGTTTGATTGTTGGGACTGAATCAGCCTTACCAACAATTGGATTTGCTTGCTTTGAAGGGACGTCAGACACCTTTTCCCTCACAGATTGGATTAGAGTTGCATTAGGGACATGTGCATGGCCGATTGTAGGCATTGATGTGTCTTCCACAACCCTTGTCTTTGATCCTGTATTGAATGCAACTGGACCAACACTTTGATTAGCACAACAATGGTCATCATGAGTCTAATTCATTAGGGTTGCATTGTTTTGCATATGTTCTTAACTTTCAATCACTCCTTGGTTGATGTTAACCTGTTGTTCTAAAATTGATGGCTGCTCTTGCATTGTCATGGCATGACTAAAATGTCCACCTTGGCATAAATTTTGGTTGTGTGGCTGATTGCAGGGATAACACTAGTTATTGTCTTGGGCTAGATTGTTCTGAATTGGTACAAAAGGCCCTGAAGTGCTAGCTGCATTAGGGTTAACAGTATTGAGTGGTCTGATGTAGCTTGGCTGCCCTTGCCTTTGTACATTGCCCTGGTATGGTGGCCTATTCTATTGGTAACCCTGGTTGAAGGGTTGATATGTCTAGTTGGAGGGCTGATAAGGTCTATTTGATTGTGTATTCTACCTCTTTATTGCCACCAACTCATTAGTAACACCTTGTAATAGGCTTTTGACCTCCTGTAATTCTTGTGGGGGCACAGATAAAAGAGTTGTGGAGGTGGTTGTTATAGGAATTAGAGCCACAATAGGCTGAATAGCGGGAGCCTCTAGAAATATAGGCATGGGTGGCCTTGGGGCTATCTTTCCTACCTGAATCAAACAATTTTTTGCTCTAATGGTTGTATCATATGCATTAGGCAAGATAATACCACCCATGGACTGAATCATGACTGCAATATCAGGATTCAAGGACCTTAGGTAGTAGAAAAATGTTGTGTTTGGAGAGGGCTTCACCATCAAGGGAATCCTATCCCATGTCTTCTAAAATCTATAATTGAAATCCACTATGTATTCATGTGAAGCTCTCTTGACGGTAGCTAATTGTTCCATAAATGACAAGTGGTCACTTCTATCTTCAAAGTGTTGGCACAATTTAGTGCCCAAATCATCCTAGTTGTGTATAGAGTTGGCTTGAAGACCTCTATACCACTGCAAGGCCTTATCCCTTAAAAGAAGAAGCCATCAATCTCACAGCCACATTATCAACAGTAACATTATGGACAGAGAAGACACTAGCAACATCTTGAATGTGCTTAGCAGGAGTAGTAGAGTCTTCACTAGTAAAGAATAGGATAGCCTTTAAGGCTAAAGTAGGGATGTCATCATATTGTGCTAGGTCTAGAGGGTTACCCCCATTAAAAGAAAAAAATGGGAGGTTTCTCGCCATGTTAGGTATATTCAGATTGATAACAAGGGGTATATGAAAGGTTCTGACTGAATGATAAGACCTATCTTGAAAATTCAATGGAGGAGGAGTAGACCAAGCTCTTGAATGGTATGAATTATTATAATTTCTGCTTGTCCTCATAGGGGATCTAGACAATATTGTTCTTCTTCTTCTATTAACAAAGGAGAGTTCAACAAATTGGAAGTTACCTCTAGAAGAAGACCTTGTCTACACTCTAGGCATGAAAAATGTTGAATGATTGCATAGGAACTAGATCAATAGAGTCTCCAGGTGCTTGTTGAATGCTTTCACAGTAGCAAATGAACAAGGGACATCACCAAAATCCTTGGTCTAGCTCTCACTTAGAGCAGAGTGGTCCCACTGGGCATGCCATAAACTGTTATCACATAGAATTGCACTAAGCTTGGAGAGAGTCCAAGCATTATAATGACACAATGGGAATGATCTCAAGGTGTGGGACCTTGCAAGTTGAGATCAAACCTCCAGAGAAGGCTAGTTCCTCATTCTAAGCCTAATGCTTAGATAAAATCATCTAAACCTAGTGCTAATATTGCAGGGGAAAAGGGTTAGAGAGAAACATGAACAGAAAAGAGGTGATGCACCAGATTTAATGAGTAGTAGTAATCCTAGAAGAGACACAACAATGATCTCAATCACAATGGGAGTTTGCACAGACTTATAGGTTTGATTGAGGCTTTAGTATGAAGACCTAACCTATAGAGGATCCATTTTACTCACAGAATAGATCAAAACTTCAAGTAAAACACATAAATTAGAGCATAAGAGAGGCAAGATATTGTGCACATATTGATCATGAAGGTCAGAAACCATTACAATACAAAATAACTAGTAGCAGAAAAAGACACAGTATAGTTAATTAGAGCATAAGAGAGGCAAGATATTGTGCACATATTGATCATGAAGGCCAGAAACCATTACAATACAAAATAACCAATAGAAAAAAAAGACACAGTATAGTTAATTACAATCATTGGTGGATTGATCAAACAACAAACAGAGGCCAAGCTATATGCATAGTGAGTCAGATTATGATAATCCTACAATTACACTAAGAGGTTTGACTACAAGAAATTTGGCAGCATAATAGCCCATAAATTACTAACTCCTTCCATAATGAGATTACAATGCATTTTCTAGCAAGACCATGTGCATACAATGCTGAAGCAGATGCATGGGATTCAAGACCACCAACGCCACCATCAATGTAGAACTGAGATCCAACGGCAAAGAGGACATAGGCCATGCTTTTGGTAGATCTACAACCCTAGAAATGGTTGCCCATACGTAAGATAGGACTGGACATTAAAGATGAAAGCCCAAAAGTAGTCATATATCATAGAGATATCTGCCATCAAGCCATAGGACTCACCTCGCATTGAAGAACTACGCCAATCCCCACAAATTTCATCTGCATAGCCTACCAACTGAGATAAATGCCTTCGTGCCATCGGGAAGATTTGAAAACCTTGAATTTGAATTGGGACCATTGGATGAAGAAACAACTCGAAGATCGATCGCCCCATGAGCTCTGCAACATACACTATACCCCTTAATTTTGGTGTTGACGCTTAGAACACATGGCAAGATCTCACAGGTGCACATTGGATTTATGACATTAGCAATATTCATCTGCTACGCTACGTGATCATTAGATTATCGGCCCCACTACAGCCTTTCCCTCTTCGACATCTGGTGCTAGCTTTGAGGCCTTGGAAAAATTTACAGGTGTCCTCCCCTTGCTGCCCCATAGAAGGAAGTGACATCATCTCAAGTAAGCATCGGGCTAGCAGAATACTGCCACGTGGCACACGGAAGAGGCGCCAAGGAGGCAACAGACAAAACAAGTCGGCGAGTCAGGGATTTTCATAACTTCAATACCTCAACTTGGGAGTTCAAAAGTTAGGAGAACTCTTGACCTCCCGACAACAAAGGCTTGAAAATGCCTAGAGACAAGTCGGGGAGTTAGGTGGTTCGCTAACTTCTAAACCTGCCGATTTAGGTTCTAAAACTTGAAGATTCTCTGACAACAAAGGAAAATAAAAGGGACCAGTCACTTCACGGTTTAAAAAGGATTAAGTGAAAAATTAAGCGACCGACAACTGGGAGAAATGGTCAATGATGAATTAGAAGAAAGGTAAAGTGGCCAAGGATGCAAAGGTTTAGAAGCTAGTCAAGAAGTCGGGGATTTTCATAACTTCATAACCTTCAACCATAGGTTCGAAGGTTCAGACTTTTAGTGACCTGATGACAACAAAGGATTTAAGGAAAGAAAAACACTTAGGATTTAAAGGTTTGGACTATTTTGGCCGAAGGGGCAAAATAGGTCAACAATAGTTATGGTATATTCAATCAAACCCTCCTTTCACAATAATGCTCAAGGACAACAATCGAGCTGAGTCACTACGGATGGAGAGAGCTTAGCTACAAGTTGATGCCACTTAGGAATGATATGGAAAGATAGATTAGATTGCTAGATATGTCAAACCCTAGTTCAATTAAGCCTTAAACCCTAATTATGTGATTCTAGATACAGACGAACAAGATACGACAAATGATCGCACAGGAAGGTACTAAATGTAGATTATAAACATACCGGGATTCATATTTTTGAAGGCAAAAACTTTGGGGACACTGGGGTTAGTGCCCTAGTCTAATAGGCCACTTTTTTTATAGATCTAGAATAGTGAGGTGATTAGGAATGCAACTTGCTTATGAGTTTCCAGCACTGACAGTCATGAGGACTACGGGGTGGGCACCCTAGTCCAGTAGGTTAGGTTTTCTGCACTTTCTTCTCAGATCTTAAATATTTATCCTCTACTTTGATCTTCTACAACTCCACTTCGCAAGATCCTACACTTGTAACCTGTAATCACAAGAGAGAGGTTTGGAGGTTATGGTGTTTAGGAGCTTGCCTCAATTAAGCCCCAGAATGGCATTCGAGCCTTCCAACACCATTGTTAGATAGAGTGTGTGTCCTTGGTGGCTAGAGAAAAAATCAAATGATGAAATAGATTGATTGAAACACAAGTAGATGTCACCTTGGAGGTGAAACCCTCACGACGAATGAAGATCTTTCACACCATGAGGAGATGGATTGATGAAGCCAAATCTGCAACAAACAAACACAATAACAACACAATGAATGCTTTGAAATCCCTTAGCTCAATATCACAAGTTTGCATTATCCATCTCTCTCTCTAGTTAAAATGAAGTCCTAAACATGTTTATATGTCCATTCTTGCTAAACTTTCATAATTCAAATTGTAAAGGCTGACCAAAGAAACCATTTTAACAGCCACAAGCTGACATCCAAATTTTAGGTCCCAACAAAATAGGCCTAGACTAGGGTATAGACTCCCAAGTCTAGGGGTGCTTTTTGAGTCATTATTAAGCATTAAAGTGGACTCCTAGGCCCCATTTGACATGGGTTTCAGGGGAATTTGTTCCGTGATAAGTTTTAAACATGCATAATGAAATTAAGGGGACCTAGGAGCTAAACTAGGTGGTAAAAAGTCATAGGGATACTTTTTACGACATAATAGGAGTTGAAAAAAATTGATAGATTTTATTATGGATACACCTCATGTGCACTTGTAGGTCCAAACGAAACATTCCCAGGTGCCACAGATTCTGAGAACTGCTCCATCAAAGTTTGGCAGTTTTTTGCTCTTAGGGATCTTAAGTGACTTCACCGAAAGCAGGTAGTCCAAAATGATGAGGACACTTGGGGTATGAAACAATACCTCCCATACAATTAAATTTCTCACCTAGATGTGTGTTAGGAATTGCATGCAAAAGATATCAATTAAATGCAAATAAAGATTAAACAAAGGAATGAAAAATACACATAAATAATAACAGTGAGACAATTTTTAATGTGGTTCACCCAAACTTGGGCTACATCCAGCAACAGAGAGTCCAATATTTTTATCTAGCAAATCAAACCGATTACAACCAACAATCCTTGCAACTCAATACTGCTGCAAATGCTAAAATACAATAATCACCGAAACTCTAACCCTTAGCCATTTTTATCAAGACTTATGTCGGTTACAAAATAGGGTTTTTTTATATCAGCCAATAGAAAAAATAACTCCCGATGCCTTTATAAAATAATAACTCCAGGGAGTGCGCAAGGGGTGCTGCCCCTGGACCCCGTCTTGGGGCCCTACCCCCAAACCCCTATTAAATAATTTGGGGGGAAACCACGCTGATAAAAGTGGGGAAAATTTAACCTTCGAGTCTGATTAGGTTCCATATAACAACAATGTGTTGGTGCATTCGTTTCAGCCCCATGAGGCACATAACGAAAAATATGGCTTTTGTCAAGGTTATGTTGAACGCCACTAATGCATTCTACAAGAATGCGTTTAATTTATGCATGATCAAACAATTTGGAGTTGATAGAAACCAAGAGAGGCTATTGTAGAAGCACCCAACATGAACCTGTAGGTCCAAACCGAACATTCCCAGGTGCCACTGATTTCAAGAACTGCTCCATCAAAGTTTGGTAATTTTTTACTCTTAGGGATCTTAAGTGACATCAGCGAAAGCCTATAGCTCGGAACGATGGGGACACTTGGGGTATGAAAAGACACTTCCCCTAAAATTCAACCACCTACTTTCACATATTGGCATAGTGGGTTCGGCCCCATGAGGCACAGAATGCAAAGTTTCACTCCTAACATCTTTCTACTGCATGAAACTGAAGCATTTTGGAACATTGCATTCCTTTCCGTCATAGGAAAATGAAATTGATTTAAAAACAATCGAGGTAGGTATTTGTAAGTGGACTTGACATCCACCTATACATGAAAAGAAGATGTTTGTATGTGTCATAGTTTGACAGAACAACCAGTCTAAAGTTTGACACTTATTTTTGTCTTAGGGCTCTTAAGAGACTATCTCCATCCAATGTAGCCAATAATGACTAGAAGGCCTTGCCACCGAAAAGAAACCTCCCTTAGCATTCAATTGCCACCCTGACATTTTAGCATAGTTAGTTTAGCCCCATGAGGCACTGAATGAGAAATTTCACTCCTAGCACCTTTCAACTACACGAAACTAAAGAATTTTGGAACATTACATTCCTTTCCACCATAGGCAAAGGTGTTCTCATAATGTGTTCTAGGGAATTAATCAAAGGTGTTCTCCAATGTGTTCTAGGGAATTAATCAAAGGTGTTCTCCAATGTATGCCTTGTTCTTGTAACACTCAACACTAGATACAAAGGCACGTGAACTATTTGATAGGACACCTCAAAGAGATCCCATCTCATGGAATGCATAAAGGATCTTTGGAACAGAGTACATGGACATCCATCAAAGTGTAAAGGATATGGGAATTTTATCAGATGTTGTAGTTTCAACTCCTTTGGGAGACATGTATGCAAAGTGTGGAAGCATAGACAAGGCACATGAACTGTTTGACATGATGCCTCAAATAAATGTCATCTCATGGAATGTAATGATTGCAAGATATTCAAAAAATGGATTTTTTGATAAAGCTTTAGAAACTTTCAAGAAAATGCAATTGGTGGGTGTAAAGAAAATGAAGAAAGGTGAAATGAGGATATGCAAAACATCCATAAACCATATAGAAGGTGAAATGAGGATATATGAATCATTCCAAACATGTCTCTCTCCATATGTGTTTCTCTTCCTTGTTCTACTCTTTTCATAACCCATATAGAAGGTGAAATGAGGGTATGCTAGACCTATAGAAGGTGAAATGAGGATATAATGTTAAACATATCATCTCCCTCTCGGTCTCTCTCTAAGTCTCTCCCTAACTAAACATATAATGTCAAACATATATCTAAGGTGATATGAAGGTAAGAAAATGATGGCAGACATATAGAAGGTGAAATGAGGATATGTTTAACATGTAAGATGAGAAATTATCTATGATTATCATATCAAATCTAGGAGTTTCAATATCATGATTGTTATTACATGTATACAAAAAGAAGAGTACAAAAAATATGTTAACGAACACTTAGCATCCATGTAATAATTTAGCATAAACAAATTATATTTCGTTATATGATTCAATCTATGAATTGTTAGATTCATGTAAAAAAACTTATAAAGGCCTAAATGATAAATCCTATGATTGGATGCACCTTTCCTTGCACCCACCATTCTCTTAACAAAAAATATATATTTATGTTTCATATTCCATGTTTTTCTTAACACAAAAGTGTAAAATTTAACTTTTAATATATACAAAAACTAATTATATAAAAACCATATCATACGTTGTTGAAATAAGTTCACAATATATTTATTTGTTAGCCAAATAAAAGTTACCATCAATATTCATAATTCAACTATTATTTCTTGGATTCAATTGTCTACCAAACAATTCATATTGACTTTCTAGAAAATTCTTTTGAGAATAAAGTTTGTCTTTGCACCCCAATATGGACAAATATTGGTTGATAAAAAAATATAATTCTAAGGGATCAAACTTCAAACATATTACATACCTTACCCAATGTATTGCAAATTCAATTCAAGTTACAAGTATACTTCCCAAAAAGAAATCCACAAAATTCTTAAGATTTATAATTTACTCATGAAGATTATATTATTCACCAAGCTTGTAATTCTAACTAATCTTATAATTCAAAGCATAAAGGATATGGAAATTTTGTCAAATGTTGTAGTTGCAACTACCCTAGTAGACATGTCTGCAAAGTGTGGAAGCATAGACAAGGCATGTGAATTGTTTGACATGATGCCTCAAAGAAATTTCATCTCATGGAATGCAATGATTGCAAGATATGCACAATGGATTTTTTGATAAGGCTTTAGAAACTTTCAAGCAAATGCGATTGGCAGGTGTAAAGCCAAATTCCATAACCTTAGCCAACATTCTCCTTGCCTATGCCAAAATGGAATCTTTGGAACACAGTATGGACATCCATCAAAGCATGAATGATATGGTAATCTTGTTAGATGTTGTAGTTACAACTGCCCTAGTAGACATGTATGCAAAGTGTGGAAGCATAGACAAGGCATGTGAACTATTTGACATGATGCCTCAAAGAAATGTCGTGTCATGGAATGCAATGATTCCAAGATATGAATAAAATGGATTTTTTGATAAGGCTTTAGAAAATTTCAAGAAAATTATGCAATTGGTGGGTGTAAAGCCAAATTCGACAACCTTAGCCAACATCCTCCGCGCCTATGCCAAAATGTGATCTTTGGAACACGGTATGGACATCCATCAAAGCATAAAGGATATGGAAATTGTGTCAAATGTTATAGTTGCAAATTCCTTGAGAGACATGTATGCAAAGTGTGGTAGCATAGACAAGGCACATGAATTGTTTGACATGATGCCTCAAAGAAATGTTGTCTCATGGAATGCAATGATTTCAAGATATGCACAAAATGGATTTTTTGATAAGGCCTTAGAAAATTTCAAGCAAATGAAATTGGCAAGTGTAAAGACAAATTCCACAACCTTAGCCAATGTCCTCATTACCTATGCCAAAATGGGATCTTTGGAGACATCCATCAAAACATAAAGGATATGGGAATTTTGTCATATTTTATAGTTGCAACTACCTTGGGAGACATGTATACAAAGTGTGGAAGCATAGACAAGACACGTGAATTGTTTGATGTGATGCCTCAAAGAAATGCCATCTCATGGAATGCAATGATTGCAAGATATGCACAAAATGAATTTTTTGATAAGGATTTAGAAACTTTCAAGCAAATGCAATTGACGAGTGTAAAGACAAATTACACAACCTTAGCCAACATCGTCATTGCCTATGCCAAAATGGGATCTTTGGAACATGGTATGGACATCCATCAAAGCACAAAGGATATGGGAATTTTGTCAAATGTTGTAGTTACAACTACCCTGGGAGACATGTATGCAAAGTGTGGACGCATAGACAAGGCACGTGAACTGTTTGACATTATGCGTCAAAGAAATGTCATCTCATGGGATGCAATGATTGCAAGATATGTAGAACATAGATTTTTTGATAAGGCTTTACAAATTTTCAAGCAAATACAATTGGTGAGTGTAAAGCCAAATTCCACAACCTTAGCTAGCATCCTCCTTGCCTATGCCAAAATATGATCTTTCGAGTAAGGTATGGAAATCCATCAAAGCATAAAGGATATGGGAATTTTGTCAAATGTTGTAGTTGCAATTGCCTTGGGAGACATGTAAGCAAAATGTGGAAGCATAAACAAGGCATGTAAACTATTTGACATGATGCCTCAAAGAAATGCAGTTTCATGGAATGCCATGATTGCAGGATATGCATAACATATATTTTGCAAGGATGCTCTCAAAATATTTGAATTAATCAAACACTTTGAAACATATATTGAACCATAATTGAACATAATATCATTTCATGGAAACATTGAAGCACACGTATGCAATAACAAAACTTTTAAAAGAATGATACATTATCTATCCTATAACCATAATTGATCATCACATATACAATGTAAAATCTCATATACATAATACCATGAAAATAACATATAGTGTATATATAAAGCCATAGAAGTATGTACAAACAAACCTATAGGCATATACAATGATATACATTGATAAAATAGAAAAGTATGTTTACAAAGCCATATAGGCATACAAAAAAATGTCCCAAAATCAAACTTCCTATGGAGTTCTATCAAATAATCGATGGCCCTTGCTCAGCCGTGAAGATGGAGATTCAGTCAATGACTCATGCTTTCTTGTTTGCTGACTAGACCTCCTCGAAAGAGATTTTTGAAGCTCCACCTATTAATACAATAAAATAATATCCACATTAATATAGAAAACATGGAATATAAAACATGACATAAGTAATCAACCACTTACCGCAATCTAGTGATCCCTCTTAATCATTTGTTGTCTCTCTTCATCTTTACTTGGACGGGTCAGTGTTGTGACCTCCTGTGAGAAGCATGAAGAAGCAAAATTGAGTAAACATGAATATCATTTATGAGAATTAAATGATGTGAGATAAAAAAAGAAATACATAATGACATTTACATGTTACTGGCTCATACCTCGATCAAAGGATTTGCAAATAAAATAGCTGCGGTAATGCCCATGTCTGTTGACTAATGAAGATGACGAGGAGTCTCTAAATTTGTCATCAACTAAAAATAGAGTTCAAGGTTATTTCACCAAAATAGATACATAATGTATTATTTAAATATATAATGATTAGAAATGGTAAAATTTACCTCAGTGAAAGTACATCTATGAACAACCCAACCAACTCCTAATGTTGAAGCTCCAACATCCTGTTCATCATCAAATTGTCACTAAATAAGATTACCATTGATATATGACAAAAAATTTACATGTACTATATTTACTATCTTAGCCTTGTAGTGGACGACTAACATATACAGGATGGGTACTTTGAACCTAGAATTTCATAATGCATATAGTTACCTACATTGATTTTGACTTATAATATCTATTAATATAATTGATTACAGATTTCAAATACAAATATAATAAATTACATAACCTTCTAAAAAATTACTTGTGAGTCAATGCCAAAGGTCATAGCCAACAAGTCATCTGTCAATACAATATCATCCAATATGGATGTGTCCTACACCTGCTCCTACCTCTGCCCTTGTGTGGCATACTCCTAAAATTGTGGAGCATCCTCTCCAATGTTTGTATTACGAGTATCCACTGACTTGTAATCACATAAGGCTCCACATGATCGACAAAGATGCGAGAACTGATGCCTACTATTCTGACCTTGACCAACCTGGGAAAGATCATTGCCATGTTGTACTAAAGACTGGGTGAGGGAATTGAGAGAATGTAGGGTTTCCACTTCAACACTCTCCTTCAAAGTTGAAGACAGTGAGATACGATGTGGCCTCCCTAGGGGTCTAGTTGGACAGTTTCGGTCACGATGTGCCCCCTATCTATCCTGTGCAGAGCCACCACCTTTGCTCTGGAAATCCCACATATCAAAGTAGTTTGGAATCTTTTTGAGGATGAACTCACAATATATTTTCCTCAAAAAATATTGCGAGACCTCTCCATTATTACATAGTAGATCATTGAAGACCAACCACCACCTATCCCAAAAGTTTTGGGATATTCCCTCACGCATACACCAATGAATTGGGAATCTTTTACAACTCTCATGTAATGGATGATTTGTTCTAGGATCAATAAAAATCTTACATAGATCAGATTTCACTATTGTTTGGTCTCTAACCTGTTTGTATGATAATTTATCTACATAAAATGCACGGCACCTCTCCTTATAGTCTACCCATTCATTGATTTGGTTTGTGACTAAATCAACATGAGAAATAATGGACTCCAAGGAAGTGGCAAGGGATCTCAGATGATCATTGCTTCTGTTGACACTCATTTTGACCAGGGGTTGATTTGTCATGATCAGGAGGTTTCTTCATTTGAAGCCTTTATCTTCTTGCCCATTTTTTCTAAGTGTTGGACCTCCTCAGCATTTTTCAACTGCAGCATCATGTTTTCCTGAGGAGGAGGTCATCATCATCATCTTGTCTTCGATGGTCTGCATCATCATGTTCTTCGTCGACTGGGTTTTTCATCGTCATCATCATATTCAGTCATCGGGTGATGTTTGGTTTTTATCATGATGATGCTGCCGAGCTACAGTGCGCCCTCATCTGCTTGCGAGGGTGATGTTTCAAAGTCTCCGGTGATCTTCCATTTATCACCTTGCGCGAGCATGATGATGATGTTGCTTATTCTTTGAATTGCTCGACCTAACTTGTTTTTTCCTAAGGGTCGTGTACGTCATCATCATATTTCCAGTTATCATCCTGCTGCTTGCGGAGGTCATCATATTTTCTGCCTTCATGATATTTCACTGGGGTGATATTTTTATCATCGGGTGATCTTGGTTAACATCATCCTGATGATGTTGTTGAAGAGTTGTGATTGCGACCCGATATTCACTAGGGTCATCATATTTTGGAACGTCAGGATGATCTTAGTCAATATCATCCTGATGATGTTGTATCACTTCTTGTTCTTTGTTTCTCATCCTGATGATGCTGACGTCATCCGTATATCAGGGTGATATTTTTCTTTCTGCCTATCTGCATCATGATATTCGCGAAGGAGGGGGTGATATTTTCATATCACCCGGATATATGTTTGTTCGAACATCATGATGATGTTGATATCAAGGAGATATCCGCCTGCTGGTTTCGCGTGTTATCTATTGAGGGTGATCTTTTCAAGCAGCATCATCATGTTCAGTTTTCGCCCCGATCTTACAGAGGAGCTACAGTGCAACCTGATGTTCGAACATCAGGAGGATATTTCCAAATATCCGGTTGTCTTCCGAATATCATGATGATGTTAATATGATGATGACGTCATCAAGGTCCGCGGGGGTCATATTTCTAACACTGATCATCTTGAAGAGACCTCCTGATATTTACAAACATGATGATGACATCATCCGGATATGAGGAGGTGCGCAGTAGGCAGATATGATGATGACGTCAGCAGGATATGATGATGACGTCATCAGGATGTTCATCAGCCAGACTTTTGTTATAAGCTCAGCAGGAGGATGTTCCTCCGAAGGATCAGGTTGTGCCGATTATCATGAAGGTTATATTTCAAATATCATGATGACGTCAGGGTGATATTTCGAACAACAGGATATCATGCTGCTGAGGGATGATGATGATGAGGTTATATACTAATGTCGTCAGGAGCAAAAGCACCGACATGATATATGCTCATGACCTAGTATATAAAGTGTTATTGAGGTCATCGCGGGGTGCATGTGGGATATTGTTATCCTGCATTTTCAAATATCATGATGATGAATCTCGGCGGGAAATGCTTGCGATTGTCTGTATGATGTTCTTCCCGAGGCCGCGGGTTGGTGCGCCATTAATGGCGAAGGTTGCAGAGGTATGGGCGATGGCGTGGGTCGATCTGGTACCCGACTGAAGGTGTCAATCAGCGGATGATGGCGCAGGGCTCGAGAAATCTTCCTGTCTCTTCCCCTACCTGCTGCATTCAAGTTTGGGCGCCAATCCGGTTGTGTTTGAGCGCCATTTTCATGATACTGTGTATCTGACGAAATTTTGGTCAACAATGTAATTAATTGCTGAGCACCTACCTGGCTGTTATAAGCAGGTTGTGTTGTTCATTTGTGGTTGTTGAAAGTTGATGATTTTGGCTCTGTAATGCATGACAAGCTGATCTGGTTGCTCTGTACAGCTTACCTGTGAGTTTATGTATCTCTTGTTGTTTGTTTTTGGCATGAACCCACTGATTTCATGATTAAACTTATATGAGAAATGCTGTTTGGCATGTGCTGTGTTAATTCTGTCTCCAGTATTGCATGTATCCTTCTTCTGAATCTGGATGTTTGGTAATGTTTAGATTCTAGAGCATAGAATTCCTGTGTTGAATGTTTGATCTTTTAACTTCTATTCAAGGGGTAGATTAAACTGTTTTCAGATTAAACTGTTTTCAGATTGAACATTGGGAGGGATATACTGCAGTAGGGATACCATAAGTAGAGATAACCTAACACTTTGTATTGGGAGATGCCTGTGAGGCAGGTATCACATAGATCCCCTTGAAATCCAGTTTTAGTTGTTTATGCTGATCATTCACAGGTGTATGTCTATTGACTCCAGGCCCTGGATAGGCACCAATCATGCTTTGCTTTGTGTTATAACCATATCCAGCTTTGCATCCACACTTAAACCCAAATCAAAATCTAAAACAAACATTAGGATATTAGAATTAGTTTAGGATCCTCAGTCCTCTGTCTACAACTGCTAATAGGCCCAAAGCTAGCCCCTTTGTTCTTATCTTTCAGTTTTGGTCTACTTACAAGAGGACTATCTGCTTTCTGTCAGCATCCCAGCCTTGTATGCATATCCTCATGGATGTTGAGTAGGGAATACCCCCCTAGGTCTTGCAGAGCCTGAAGAAGAAGAGGAGATAAAATATAGAGTCTATCTCCTACACTGTTGGCCCCCTGGCCCAGAGATCCTGTTGATCACTGATGGCTACCTTGTAGGGAAATCTGGGAATAAGCATCCAGTCTGGGAAAAAGTCAACAGAAATTGGCGACTCCGCTGGGGACTGAGGAGTAAAAGTGCTATCTAATCATCTCCAGTGATATATATGTGACCCATCTGAGTCAGCAACAGTAATCTACTCCCCTGGGGAACCTTGTGAAAGAACCCTGGTTTTCAGAAGAAAACAATTCCTAGCAATAGGTGGCGACTCCGAAGTAATCTCCCAACCGGTCAAAGTAAAATTATATGCAGGGGAGAAGATCCCAACAAAATCCTCTATTTGAAGAGTTACCATTAACAAAAAGAATGATGTATAGAAGAAAGGGAACTGTCTCAGCTAGTCATGAGAGCTCCCCCAGAAAAGGTGATGAGGTACAAGATAACCCTAGGCCATCAGGACAGCATGCTCCTTATTTTTCAAGTGCAGAAGCTGATATCCAAGGTGCATATGAGAGGCAACAGGGTGGTAGTATGAGAATGAGGTCAGAGGTGTTCCAAGAACGCCCTTTTCTAGACCCAAGTGAGAGGTTTGAAGAGGCAGAGTCTCTAAGGGATGATGAGGATGATGACCAGAATGGCATGAGACCATCTACCTCCAGACCTAAGGATGAACAGCTAGCTGAAGAAATCAAAAGCCTAAGAGCAGAACTAGAATACCTACAAGCCATGAAAATCAGAGATGATATACAGCAGAAAGTGCAAGCCTTGAGAACTGCCCAAAATAATTCAGTTCCTACTCTAGAGAATGCAAATATGCAAAGACATCAGCAAAGATATGAAGTGCATCATCAGCATCATGATGACAGACAAAATGTGAATGATGCTAGGATACCACTAAACAATGCAGGAAACCAAAATGCAAATAGAAATGTTAATGTTAATCAGCCAAACAGACAGCCTATGCAGCTAGATAGATTCAGGCAGCTGGTGTTTGATGGTATTCCTGGGTATCCTAACCCCATTGATAAGCATCTGAGGCTGCAAGTGCCTAAGTTTTCAGGAAATAATACAGTGTCAGGAGAAGATCATCTAAAGGCCTTCCAAAATGTCATGGACAATTTTGAGGTTGAGCATGAGGATGTTTTCATGAAGTCATTCATGCAATCCTTAATAGATGAGGCAAGAGAATGGTACAGGAATCTGCCTGACCGGAGCATATCATCATGGGATGATTTTAAGAGGATGTTCAAGGAGCAATATGGTGATAAAACTGACCCTAGCTTCTTTGTAAATGAGTTCACCAGCATCACCAAAGGGTCAAATGAACAGGTTGCAGACTTTAATGCAAGATTTACTAAAGTGTTGAACAAATTGCCACATCATATGAGGCCAAATGAACCAATGTGCATAATTTTGTACATCAATGCCTTTGATGCAAAGACTGCATATGGACTGAGAGATAAAGGTCCTGCCACTCTCAGGGATGCTTTCAGGATTGCAGTAAATATTGAAAACAATAGGAAAGCATCAGGCAAGACAAATAGAAGGGATGATGTAAAAATTCTGCAGAATCCAAATAAGCCTCAGAACACTCAAGGTAGTACATCTGCTCCTGAAGATAAGATAGACAAACTAGCAAATGTTGTTAAGGACCTGAGCTATAGATTAGCTAGAAGTGAAAAAGGGATGGGTCCTGATAGGCAAGTCTATCAAAGACAGGAAAAGAGGCCATCATTACATGATATGCCTTATAACACCAATTGGCATGATGGTAAGCCTGTATATCCACGTAACAACACAAGTCAGAGGGCTCAACATGCCAAGGAAACTCCTGATCCCTTGAAGAAAACTATAAATATTGCTGATGATGCTCCGTGGTGTATAATCTGTCAGATGCCACATTCACAGTCACAGTGCATGATTGCCCAATCTTTGTATGATAATGCTACATCTTGTAATGAGTGCAATGAGCCACATCATGTGCAGGATGATGATGTTAACATGATGTCCATAGGTAATGGATATACTCTTTATGGTGCTGATGAGAAGACAGATGATCAGGTTCAGGCCTGCCAACAGTCCCCATATGATGAAGATCATGAGGATAATTATGTGTATGCTCAGAACTCACACAATTTTCTGAGTAGCTTACACCGACCTTCTGATGAGGAAATCAGAGCCTTCACAGCTGCAGCAGTTGCTCAGGTCAAGAGCAACTACAATCTCAGAGGTAAAAATCAGGTTGGTAGCCCACATCAGCCAGAAGATATTTCTGCAGGTCAGCAGATGCATGGTCATAAAGGAACTGAACCACAAAAAAGGCAGTGGGTAAATAACAAGCAGAACTTTAGATACAGAACAGGTCATGATTTCCAAGGACCAGAAAACAAAACCCCTCAGGCTGAAGATCAAAGTAGAGGTTCCCAAGACAGGAATGATGATCAGGGAACTATGAGAATGAAAGCTAAGTCAGCTCAGGATAAAAACAAGATTGTGGAGCAAGCTACAACTGCTATACAAAACTGTGCTCCATTTGATATAGCCCAGATCCTCACTCAGGTAAAGGTCTCTGTTCCACTTATGGAACTCATGAAAGTGGAAGAGATCAAGAATAGAACAATATCCCTAATCTCAGGGGTACCTTTTCAAGTTAAGCAAAATGATCAGACCCAGGGTGAGAAATAGGTCATGTGCAATGAAGAAGATGAGACTCCTGAAGTCTATTTAGGAATGACCATGACAAAGTGTCCTTCACAGGTGGAACCATTTTATGTTTCCCTGGTTATAAATGGTAAAATAATTAGAAATTGTATGCTTGACTCTGGAGCATCCACAAATGTCATGCCTTTGGCTATCATGCAACAAACAGGATTAAAAATTGACAAGGCATGTGGAAAATGCTATGCAATGGATGCCAGAGAGGTACCAGTTATTGGAATCATGAAGGATGTGGATTTCAAACTGGCAGCATTTCCTGAAAAGAAATATAAGATGAATATAACAGTGGTTGACATCAAGCCACAGTATGGTATGCTGCTGTCAAGAAGATGGGCAGCACTAATAGGTGGAAGTATGCAGCTGGACCTGTCATATGCCATGATTCCAATGAATGGCAGGGATGTCAAGTTAATCAGAGAGCAGAGATCATCAGAGACAGTGGAAGACCAAGAAGCAAATGAACAGGTATGCTTTGTGGACACTGACTGTGATAACTTCAGGGTTGTCTCAGATGATACAGAAGATGAAAAGAAAAATGTCTGCACTAAAGAGCTGGATCAGCAAGGATTGTGGACCATGTTTTTTGATGGAGCTTGTGCAAAAGAAGGTTCTAGAGCTGGAGTTGTTTTCCTGTCTCCAACTGGTAAGCTCCTCAAATCCTCTTTCTTGCTGAGGTTTGATTGCACAAATAATATTGCAGAATATGAGGCTTTACTTTTAGGCCTGAATATTGCTCTCAAACATGGAATTAAAATGTTAAGAGTATTTGGAGACTCTGAGCTGATTGTATCCCAAATCAGAAATAAGTATGCTGCAAAGAATAAAAGACTGAAACAATACAAGCATGCTGTTTGGGATACTATTGAGTTATTTGATGCATTTTCAATTGGCTGGGTAGAAAGGTCAAAAAATGTTATGGCTGATTTCTTAGCCAATGTTGCAATAAGGCCAGATGACATCACTCTGTCAGGTGTCACAGATGTAGAAGTTAAAATTAGGCCTGCCATACCAGAAAACATATGCAGTTGGCAAGTTTTTAATGATGATAGGGATTTGCTAAAATTTTTGCACTGCATAGATGAGTATGAGAACCAACAAATTGATTTCCAAGCTTTTGTAGAAACTGTAGATGGAAAAGAGACTCTTGTAGGGAAGGAGATCATCCAGTTGAAGACTAACAAGATCCCTAGAGGGTTAGTGGCTTTGGAAAGAGCCTTTGACAGTAGAGACAAAATGGTCACAAAGACATCCCCCACAAATAAGGAGGATTTAGAAGAAATAAATTTGGGGACATCTCAGGCCCCTCAGAAGGTATATATTGGCAAACAACTCAAACCACACATAAGAAGTATGCTGATTGCATTGCTAAAAAAGTATAAACATGTTTTTGCTTGGTCATATGAGGACCTAAAAGCTTATAGAGAAGACTTATTCCAGCATGAGATCCCACTGAAGCCTGAAGCTAAGCCATTTAGACAGAGGCAAAGGCCTATAAATCCTACCTTAGCTCCCAAGATGCAGGAAGAACTCAAAAGGCTCAGGGATGCTGGAATAATTGTGCCCATCAGACATTCAACTTGGGTGTCTAACCTTGTCCCAGTCAGGAAAAAGAATGGTGATATTAGGTTGTGTGTTGATTTCAGGAACTTGAATGTATCCTCTTTGAAGGATAACTATCCACTGCCTAATATGGAGGCTATGTTGCAGAAAGTGACTGGTTGTGAACTCCTATCCATGATGGATGGATTTTTAGGATATAATCAGGTAAAGGTAAAGGAATCAGAACAATATAAGACTGCCTTTACCACTCCATGGGGAACGTATGTGTATGTTAGAATGCCATTTGGACTAACAAATGCAGGTGCTACATTTCAAAGAGCAATGGATGTTGCTTTTGCAGGGCTAATTGATTCAATCCTGGCAGTATATCAGGATGACCTGACTGCCTACTCAAAGAAAGAGGAGCAGCATTGTATGCATCTGGAGCAGATCTTCATAAGAGCACTAGAATATGGTATTTCTTTAAACCCAAAGAAGTGTGCCTTTGGAGTAGTTGAAGGAAAGCTTCTGGGACACATTGTTTCCAAGGATGGAGTCAGGATAGATCCAGACAGAGTGGCAGCCATTGACAGGATCCAAATGCCAAAAACTGTGAAAGGAGTTCAGTCCTTCTTTGGACAGGTAAACTTTGTCAGAAGATTTGTTCCCAACTTTGCAGAGATCACAAGGAACATTTCCAAGATGATGAAGAAGGATGCAACCGTCAACTGGGAAAGGGAAGCAGCAGAATCATTTCAGAATATCAAAGAGGCAATTAAGATGGCCCCTGTTCTTAAATCTCCTGATTTTTCTAGGCCATTCCAAGTGTTCTCATTTGCTTCCTTTCATACTGTAGCTGCATGTTTGTTACAGAAAAATGAAGATGGTTTTGAACAGCCCATTGCTTTCTTCAGTATGTCCCTGCAGGCCTCTGAATTGAAGTATGATATTATGGAAAAGCAGGCATATGCACTTGTTAGAGCCATTAAAAGTTTCAGACCATACTTGGTAGGGTCACATATAATTGCATATGTACCTCATGCTGCAGTCAAAGACATATTCACTCAGCAGGAGGTGACTGGAAGAAGGTGCAGATGGATAAACAAACTGCAGGAATTCAACATAGACATACAAGTTACTAAATTGATAAGGGGACAAGGATTAGCCAAGATGATGGCACAGTCAAACTTGGAAGCATGCCAAGTTAATGCAGTCCAAGATGAGAATGTAAGTGTATCAGGATCTGAGTGGTACAAGGATATTGTCTATTATTTGCAAAATCTGAATTGTCCCTCCCATTTCAGTGACAATCAAAAGAGGACTCTGAAGCTACATGCAATCAGGTATGTTGTTGTTCAAGGTGAGCTGTACTGGAAAAATCCTGATGGTGTGCTGCTGAGATGTGTGGATAAGAATATGGCTAACAATATTTTGATTGACATGCATAAAGGATTGTGTGGTGGCCATTATACTGCCCAAACAATAGCTCATAAAATTCTCAGGGCAGGATATTGGTGGCCCACTCTCTTTTCAGATGCACAGAGGTTAGTAAGGAAGTGTGACCCTTGCCAGAGATTCTCAGGAAAGCTGAAATATCATGGTGCTTTACCCCTCAGAACTGTACCTGTGGATGCTCCATTCCAGCAATGGGGAATTGATTTTATAGGGGAAATTGCAGACAAATCAAGTGGGGGACACAGTTGGATTTTGGTGGCAACTGACTACTTTACCAAATGGATTGAGGCCATTCCAACTAAAAGAGCTACAAGTAAGGTGGTGACAGATTTCATACTAGAGAACATCATCATCAGGTTTGGAGTACCATCTAAAATAATCACTGATAATGCTATGTGCTTCAGATCAGGTGAGTTTGTTGATTTTTGCAACAGGTATGGGATAAGCCTGTCATATACATCACCATATCACCCACAAGGAAATGGTCAAGCAGAATCAAGCAATAGGAGCATCATGAAAATTGTCAAGAGGATACTGGACAAGAACAAGAGAGCTTGCGACTCAAAGTTGAATTTAGCAGTATGGGCTGACAGAGTGACTGTGAAAAGGGCTATTGGGAAGTCACCTTTTGAGCTAGTATATGGTGCATCAGCTAGACTGCCCATAAACAATCTCCTACCAGTTTACAGATTCATTCAAGAAGATGATGAGGAGATTGAAGATCCCATGACAGAAAGAGTGAATCAGCTGGTTGCATTGGATGAAGACAGAAGGAGAGCCCACCAGATCAATCTCAAAAGACAACAAGGGGTGAAATATCAGTTTGACAGGAGAGCTACAAAAAGGAAGTTTCAAGTAAATGATCTGGTGCTCATTTGGAATGCTAAAGATCAGGAAAAGGGTAAACATGGTAAGTTTCAACCCTTATGGATGGGCCCATATCAGGTTTGCAATACTCATGGGGAGGATTCTTATTTCCTCCAGGCCCTAGATGGTGAAATTCTGGAATTGCCTGTGCATGGCCAATTCCTTAAGTTCTATTTTGCATAATGACTGGTTGCTGTGCACATTTGTAAAATATGTATGTAGTGTAAATGCCTTGTACAGCTCGCGTTTTTTAGCTTTTTGTCAGGTCTGCCCGGAGATCTGGTTCTCGCTGCAGGTTTTCACCTGCACGTCCCCATTCGGAGCCATTGTTGACACTCATTTTGACCAGGGGTTGATTTGTCATGATCAGGAGGTTTCTTCATTTGAAGCCTTTATCTTCTTGCCCATTTTTTCTAAGTGTTGGACCTCCTCAGCATTTTTCAACTGCAGCATCATGTTTTCCTGAGGAGGAGGTCATCATCATCATCTTGTCTTCGATGGTCTGCATCATCATGTTCTTCGTCGACTGGGTTTTTCATCGTCATCATCATATTCAGTCATCGGGTGATGTTTGGTTTTTATCATGATGATGCTGCCGAGCTACAGTGCGCCCTCATCTGCTTGCGAGGGTGATGTTTCAAAGTCTCCGGTGATCTTCCATTTATCACCTTGCGCGAGCATGATGATGATGTTGCTTATTCTTTGAATTGCTCGACCTAACTTGTTTTTTCCTAAGGGTCGTGTACGTCATCATCATATTTCCAGTTATCATCCTGCTGCTTGCGGAGGTCATCATATTTTCTGCCTTCATGATATTTCGCTGGGGTGATATTTTTATCATCGGGTGATCTTGGTTAACATCATCCTGATGATGTTGTTGAAGAGTTGTGATTGCGACCCGATATTCACTAGGGTCATCATATTTTGGAACGTCAGGATGATCTTAGTCAATATCATCCTGATGATGTTGTATCACTTCTTGTTCTTTGTTTCTCATCCTGATGATGCTGACGTCATCCGTATATCAGGGTGATATTTTTCTTTCTGCCTATCTGCATCATGATATTCGCGAAGGAGGGGGTGATATTTTCATATCACCCGGATATATGTTTGTTCGAACATCATGATGATGTTGATATCAAGGAGATATCCACCTGCTGGTTTCGCGTGTTATCTATTGAGGGTGATCTTTTCAAGCAGCATCATCATGTTCAGTTTTCGCCCCGATCTTACAGAGGAGCTACAGTGCAACCTGATGTTCAAACGTCAGGAGGATATTTCCAAATATCCGGTTGTCTTCCGAATATCATGATGATGTTAATATGATGATGACGTCATCAAGGTCCGCGGGGGTCATATTTCTAACACTGATCATCTTGAAGAGACCTCCTGATATTTACAAACATGATGATGACGTCATCCGGATATGAGGAGGTGCGCAGTAGGCAGATATGATGATGACGTCAGCAGGATATGATGATGATGTCATCAGGATGTTCATCGGCCAGACTTTTGTTATAAGCTCAGCAAGAGGATGTTCCTCCGAAGGATCAGGTTGTGCCGATTATCATGAAGGTTATATTTCAAATATCATGATGACGTCAGGGTGATATTTCGAACAACAGGATATCATGCTGCTGAGGGATGATGATGATGAGGTTATATACTAATGTCGTCAGGAGCAAAAGCACCGACATGATATATGCTCATGACCTAGTATATAAAGTGTTATTGAGGTCATCGCGGGGTGCATGTGGGATATTGTTATCCTGCATTTTCAAATATCATGATGATGAATCTCGGTGGGAAATGCTTGCGATTGTCTGTATGATGTTCTTCCCGAGGCCGCGGGTTGGTGCGCCATTAATGGCGAAGGTTGCAGAGGTATGGGCGATGGCGTGGGTCGATCTGGTACCCGACTGAAGGTGTCAATCAGCGGATGATGGCGCAGGGCTCGAGAAATCTTCCTGTCTCTTCCCCTACCTGCTGCATTCAAGTTTGGGCACCAATCCAGTTGTGTTTGAGCACCATTTTCATGATACTGTGTATCTGGCGAAATTTTGGTCAACAATGTAATTAATTGCTGAGCACCTACCTGGCTGTTATAAGCAGGTTGTGTTGTTCATTTGTGGTTGTTGAAAGTTGATGATTTTGGCTCTGTAATGCATGACAAGCTGATCTGGTTGCTCTGTACAGCTTACCTGTGAGTTTATGTATCTCTTGTTGTTTGTTTTTGGCATGAACCCACTGATTTCATGATTAAACTTATATGAGAAATGCTGTTTGGCATGTGCTGTGTTAATTCTATCTCCAGTATTGCATGTATCCTTCTTCTGAATCTGGATGTTTGGTAATGTTTAGATTCTAGAGCATAGAATTCCTGTGTTGAATGTCTGATCTTTTAACTTCTATTCAAGGGGTAGATTAAACTGTTTTCAGATTGAACATTGGGAGGGATATACTGCAGTAGGGATACCATAAGTAGAGATAACCTAACACTTTGTATTGGGAGATGCCTGTGAGGCAGGTATCACATAGATCCCCTTGAAATCCAGTTTTAGTTGTTTATGCTGATCATTCATAGGTGTATGTCTATTGACTCCAGGCCCTGGATAGGCACCAATCATGCTTTGCTTTGTGTTATAACCATATCCAGCTTTGCATCCACACTTAAACCCAAATCAAAATCTAAAACAAACATTAGGATATTAGAATTAGTTTAGGATCCTCAGTCCTCTGTCTACAACTGCTAATAGGCCCAAAGCTAGCCCCTTTGTTCTTATCTTTCAGTTTTGGTCTACTTACAAGAGGACTATCTGCTTTCTGTCAGCATCCCAGCCTTGTATGCATATCCTCATGGATTTTGAGTAGGGAATACCCCCCTAGGTCTTGCAGAGCCTGAAGAAGAAGAGGAGATAAAATATAGAGTCTATCTCCTACACTGTTGGCCCCCTGGCCCAGAGATCCTGTTGATCACTGATGGCTACCTTGTAGGGAAATCTGGGAATAAGCATCCAGTCTGGGAAAAAGTCAACAGCTTCCATTTGTATTTTCTAATTTTTCCACTAAACTTTCAAGTTGTTTTTTATTATCTTCAATTTGGCAGAAATAGTTTTGTTGTATGTCACAAGGATGGTAAGTAAGTGAAGGTAGAGTTTGAGGAGGGTTTTGAGCCTCCTCTTCAACTAGAATCTCTTCTTTTAGATTAGGGTTTTTAGGTGTATTGGCTAAAATTTCAAAATAGAAATTCAATCAAAACAATGAAAAACAAATTCAATTCATTCTCAAATTTAGAAAAAAAGATGCAAACCCTACCTAGTTCAGGTTGTGGAGCCTGTTGAGCTTGTAAATGATGGGAATGGCACCACAACATCATCCTGGAGTGTTCTATCCTTCAATTTCTTTAATACGTGTTCACAGAATAACTCTATCAGTGTTCTCACAGCTCCAAATAAAAATGAAAATGACCCACTCGCAGGTCTACTTTTTTTTTTAAATCTCTAATAGTCTAAAATGTGACCGTGTTATAGCATAGTCATGTTTTATCTTCCTAGGACTAGAAAGTGGTTTGGCCACTTTTTGGTCCCCCATTTTCTTGTACACGCCCTACCCATCTATATCTCTATCTCTCCCTCTATTTCTATCTCCTTTAATTTTAAAGACCTTTGATTTTAATTGCTTATATGTGTGGAGCTAAGGCCAGATTTGTTATAGGAAATCTTAGGAGAATTAGGAGAGGCTTAGCCTACTCCTCTAGCTATTATTCTTAAAAATGATTTGTGTTCCAATAAAATCAATAGAAGCCATCATTTCTATTATCTTATACTTTTATAGGACAATATCGACCATTGATGCACAAAGTGAGCCATAATTTGAAATGTTATTTCTCTTTTTGTCTCCCCATGGACATGTGCCAATTTTGGATTATTATCATTAAACAGTTGATCAAAAGTTAGTATCTCTTTATCTCTCTCTCTCTCTCCCTTCATATCTCTTATCTCTATCTCTCTTGATCTATCTCTCTTTTTCTATTCTTCTCTATCTCCCTACCTCTCTCTCGCTTTCTATCCCTATACCCATCTCTCTCTACCCTACTCTATCTCTCTTTTTCTATTCCTCTCTCTCTCTCTCTATCAATATTCCTCCCTTTCTATATCTCTATCTCTCCCTCTATATTTCTCTTTCATACCCTCACCGTGCCTCTCACTCTCTCTCTCTCTCTCTTACTATATCTCTCTCTCTCTCTTTCCCTCTATATCATCTCTCTCTCTCTCTCTATATATATATATATATATATATCAATCTCCCTCTCTATTATTCTCTCTTTCTCTATTAGTCCATTTCTCTTCTCTAGCTTTTTCTCCCTCCCTATCTTTCTCCCTCTCTCTCTCTCTCACCATCTCTATCTATCGCTCTCTATCTCTCTACCTCTCTCTCTCATGTTATATGCCTTCATCACTATAACACTTCATAAGAAATCAAATTTGATTTAATCTTAAATCTTTCTAATGTGGATAATCTCTTAAGGTTTCCTTTATATGTGTAGGGCTGAGAAATTGTGTTGATGGAGGTATTCATAATAAAATTTATTGATTGTGAATGTTTATAAATCAAACAAATTCACTGGTGTAGTCATGATGAATTATTGTCCCTTATTTTTGTAACAGATTTCCCTCCATGATCATTGCCTCACACCCCTATAATACCTCTCACACCTTTTTTCCTTAGGAGACCCAAATGCCACCTTATGACAAGAAACTATCAAATTTTCCATGCATTTGGTAGATCCTGACCCCTTTGGCATCATAATGTCCATCCATTTGTATGGCCTATTTTAGCACATTGTTTAAAACCATGTCTTCTGAATTGCTCTCTCTCTCTCTCTCTCTTTGTCTCCCTCTCTATCTCTCTATTTCCCCATGCAAATGACATGAGCTACCTTGAGTGTAGCTCCCCATGAACATGTGTGATATTTCGATTGTTAGCATGAAATGATTGATCAAAAGTTACTCTCTCTCTCTCTCTCTCTCTCTCTCTCTCTCTCTCTCTCTCTCTCTCTCTCTCCTTTGTTATCTCTATATCTTTATCTCTCTACCTCTCTCTATATCTCTTTGTCTCCTTCTCTAGCTCTCTATTTCTCTTTATCTTTATATCTTTATGTCTCTCCCTTTCTTTCTATGCTCCCTTTATCTATGTATTTCTCTCTCTCTATATATATCTTTTTATCTTTCTCTATCTTCCTCTTTCTCTCTTTCTTCTCCCCTCTACTATTCTCTCCCTCCATCTTTATCTATTGTTAGAAATGAAAACTCAACTACCCAAATGGAAATTTGATTCAAATATTATTTTTGCAATCTTAAAATGTGTATTACCAATAGAGATTGTAACATGCAAATGGAAATATGCAAACCTAGAAACATGCAAAACAAAAAAATGAACACAACACAGTGTTTACATGAAGGAAACCCTTGCGGGTAAAAAACTCCACCAAGAAAGAGGCACAAGCTTGTATTAATCTGTAAAAGATTTGTACAATACAATCACTATCCAACCCTCTCCACCAGTCTTCAATCTGACAGTATTCCAATAACACCTGAGTACCAAAAATATTACATACAACAACAAATACAATGGAAAATATTTATAGAGGAGTTTTCCCTCCAATTTGGTGAAAGGAAGCTAAGTGTACGGAAATTGTTTCCTACACTAATCTAATGAGGAGAGGGCTATGAAAATTTAATTTAATCCTTACAACTACAACAACATAGAACATCTAACATAGATATTGCAACAATACACATGAACTAGAAAGAAGACAAAAGAAGAGAGACAAAGATATAACGTGGGAAAAACCCTTATCAGGTGAAAAACTCCACACTCAGAAACCTGCACAATGTATTATCAAAACTGAATGTTGTTTACAATACACTTGCAATGCAAGCTTCAATGGTCTTCGACACTCGTATCTAGAGTCAATTCGACAGAGTAACAGTACCTGTAAATCACATACTACATCTCCTCCTCCAAGCACCTGTTTATATAGAATATACAAGGCAAAATTGGTCCTATCTTGGAATGGGCGTCCAACTTGGCCTCATGGCCCAAAACCTTGGTCAACATTGTAGAAGGTGCCTGACACTTGTCCACAACTCCCATCCCAAAGAGGTCACCTATTTCCAAAATGGGCTATGACAGATGCTCTTACGACACTTATGACTATCATAGAATTTGTCATAGCGGTTATAACTTACAGCTGTAAGAGAATCTGTCATACACAGGCTATAAATAGAATATTCTCTTACAACATGTCATAGTCCACCTTGAGGCACCCAAATATGCCTTTTTCAAAGATGCTTCATGACACATGTCTTCACCTATCTTACAAGCTTCTATTTCTGACTCTTACATGTCATAACTTTGTCATAGGAATTTGTCATAACCGTTTTGGTCAAACATTCCCTTACACAACATCCAAGATGCCGACACTTGATCAAATGCGTCTACCACAAAGTGGGATGCCTATCTCCTCACGTGAGGACAAAATTACAAGTTGTCATCTTCCATGTAGGATGACACATCACCGTGCCACATCCCACAAAATGACAATATGGAATTTACAATTAATTTACAACATAGGTAATGAATTAATAAATATGAACATAAATAATGCAAGGAATTACTAAGGTTGAGACACCTTAATTCCCAACATTCTCCCACTTATCTAACACCTTGTAAGAGCTAATAGAATAACAAGATTTAACTGCTATAGGCCGAGAGGCCCATAGACTCCGAACACCATTTAAACTTCTTTGTGCCCACTAGTTTCATCAATGCATCTGCAACATTCTTCAAAGTATCTACCTTCTCCAAATTTACCTTCCCATCCTCTACCATGTCTCTCACAAAGTGAAACTAAACATCAATGTGCTTTGTTCTGGCATAGAAAGTTGGATTCTTCACAAGGCAAATCGCACTCTGACTATCACAACTGATCGTGATCTGACCTGCATCAACACCAATATCTGAACACAATCTCTTAAGCCAAATGGCTTCCTTACAAGCATGAGTTGCTGCCATATACTCAGATTCTATCGTGGACAAAGCAACCACAAGTTGTCGCTTACTCATCCAACTAATAGCACCACCAAACTGTGTAAACACATAAGCATTGGTGGATCTCCTACTGTCAATGTCACCTGCCCAATCTAAATCCACAAATCCATGAATATTAATAGAATGTAGAGGTCCTATAACATTACCATGATAGCATATGGAATACTCAGAAGTACCCCTCAAATATCTAAGCACTCGCTTAACTGCATCTCAATGAATCCATCCAGGATTAGCCATAAATCGACTAAGGACTCTCATTGCTTGGGCAATGTCTAGTCTTGTACAGACCATAGCATGCATCAAACTGCCAACAACACTAGCATAAGGTACTTTTCTCATGTCCTCCATCTCACTAGGAGATTTTGGACAATCTTCAACAGACAACTTTGTCCCCAAAGAAATAGGAACACACAATGGTCTACAATTTGCCATGTTGAACCTATCCAACACAGTCTTCACATACTTACTCTAGCTTAACCAAAGTTTTTTGTTGGTTCTGTCTCTTCTAATTTCCATTCCTAGAATGTACCTAGCTGCCCCTAAATCTTTCATTTCAAACTGTGCCAGAAATTGAGATTTGAAATTAGAAATCATATTCTTACCCTTCCCAATGAGCAACATATCATCAACATATAATGCAACAATGAGAATACGATCACCATCAAACTTATAATACACATAGTAATCTGATTTCGATCTCACAAATCTAATAGACAACACAAAGGCATCAAACTTCAAGTACCATCTCCTAGGGGACTGTTTTAAACCATACAAAGACTTCTTAAGCTTGCAAACCAAATTTTCTTTACCTTTCACCATGTAATGTTCTGGCTATGACATGTAGATTTCTTCCTCCAATTCACCATGAAGGAAAGTTGTCTTCACATCCATCTGTTCTACCTCTAAGTCATAAGATGCTACAAGAGACAACATGAATCGAATGGATGTTAGCTTTGCAATGGGAGAGAAAATCTCACCATAATCTATACCCTCCACTTATGAATACCCCTTCGCAACCAATCTAGCCTTGTACTTCTCAACACTGCCATCTGCACCAAATTTATTCTTGAACACCCATTTGCATCCAACGGGTTTCCATCTAGGAGGCAAAGGCACCAAGTCCAAAGTTTGATTCTTTTCCAAAGAAGCCATTTCATCCTCCATGGCCTCCTTCCAGGAACCTGCATCTTTCATGTCCATAGCCTCTGATACAGTTCTAGGTTCATCACTGTTAGTAAGCAAAGAAAAAGCACAACTAGAATCAAGCAATGTAAAACCAAACCTTTTAGGTTGCTTTCTTATCCGTGTAGACCTCCTCAAGCGCTGAGGTTGAGGTTTAGCTTCTTCATCTGAGATTTTAGAGTTGCAAGAGCTCTCCTCATCATCAGGTCCAACATTGTCTTTCTATTCAGTCTTCTCAGGGGTAGGAGGAAACTGAACAACATCCTCTTTTTTTTCTTTTCCTTCTGGATGTAAAATAGTGGAAGAAGGTGTAAGCTCTCTGAAGATGACACTTCTGCTATACAACACTTTTTTAGCCACAGGGTCCCAAAGCCTGTATCCTTTCACACCGACACCATAGCCAATGAAGATACACTTAACAGCTTTGTTCTCCAATTTTGACCGCTTCTCCCTAGGCACATGTGCATATGCCTCACAACTAAAAACATGACGATACCTTATTGAAGGATTTCTACCAGACCACACCTCCATGGGTGTCTTTCCAACAAGAGATGATGTAGGAGATCTATTTACAAGATAGCAAGTAGTGGCAACAACTTCAGTCCAAAAGCTTTGTTCTAGGCCAGCTCCACTAAGCATACTCCTAGCCTTCTCCATCGGTGTCCTATTCATCCTCTCTGCAACTCCATTTTGCTGCGGGGTGTATAGAGTTATCTTATGTCTTTCAATCCCAAGTTCCTTGCAATATTTATCAAATTCTGTAGCACAGAACTCACCACTGTTGTCAGTTCTCAAACACTTAATCTTTTTACCAGTCTAATTTTTAGCAAAGGCCTTAAACTCCTTAAACTTACTATAGACTTCAGATTTGCTTCTGAGAAAATAAATCCATGTCCTTCTACTGTAGTCATCAATGAAAGATACAAAATATACAGATTTTGATAACTAAGGAACATTAATAGGACCAAATACATCAGAATGAACAAGGTCCAACACACCAGAAGACTTATGAGAACTCGAATAAAATTGAACACAGTTTTGTTTGCCATATATGCAATGTTCACAAAAGTCAAACTCAAGATTAAAATCATCTAACCCCTCAACGAGGTTTTTATTTTTTTGGGTAAGTAGACCCTTCTCACCAATGTGGCCAAATCTCTTATGCCATAACATTGTCTTTTCAGCAAGAAGCTTAAATTCCAAGGCATGATTACAACCATCAAAATTAGAAACAACAGATTTCTTCACTGCTCATTCATATGGTGGGGATAAAGTGACTTCTGCCCTCTTCCTTGAGTCAAAAGAACTATTGCATTGTGAAATGCATGCCTCTAGCTGAAACAGAGTACCTCTCCTAGTACCCTTAGAAAGCACCATAGCTCCTCTAGTCATCTTGCATTCTTCTTTTAAAAAGACAACCTGCACACCTACATCATTCAACATACTTACATAAAGCAGGTTTTGTGCTAAGCTTGGGATGTGCATAACCCCAGAGATCCCCTTCACTTATCCATCAGGGAATCAGATAGAGACTCTTCCATGACCAACAATCTTCAGATGAGAGTCGTCACCCAAGTACACCTTTCCACCATCGAACTCCTCATACTTAGTGAACCAGTCTTGATGTGAGGTCATGTGGAATGATGCACCAGAGTCAATCAACCACACATCATCAGATGCATGGGTTGCTAGGGCTGCGATGAAAGCATCACCATCATCTTGTGACTTGTCAGAACCTGAATCTGGGGTCTTCTTCTTCTTTTTCTTTTCTTCTTTGCATTCCTTTCAGAAATGCCTAGATTTACCACAGTTCCAAAAGATAACCTTGGACTTTTTAGGAGATTTGGATCTCCCATGGGATTTGGATCTACTCTTCTCAGCTTTCTTGTCCTTCTTTTTCCTTTCTCCTTGGGTCTTCCACGAACTGCAAGAGCCTCTTTGGCTACATCAGAAGACTTTCTTTGCATCTCTTCAGATAATAGTGAAGAAACCACTTCATCCATTTTGAATGTTGATGTGGTGCTTCCAATAGCAATGACAAGGTGATCCCACAAGTCCGACAAAGAACAAAGCAAGGTCATACAACGATCCTCCTCCTCCATCTTCACACTAAAGGATGTCAATTGTGCAACCAGCATGTTGAAAGCATTCATATGTTCTGCAATGGATCCTTCGTCCTCCATTTTGAAGGGAAAACAACTTCTTTCTCAGAAAAAAGTTTGTTAACCAGGGATTTGGCTTGATACACATCTCCCAACTTCTTCCAAAGCAAGTTTGTAGTAGTCTCCTCATGGGCATTTAACAGAACAGAATCAACAAGACTAAGTCTTATGAGACCCTTAGCCTTCTGATCCTTGAGATCCCAATCAGCTTGTGACATTGCAGTTGGTTTAGTTCCATTGATAGTTTCTCAAAGGTCTCAATCAACAAGCATGTCTTCCATCTTGAGCTTCCACAGCTTGAAATTAGTGCCATTGAATTTCCCCACCTCAATCCTTCCGGATGTGCTTGCCATCCCCTTGCTGCAATAGAATTCAGAATACTCTACACAGACTCCCACTCAACTTAAGATCATCTCAATAAACCCCTACCCAACAGCTAAGACCAAAACTGGCCAGGCTCTAATACCAATTGAAAGGAAGCTAGGTATACGAAAATCGCTTCCTACACTGATCTAATGAGGAGAGGGCTATGGAAATTTAATTTAATCCTTACAACTACAGCAACATGGAACATCTAATAGAGATATTGCAGCAATACACATGAACCAAAAAGAAGACAGAAGAAGAGAGACAAAGATATAACGTGGGGAAAACCCTTATGGGTAAAAAACCCCACACTCAAAAACCTGCACAATGTATTATCAAAACTGAATGTTGTTTACAATAAACTTGCAATGCAAGCTTCAATGGTCTTCGACACTCATATCTGGAGTCAATCTGGCAGACTAACAGTACATTTAAATCACATACTACATCTCCTCCTCCAAGCACCTGTTTATATAGAATATACATGGCAAAATTAGTCCTATCTTGGAATGGGCATCCAACTTGGCCTCATGGTCCAAAAGCTTGGTCAACATTGTAGAATGTGCCTGACACTTGTCCACAACTCCCATCCCAAAGAGGTCACCTATTTCTAAAATGGGCTATGATAGATGCTCTTATGACACTTACGACCATCATAGAATCTGTCATAGCGGTTACAACTTATAGCTGTAAGAGAATCTATCATACACAAGCTATAAATAGCATATTCTCTTATACTACATCTCCTCCTCCAAGCACCTGTTTATATAGAATATACATGGCAAAATTGGTCCTATCTTGGAATGGGCATCCAACTTGGCCTCATGGTCCAAAAGCTTGGTCAACATTGTAGAATGTGCCTGACACTTGTCCACAACTCCCATCCCAAAGAGGTCACCTATTTCTAAAATGGGCTATGATAGATGCTCTTACGACACTTACGACCATCATAGAATCTGTCATAGCGGTTACAACTTACAGCTGTAAGAGAATCTATCATACACAGGCTATAAATAGCATATTCTCTTACAACATGTCATAGTCCACCTTGGGGCACCCAAATATGCCTTTTTCAAAGATACTTCATGACACATGTCTTCACCTGTCTTACAAGCTTCTATTTCTAACTCTTACATGTCATAACTTCGTCATAGGAATCTGTCATAACCGTTTCGATCAAATATTCCATTACACAACATCCAAGATGTCGACACATGGAAAAATGCTCCTACCACAAAGTGGGACGCCTATCTCCTCATGTGAGGACAAAATTACAAGTTGTCATCTTCCATGTAGGATGATACATCACGGTGCCACATCCCACAAAATGACAATATGGAATTTAATATTAACTTACAACATAGGTAATGAATTAATAAATACAAACATTAATAATGTAAGGAATTACCAAGGTTGAGACACCTTAATTCCCAACCTTAATTCTCTCTCCTCCAACAACCCCACATGCAAGCATTAAAATGGTGTCAACATGCAACCACCAAGTGGCAATAACTTGGCCATGCAAGGTTGGGCACCTAGGTCCAAGAATATCATGTAAAAGCATCTTATGACGCATCATAAACATCATAGATACCACTAACAAAGAATCTTCCCAATATGGGCACCTGGTTCTAATAATAGCAACCACAACTAATAATGGGTGTTGCATGCATCATACATGCATGGAATCTCATGACAACTTGTAACTTCCATATATCCACTTACACCACACTATGACAAGTTGTCATGCAAGCTAAAAATAGAAGATTCTCCAAGGGGAATGCCTACCCTCATTTACTTATGATTTTTACATTTGCCAACAGTAAATATTGCTCCGTAACTCCCGCCGGTAACTTTGAAATAACCACTGTCAATGAGACTACCTCATTCCCTTATGGGTAATTAAAAATTAACAAATAATAAATGGGATAAATATAATATTGGAATTTACAAGGTTTATGGCACATTATTCTAACATTCTCCCACTTGACATTATACCTTGTAAATCAACCCATAGGAAAACAAATGAAATATAATCAAACACTAGAAACAAGGCCCATGGCCTCTCTGCACCACATGGACTTCTCTATGCTCACAAGCTTGGTTAATGAATTTGCAACATTCTCCTAAGTGTCTATCTTCTTTAGCTCAATATGTCCATTAGAAACCAACTCTCGAACAAAGCGATACTAAATATCAACATGCTTAGTCTGAGCATGATAAATAGGATTCTTGGCCAAACAGATAACACTCTGGCTATCACAACCAATCTAAATGGTCCTACAATCAAATCCAATATCTGTACACAGTCTCCTCAACCAAACTGTCTCCTTAGAGACATGGGTAGTAGCCATAGACTCTGCTTCTGTGGTGGACAAAGTAACTGTGGGCTGCCTCTTACTCATCCAACTCATTGCTCCTCCAAATAGACTAAACATATAGCCACTAGTGGACCTTTGACTATCCAAGTCACCTGCCCAATCTAAATCAACAAAACCCTGTATGTCTAAAGATTTATCAACACTATCAATACCAGAGTAAACCAAACAATAATTAGGAGTACCTGCAAGATATTTAAGTACCCTCTTCGCATAATTCTAATGCTGTCTACCAAGGTTAGATATAAATTTGCTCAAAACTCCCACTGCTTGGGCAATATTTGGCCTAGTGCAAACCATTGCATACATCAAACTCCCTACAACACTAGCATAAGGCACATTAGACATATCCTCAAGATCATCCTCAGTCTTTGGGCACATATCTAATGAAATCTTAGTACCATTGGGTAAAGGAACTATAACTGGGTTATAGTCCTGCATACTAAATCTCTTTAAAATGGTATTCACATAATTACTTTGTGACAACCAAAGATTTCTGTTACCTCTGTCCATTCTAATCTCTATTCCCAGAATATACCTGGTAGCTCCAAGATCCTTCATATCAAATGCACCTGAAAGTTGGGCTTTAAGCTCACTGATCATGCCCTTAGTATTGCTGAAAAATAACATGTCATCAACATACAATGCAATAACCAGTATAGAATCATCAATACAATAAATGTAAACACAATGATCCTCCTCTCTTCTAACAAAATCTAATTTCAACACAAATGAATCAAACGTTTAATACCACATTTTTTGGGGATTGTTTTAAACCATAGAGAGACCTCTTTAACCTGCAAACCCATTTTTCTTTCCCTTTTACCTCAAAACCTGTAGGCTGTTGCATATAAATTTCTTCCTCAAGATCTTAATGCAAGAACACAGTCTTAACATCCATTTGCTCAATCTCCCAATCATAAGATGCAATAATGGATAATAGAAATCTAATAGAAGTCAATTTAGCAAAAGGAGAGAATATATCACCAAAATCAACTCCCTCTCTCTGGGAGTAGCCCTTGGCTACTAGTCTAGCCTTGTAATTCTCTAATGACCCGTCTACTCCAAACTTGGTGCAAGAGCACCTTGTGCATTCTATGCCTCAAATAGGCAATTATGTAAAATTTGAATTTTCATCATGAAGTGCATGTGAAATGGTCATATGTGGACCCATTTAAATGTATTTGAGTCACCATTAGGTCTCTAGGAGGTCAATTAAGTCAAATTTTTAAAAAAATGTCATTTTGTTGCACAAATGCAAAAGTTGCAAAATTGCAAATTGTAAGAAGTTGAAGGGTCATGGGTTGTCATAGGTTGGTTAGACCATTGGGATTCCAATGGTAGTTGGAAAAACATTGTAATGGATTTAAATATTCTCTATGAAGGTGAGAAAAGTGGGGGAGGATGATGGAAGACAATGTATGTGTGAGAATTTAAATGAAATACCTCTATTTTCTGAAAATCAAATGTTCTTTACTATTTTTGCATCTTGTACGACCTTGTATATGCAGGGATCCAATTGAAATTGATGGTATGTGTTAGTACTTTGTTTCTTCTTTCCATTGGTGGCAATTTCATGTAATTTGAGTGGGTTTAGCGTGAGATATCTGGGTTTTTTTGAAAACAGTTTGATAACTCTAGGCATTGAGGGTTTTAAGGAAAAGATGATTGGAACCCATCCTAGTTGGTGGAATTAGTATGTACATATGCCATATGATGTGTTGGCAGCTTTAAAATATAGAGTTGAGGTTAGGAGAGTGTAAAACCAATAAGTACCTATTTGCACAAGCCTAATTAGGCTTCTTGTCAAGCATAACAACAGAAAAATGGAGGTTGTGTTACAAAGTAACCCCCTTGTAAACTTAATATGTTATAAAATGCCTTAATAGGTATCTAAATATGTAATTTGTTTCTGGTTATGAATTGTGGTTTGGAAATTATGTCAAAAAAACCTCTTTTGTTGTCCTAATTAGGCCTTTAGGACAACAAGACAATCAAAATTTGAAGGATACTTTCCAAAGCAACCTTATTTAGTTTCTTGATATGTTTTAGAGGGCCATAAAGGGTACTTGAAAATGGGTTTAGGTTTTGGAGATTCCACCTTCTTTGGAAGTTGTGTTTGATTTTGTCCCTTGGGAGGGCTACAAACAAATTGGTCTCTTTGAAAGTAAGCGGTGGAAAAGTGAAAGGTTCAGTGTTCTTGGGGACTTGTATTGGCCTAAACCTATCATGTTTATGATGTCAAAGGTGTACTAAGGGTTCAATAAGTGATTTGGGTCTTAATTCCATCTTTGGTGCCTTTTAGCCTTGTGGAATCAAGTTTCAATGAAGTGAATTTTGGTGAATATTTAAGTGATCTCTTTTAAAAATTAGTGTTTGTGTCTATGAAGACTTTTGAAGCCCACAATGCTCTACATCAAAACTTTTTCTTGAAGACCCACTTACAACCTATGGCCTTTCTTCCTTTGGGCAAACGAACAAGATCCCAGATGTTACAAGAGTCTAAAGCCATCATCTCCTCTTGCATGGCTAACTGCCAAGACTCACTATCATTTGAAAGAATAGATTCCCTGTAGGATCTAGGCTCATCATTAGTACTCAATAAAGAAAATACACAACGAAAATCTAGTGGGCTATACCTCTCAATTGGATTTCATTGTCTTGTGGATCTCCTCAAGGGTTGAGTAAGAGTCTCAACTTGTTCTTTTGCATGATCATCTGTACCAACTTCTTTTGTAACAACTTACTCATCTTCATCAGAACTACTCAAATCTTCTTCTTCTTTTTCACCCCCCAATCCATCATTCTGTTCTCCCTGAGGTGCATCTTGCTGCTCTAACTCAAAGTGCACTCTCTTTACCTTTTCATCTTTTTTTTTGGTTGTTTAGGTTCAGAAATAGCTCTAAGCTCCCTGAAAATAACATCTCCAGAATAGATAATATTACGGGTTAGTAGATTCCAAAGCTTATAACCTTTGACATTATCACCATATCCAATGAATGTACACTTTTCAGCTTTTGGATCCAACTTAGATAGCTTTTCCTTAGGCACATGAACAAAAGCCTCACAGCCAAAAACCCTTAAATGTGAAATAGAAGGTTTCTTACCTTTCCACACTTCATAAGGTGTCAAATCAAGAGCCTTACAAGGAGATCTATTTAACAAGTAGCAAGCAATACACACAGTCGAGTTGTCCAAAAGCATTTATCCAACTGTGCATCACTCAACATACTTCTGGCCCTTTCCATGATTGTTCGGTTCATCCTTTCTACAACACCATTCTACTGTGGTGTATACGGAGTTATTTTTTGTTTGAGATTACCTGCATGCTTGCAAAACTCATCAAATTCCTTAGAGCAATATTCCCCTCCATTTTCAAATCTTAATATTTTTATCTTCAACCCTGATTGGTTCTCTACTAAGACTTTAAAATCCTTAAACTTAGTGAAAACTTCATATTTGTGTCATAAAATAAATCCATGTAAATCTGGACACATCATCAATGAAGGTAACAAAATAATGAGATTTTCCAATAGAATCACTATCCACAGGTCCAAACACTTCTGTATGAATAATTTCTAACTTCTCTTTTGCTCTATTGCCTCCTAAAGGAAATGATTTTCTGTTTTGTTTACCAAACACATAATGCTCACAGAAATCAAAGTGCTCATTAGAATAAGAGAAACCGTCCAACAAATCTTATTCTTAATAGTTTTCAAAACATTATTGCTAGTGTGGCCCAATCTATGGTGCCACAATATACATGTATTTTTAGTACTAGCCTCAGATACATAAGAGACATTACAAACTATAATGGCTTCAAGCTTGAACAGGTTTCCCAATCTCTTCCCCTTCGCTGCCACCAATTTCCCTCTCACCAATCTGTAGCCATGCTTGTCAAAAGTCACATGCATTCCCAAATCATTCAGGTTTGAAACAGAAATCAAATCTCTAGCTAATCTAGGAAGATGATAAACATCAGGGAGGGTTTTAATTCTCCCATCACTGAAATACAACAGTACCTTGCTTTTCCCAACTATCGGATATGTAGAGTTGTCTCCAAGGTAGATATTACCTCCATCATATTCTTCATATGTGGAGAAACATTCCTTATGCGGGGTCATATGAAACGAGCATCTTGAGTCAACCAACTAGTTCTCATTAGAAACAATATTGCATGCAGAAAGTAAAAAATCTTCACAGGTGCATTCAAGGACTTATCCGAAGCACTCTCCCACTGTTTATTTGGGTTCTTGCACTCCTTCACATGTCCTCTTTTAACGCAGTTCCAATACTTAACTTTGTTCTTCTTCCCGGTAGTCTTAGAACAGCCCTTGGACTTGTCCTTAGCCCCTTTCTAAACTCCTTTCAGTCCTCTTTCCTTAGACCTTCCCTTGACACTGAGAGCATCCCCTGAACTATCCGAACTCTTCTTCATCAATTCCTGTGATAGTAGCACTAAAACAAGAGCATCCAACTTTGGATCCAAGAGATTAGCAGTGATAGCAAGGATAATATTCTCCCAAGACTTAGGTAAAGAACAAAGTAGCAAGATACATTTATCTTCCTCACTAACATCAACATCTACTAAAGCAAGCTGACTCAACAACAAATTAAAAGAATTTAAATGCTCAGCAACTGAATCACCCTCTCTCATTTTCATGGAAAATAATTTTCTTTTCAAATAGAGTTTATTTACCATACTTTTGGCTAAATAGATTTCACCCAACCAATTCAACAACTTGTGTGCGGTCTCTTCCTTTGTGACATTCATCGTGATAGAATTTGACAGACACAGACAGATGGTTCTTCGTGCCTTCTTATCCAACCTTTCCCATTCATCCAGAGAGATTTCCTCAGGTTTCTTCTCATTTTGAACAACCAACCACTAGTTTCTTTCTTTCAACAAGTCCTCCATTTTAAGATTCCACAACTCATACCCCATTCCGTTGAACTTCTTAATGTCCAATTGACGCAACGGTGGATCCAACCATAATATCAACACAAGATCTGGAAAACAAACACAACCAAATCTCCCACTACAGCTATAGCTTCCACACTACCACCCAAGGGTCAAAGTTGGCCAGGCTCTGATACCAAATGTTAGAAATGAAAACTCAACTACCCAAATAGAAATCTAATTCAAATATTATTTCTGCAATCTTAAACTATGTATTACCAATGGAGATTGTAACATGCAAATGAAAATATGCAAACCTAGAAACATGCAAATGGAAATATGCAAACCCAGAAACATGCAAAATAGAAAACTAAACACAACACAATGTTTACGTGGAGAAAATCCTTGTGGGTAAAAAACTCCACCAGGAAAGAGGCACAAACTTGTATTAATCTGTAAAAGATTTGTACAATACAATCACTATCCAACCCTCTCTGCCAGTCTTCAATCTGACAGTATTCTTGCAACACCTGAGTACCAAAAATCTCACATACAACAACAAACACAATGACAAATATTTATAGAGTAGTTTTCCCTCCAATTTGGGTGTCCACTTTCTCTCTCCTCCAACAACCCCACATGCAAGCATTAAAATGGTGTCAACATGCAACCACCAAGTGGCAATAACTTGGCCATGCAAGGTTGGGTGCCCAGGTCTAAGAATAACATGTAAAAGCATCTTATGATGCATCATAACCATCATAGATACCACTAACAAAGAATCTTCCCAATATGGGCGCCTGGCTCTAATAATAGAAATCACAACTAATAATGGGTGTGGCATGCGACATACATGCATGGAATCTTATGACAACTTGCAGCTGCCATAAATCCACTTACACCACACTATGACAAGTTGTCATGCAAGCTAAAAATAGCAGATTCTCCAAGGGGAATGCCTACCCTCATTTACTTATGATTTTTACATTTGAGAACAGTAAATATTGCTCCGTAACTCCCATCGGTAAGTCTGAAATAACCACTGTCAATGAGACTACCTCATTACCTTATGCGTAATTACAAATTAACAAATAATAAATGGGATAAATACAATATTGGAATTTAGAAGGTTTATGGCACATTATTCCAACATCTCTCTCTCTCTCTCTCTCTCTCTCTCTCTGTGTGTCTCTCTCTCTACCCCACTATCTCTCTATCCCTCTCTATCCCCCTCTCTACTCTCTCTAATCATCTCTCTTTGTTTAACTCTATTTGTTTCACCCCCTCTCTCTATCCCCCTCTCTTATGTTAGATGCCTTCTTTAGTATAACACTTCGTAAGAAATCAATTTTGAGTTAATCTTAAATATTTCTAATGTGGATAATGCATTAAAGTTTCCTTTATATGTGCAGGGCTTATAAATTGCGTTGATGGAGGTATTCACAATAAAATGTATTGATTGTGAAGGTTTATAAATCAAACAAATTCACTAATGTAGTCACGATTAATTATTGTCCCTTATTTTTGTAACAAATTTCCCTCCATGATTGTTGCCTCATGCCCCTATAATACCTCTCACTCCTTTTTGCGCCACCTCGTGACAAGAAACTATCAACTAATCCTCTCAATTGGTAGACATAAAACCATGTTTTCCAAATCGCTCTCATCTCTTTTCCTCTATCTGTCTATCTCTATATATCTCTTTATTTCCCTCTCTATCTCTCTATTTCCCCATGTAAATGACATGTTTCCTTGAATGTAGCTCCCCACAGACACATGCCATATTTGAATTGTTGGCATGAAATGATTAATCAAAAGTTTCTCAATTTTACTCCTCTCATACACACAACCCATGAAAAGTCAGCTAAGTTGTTGGATTTCTTTGTCTCGCTTAGAGAACGCCTTCGGCGTAATTATACAACTATTTTGAAGTTTACTAATGGAAGTTTCTTATAAGATCTGCATTGTAAACGAAACCGGTGGACTGTCCATTGAGGATGGGAGAATAGATATGTCCGCAGCTCGTCGATCATCGATTACATCCATTGCAAAACATAATAAAAAACTTTGTTTCTCCGATAGAGACAAATAAATCAGTTTGTTTCTGCCGTGCTATTCGATGTAACCAGTGCGGTGAATTATTCATCATATACCAAGTTCAAAAATAACAGACTCAACTAGAAGAGCATGCAAGTCTAAATTAGTGAATGAATGATGGAAATTGTTGGCATTCTTATCCATGCACTTGTATATTTGCTTGTAGTGGCCGAGGCGGGTGACTGGTTAAATCTTGGCAATGAACTGGGCATCCACGAAACTCTGGTATCTGATAATAGCATGTTTAAAGTGGGGTTTTGGCATCATGAAACTCTGGTACCTGATACTTATTATTTGGTCACATCGTTTGGTTCCGCTTCTCAGGACAACGCCATCATAACGTGGGGTGTGTCCACTCCATGCCTCAAACGATCTTGTAAGCTGATGCTCAGTCGTAAAAGAGGGTTGGTCATCCATGGAATCAACTGGACCAGCAGCGCCAATGGAACAGATGCACATATGGCTCGCCTCACAAACGAAGACAACTTAATTGTGCTTGGCAGGAATGGAGATCGCCTTTGGGAGTCGTTTAATCACCCTACAAATACTCTTCTTCCAGGACAAAAGATGAAAGTAGGGCAAACACTCTCTCCCGGGCCTTGGCTAGACTTGTTTGCGTTCATCTACTCTTCTCTTAGATTAGATGCAAATAATAGCATTACTCTAGATAGAACTTTCTGGCCAAATGTTGGCTTTGTCGTCAAAACATCTGTGTGCGAGGGATGCATGTACGCTCAACTTGATCAGAGCGGGAGGTTCAATTTTGTTCTTGATGGCCCTGAACCTCAGACCGTTGCATCCTTCAACTCCCTTTATCATGGGAATACATCTGTTGTGAGTATGGTGCATGCGGACAGCAATAGAGGTCTTGATATGTACGTTTGGAATGGGAGCACATGGCTCTCTTCTTTGGATTTCACTTTTACTCTCTATCTCCAAGACTTGGTGGATTCACCCTCTCCAGAGCCAGATATAAAGCCCAGAAGAAAACCCAAATGGGTTAAGCCTTTTGTGATCCTTTTGTCTGTAGGAATTTTTATATTGGGTGTTGGGTCGTCTTACTGCATGTGGAAGATATTTCAGAAAAGAAAAAATGCAATATCGTTGCCTTTCTCTGAATCTGGTGCTCCTATAAGATTCGGTTACAAGGCTCTGAAAATAGCAACTAGAAACTTCTCGGACAAACTCGGGGGAGGAGCCTCTGGTTATGTTTACAAAGGAAAGCTCAGAAACAATACTCTTGTGGCTGTGAAGATGCTGGACAGGTCAAAAAAGGGCGAAAAAGAATTTGAAGCAGAGGTGATGACCATTGGCTCTATTCACCATGTAAACCTGGTACGCCTCATTGGCTTCTGCAACGAGGAACAACATCGTAGACTGTTAGTGTATGAGTACATGGAGAATGGGTCTCTAGATAAGCACCTCTTCAGCACTACATCTGTCCTTCCATGGCCTGCACGCTTCAACATTGCTCTTGGCATAGCGAGAGGAATGAACTACTGTCATGACCATTGTCGATCGCGTATTGTGCACTGCGATTTGAAGCCCCAGAATGTCCTTCTGGACACCCAGTTGCTTCCTAAAATATCAGACTTTGGACTGGCAAAGCTCATGTCCAGGGAACAGAGCTGCACTCTCACATTTGCAAGAGGAACCAGGGGCTATCTCGCACCGGAGTGGATGGGTGATGTGCCCATCACTGTAAAAGCAGATGTGTATAGCTATGGCCAAATGTTGCTGGAGCTGATTGGTGGAAGAAAGAACTTGGTTTTTACTGCCAGCCCCAGTAAACAGTATTATCCTCGCTGGTCCTTCAAGGAGACACTGAAAGGAAATATTGAGAGTGTGTCAGATCCTAGGCTTGGAAGTGAGGTTGATCTTCAACAAGTGGAAGTACTAGTGAAGGTGGCATTTTGGTGCATTCAATGGAACAGTGTCTCCAGGCCTTCCATGGAAGAAGAAGTACGAATGATAGAAGGGTCCATGGAAGTATCGATGCCCCCACATCCCAAAAATCTTTCCCTCCCGGTAAATCTTTTATGAAGGGGATGATTTCGAGTGGTACTTCCACACCTTTATTGCTTTCTACTAAAGGAACAATGACATGGGTTTTGCTTAGGAGTTGTAAGGTTTGAGGAATGAAATTTAGTTTAAAAATGTAAGCAATGGTAGTTTCACATAGTTATAGTAAATATAGGGTATTAAAAATGTCTATTTTACTATCCTTTTTCTGATGATGGATCATTGAGCATGATTCGAAATGTTAATACAAAAATATACACAGTTAATTCCTGCATATTTAATGTCTATATTAGATTACATTAGCACTCCTTGATGTGAGGGAGATGTCGAATACTATCCCAACATTTAAGGAATTTGTTTTTTTAATTGATAAATTATATTTTGATTGGTTTAATGTGTGACTTAATTTTATGAGATGTGCGTGATTTTAATGTTTGTTTATTTTTATTTTTCAAATAATTTTTATGATTTTAATAATGATGTAGTTTATAATTAAATATGAAAATAATGATGAAACATAGAGTTATATATGATTGTTAAAGATATAAAAATGGTAAAATGAAAGATTCACAAGATCTTAATTTACTTTTATTATGAGAGGTTAAATTTTGGTATTGAGGGACATTGATAGACACCAAATAATGTAGTGGAAACCTAATGTTAAGAGAAAGTGATAAATTTTAAGGTTACAAAAATAAGAAGAAATTATATGATTTCAGAAAATTATGTGATACATTTATAGAGATCACTAACAATTTGAATATGTTGACCAAGTTGGAGAGAGAAACATCTACTCAAATGTGAGCATCAGTATATGATCTTCTAGAGTTATTTTATATATTGAAAGAAGTTCGTCTAGACCTTGGCATCAATAGGTAGAAATTGATCCAAGAGTGTAATCAATATAATGTTTCTATTTGATATTACATGAGATTACATGTTTACATGTTTATAGGTGAAACTTGTGTCTAGTCTACTAGAATCACATCGTGTGATTGTACTCCATAACTAGATAATTACAGTCTATATCTTTATCTTTATTTAACTATATATTTTTTTGGCTATGTCAATTCTACATCAACATTTATTATAGAATCATAAAAATGCAAGAAGTAGCTCATAATATATGGTATCAAACTTACTTAATGAGAATAAAAAATATAGGTTTAAAGAAGGCAACATCATTCTAAATGTTAAAATATAGACAAATAACATAAAATACACGTCATACCTATTATTTGTAGAAATGTAGATGAGAAATATCATCTTATTTGATGAATGTCTCATGTAGTAATATGCAAGTTAGAATGGGCCATGATATTTTTTAGAAATTTGAATAATGTGGAAGCTATATTATATCAAATGTATTCTATTTTGCAAACAAAAAATCTAATGAAGTTGTAGTAGGTTGATTTGCTTATGGTTGAGACCTAATTGTTTCATAATTCCAATTTGTATATACTAATCAAATACTTTGTTTCAGACATGCAACAATAACATTATGCATCCAAAGGATGACAAGGATTAAAAGAATATTCTCTATCCAAGTAGGAACTACAATTTCACAAGATACCTAGATTTAACACTTTGAACTATATTATTATTCTTGCAAGGATGTTATAGACCAAGGAAGATTTATCTCCAATCCTTCATCATAATTCCTCTTTTCCAAACACTAGGTAGTATCACAATGCATCATATGCAAGCCCATTTATGCATAGTGAGGAAATAAAACATTAAACATTTTCATGATCTAATGTTTTTCTAGTCATAATTTAGAAATTATTTTATAGAAAGCACAATAGTGGAAGAAAGGATGTCAATTATTCACCTACAAGTTCACTTGTAGAAACACAATCTATGAACTATAGACATATAATTTTGGATAGTGAGCAAGGGCTCACATTTTTGTTACTTTGAGAGTTTGATGTAGGGGCATCACATAGGCTAGTTGGGGGCATTGCTTTTCTACCACAACTTTCAAATTTTACATTTTTCTGTTGGTTTTTTTTCTTGGAGTCATTCTAACCTTTGCCAGTGGTGTATTAAATGCCCATCCAAGGAGTACATGAGATGGATCAATTTCAAGTATTCCTAGGTTGCTCTCTTCGTTAATACAATTAATTTAGGTTCTCAAATTAAAGATTTGAGCACTATAATTAAAGGTTGAATTCATGACTTGGTTGTTTGGATATTGAATGCATTCATTTTGGTGTCTATATGGAATTTTAGGTAGGATTTCAGATGGGTTTTGAGAGGGAAATCAAGTGTGACGAAGAGAAGTAAGATAGAACAAGAAGGGCCACATGAGAGAGAGTTGAAACAACAAAGAAGAAAAAATAAAAGAAGAGGAAGAGAAGGAGAGTTTGTAGGTATATGATAGAACAACCTAGTAGGTTGTGTGAGAACAAGACTAAAATTTTTTTATGGTGCAAGGGATGGTTAAGAAAGTGAGGTAGCAAACAAAGGAAACATAATAGAATGAGTTCACATGGGTATTGGACATAGTAGAGAAAATATAAAGAAGAGGAGGTTCCATGGAGAAGGGACAACTAGAAGACAAGGAAAGTATAATTGGTGAGCTACTATCCTTTTAGGTCAAATTATGCTGGTTGTACACTGTGATAGGTGAAAGTCAGGTTTAGCAGATCAGACATAGTCATGAAACCCTAACCCTACCATCATCAAGGAATCTAATCTAAATGAAATCAAAGAACAATGCAATTCAAGCATAACATCACCTAGATCGTACGGTTCCTTGTTTGAGAGATGTGGACGACTTCTTCAACAATGAACAATTGCAAAGCTGAAAGCTGCCATGATGGAAGATGAAAGCTCAATTGGAAGATCAAATGCTCAGGATGATAATGTAGGTGCTATATGATTGCTGGATCTTCTCATATGGAATGAGAGGGTGTTTATATAAGACTCAACCAAGATCAATCGACGGTGGAGATTCAGAGGCTATGTGAATGGCTAGGATTGAAAGATACTAAATTTAGGTTCCATTAGTTGTGCATGTGAAGGATATGAATGAAAGTTGTCTTACAACACATGATTGACTAGACAAGTGTTGGAATATGATAAAAGATGAGTAGTTAATTCAAATAAAATATTTGAATTAGTTGGGATATGAGTTGGATATTAATTAAATAAATAAAATTTATTTAATTTATAGGATAAATGAATAAAATGGGATAAGATATGACGTGGAAATTAATTAAATAAATAAAATTTATTTAATTAATTGGGATGAGGATAGGATAAATAGGATTATGATGTGGAATTAATTAAATAAATAAAATTTATTTAATTAATTGGCTAAGTAGGATGAGAATGGGATTTTAATTAAATAAATAAAATTTATTTAATTAATTGGCTAAATGATTAATGATTTAACAAGGTGTTGCTAGACATGGACAAAGTTGGGACAAATTTGGGTGTCTACATTTTGCCCCTCTTTGATACAATGTTCGATAGAGCGTTGTGTCAAAGAAGATACGATATGCGTTCGATAAACAAGTTATGCCCCAGTGTAACTAGCAGGTGATGCCCCCTCGAGAGGTAAGCCAGGCTAACCAGGAAGGGCTGGGTTGGCTCTTGATAGAAGAAAAAGGCTAAAAAGAAGGCTGAGTATGATGGAATGGATAAAATGAATGGATAGATAGGATGATGTGATGGTGTCAGATTGTCATTGATGTCAAAAAGGTCTTGCAGGAGGTAAGTGCAAGAGGTTGATGCTTCAAATGTTCTTGTGAAGTTGTTGATAGAGTTGTTATATCATAGCTTGTTCAGTATGCTTGGTCAGTGTGATAAAATCCCTGTTCACAATATGTCTTCTGTGGATCTTCAGTGTGTCAGTATGTAACTAAAGTGAAGGACTTGTTTGTTCAGTAGTTCTTGATGTGATCATCTCATGACAGTTGTTTGTAATATGAATAGTGGCAGCATGACAAGGATGACATTGTTGATAGGTTGAAATCTCCATGAAGGTTAAACAAGAACATCAGTAAATCAACTCACTCTCAAGGAGTGCTTCATTGGCATAGTGGTTCTTTATCAGAAGCTTATTTAGATGATTCTTCACTAATGTTAAAAGATTGATATAAGTCTTGACAAGATGATGTCACAAACTGGAAGTCTTCAAATCATCAAAGCATTCTTCAAAGCATAATAAAAAGGCATATTGGTTAAGGTTTATTTGGACAGCAGGTGTAGAGGTCACTTGAATTGGACTAATTGATATCCTTATCTTAGTTCTCCATATTTTTCTTGAGGTCATTATTATCTAAGTCTTTGATTGTCTATCTATCCTAAACTAAGTTCTTCATTCCTTCCAAGCCTATCACATACCAAATGCTCTTTATGTTATATCAATGAGTTGACCTACAATGGTAAGTCAAAGTCACTTAAAGTGACCTGTTAGAGGGCTACCATCACATGATGGTGACCAGCCCTTCCTTAAAGCATTGGTCCTTATATGATATGTGGAGCACGTGGGGGATATGCTTTAAGCATTGAAAATTCGGGATATGCTTTAAGCATAGAAAATTCAAAAGTCAAATGGGAGCACGGTTTATGGAGTTGTATTTGAAGTTTTTTTTTTTTTTAAAAAGAAACTAGTATGAGATAAATATAATATGGGGTTAAATGTGTATTATTTATAAAAGGAAGAAAGCCCGATTTTAAAGCTTTTTATGGCTTTAAGCTTTTTAGAAACTTTGTTTAATTTCTAAAGTGGTCAGTCATACCACGTTTAGATTTTAAAAATGGAGATTTTTTTTAGTTTTAAAAGAAAGCTATCAATTGTTTAAGGTGATAAGTTTTTTTTAAAATTAGAAATTATTTTTTAAGAGAAGATTTTTTAAGGAGTATTCTATGCATACAAGAAGTTGAAAAGATATTATTATTGAAAGAGAATGTTTTTTTTAAGAGGATGAAGATTTTGAAGAATAATTTTTGAGGAGATTTTTTTGAAGATTGGAGATTGTTTGTGAAAGATTGTTTTGAGAGAATATGAAAAAATATAATGCAGAATGATTATATTTTTATGAGATCTTAAAAAAATATATCAGATGATTCTATTGGAATTTGGTGAAGATGTTTGTAGAGTCTTGTGAAGGAGAAGATAAAGATTTTTTATTTGCAGAGAAGATAATCAGATTGAAGGAGAATATGAAACATCATACAGAGATTGTAAATACGAGCAGAGAATATGAAAAGTTTTTAAATAGGGTTTGATATTATATGATCCTATTTTTTGATGGTTTTTGCAGGTATTCATGGAAAAGATTTGTCTTGTAAGAAAATAAAGAATTCTATTTTATGAATTAGGGAGGAAATAACGTATTGAAGTTGTTTGTTAATATTTTTGTGAAGATAAAGAGTTTATTTGCAGGGAGATGAAGAAAAGGAAATTAAAAGGTCTCAAACATAAATCATTTTCTTCAGATCATAGAATATGAAAGGATAGAGATGAAACATATAGGAGATGAAGAGTGAAAAGACTTTCAACTTGTATAAAATTATTTTTCCAGGTGCATTATATGAAGGTCGTGAAAGACAGAAATGTATAACACAGATGATGAGAGATTGATTATATATAGTTGTGAAGTGTTGTTGAAAATAAAGCAGTGTTGTTGAGAATCAAGCAGACACATGAGAGAAAATAAATGTTATGTATTGAAACAGAGAAACCCTCTGAATTTGTGTTTTCAGTTTGTTCTGTAATAGGGGTTGGTACTCCTTGAAGCTGGTGCTTCTAAACAGTATGCCAGTGAGGCTTGTAGGTCAGTGAGACCTTAACATTTGTCAGTGAGACACATATTGTAGCCAGTGAGGCAGTTTAGAGTGGTTTTTCTACCCCTGGAGGGTTTTCCACTCATGCAATTCTTGTGTCATAATCTTCTTTGTGTGTGTATGATTTACTTATGAAGTTTTGTTCTCTTTCTGTATCCACAGTCATGTGCATATGTATTTGACAGATCAATGCTATCTTTCTCTCCTTGTGCTCTGAAAGTTAAAGTGTGTAAAAAGATTTGAAAATTCACACAACACTGATTCACCCCCCCTCTCAGTGTTGATTGTACTCCTACAATTGGTATCAGAGCCAGTTTCCCTTTTTGAAGCCTAATAGGCTTGGGTAGGTCCTGTGTGTGGAGTTCAATGGGTAAGTGCAGAAGAAATAAGAATAAAAATGTTAAGATTCTTTCTAGTCAAAAGATACAAAAGAAATCATCCATATCAAGTCCAGATTTTGATAAAAAGTCAGTTGATAAAGTTGTTCTCCAAGTTGAATCTGATATTGTCTTAGAAGAAAATTTTTCAGATGTTCCTCAGTTTGATGGTTCAAATTTTTCAGTTTGGTATGTTAGAATGCAAGTGTATCTCTCCTCTTTAGGATATGATGTTTTAATGTCTGTTGAGAATGGATATTCTAACTCTGCAAATAACAAAGAAGCCCTTAAATGTAATCAGATTGCAAAGAAGGCTATATTGTCTGCTCTGTCTAATGATGTTTCTTGTAAAATTTTGGACTGTGTTACAGCTCAGGATATGTGGAGGAGATTGATAAAAATTTATCAAGGTAGTACACCTGAAGAAGAAAACAACTCATTATCTGAGAAGAGTGACAATGATGAAAATCTTTCACATGAAGGAGATTAGACTCAATCAGATTTTGAAGAAGATCAGATTATTAGTGATGAAGAACAAGAATGTGAAATTGATATGGAAGGGGAGCTTATATATGCTTTGAGTGAGCTCAAGAAGTATAAGAGAGAGAATCAGAAACTAAATTTGTTGCTGCAACAAGAAAGAGAATCTAAAGATAATGTACATTCAGAACTTGAAATTGTATCTACAGATCTTGAAGAGGCCAGATGTCAAATTATAAGTTTAAAAACATACATTGATGACTCAGATAAACTAGTTGCTAGATTAAAGACAGAAATTGAAGAAGCTAAGAGGATAGCTGATGTCTCAATTTCTAACCTTGAAGTTTCATGGATTGAGAATCTAAAACTGGAAGGTGAAATTAGCAATCTGAGAAAAGAGTATGATGGTCTTAAGAAGTATAAGGAATTTGAAGAAAGCACAAGCAAGCTACAAGAGATGCTTGGTAAACAAAAACTATATGGAGACACTACTGGACTTGGTTTTGAAGAAGAAGAATGTTCAAAAGCTAGACAGACACCTAAAAGGAAAATTAATTTAAGTCATCATGTTGTTGCCACAGAAGGTAAAAGGAAGAGTGAAGCTAAACAGAAAACTAGAGATGAATTTGTACACAATCAAAGAAGGAATTTTAGAAAACCTATTGTTAGACAAGCATACATGTACAGGTATAATTATTCTTTTAAAGGTTATTGTTATGCTTGTAATCAATTTGGACACAAAACAATTGTTTGTAGAAGGAATACTAACCTTGTATGTTACAAGTGCAATAATGTTGGACATATTCAAAGAAGCTGCAAAATGAACAAAGTGTATGATCCTTCATGGAAGCTTAATATGAATGATCAAAGGTATTATCAGTCAATTGATTTTGCTTACAACATAATTTGTTATAATTGCAACTCTCTTGGTCATAAAGCACACAGTTGCAGGAGAGCTCCGCCTAATTTGAAAGGTTGGGAAAAGAAAAAGACAGAAAAGGTTTGGAGGAAGAAAGCATCTGTGAAAATCTGGAGGCAGAAAGAAAGTAAAGAGAAGTCAGAATCTAAGCTTGTGCATTCTGCACAAGTTACATCATAGTTGCATAGCAGATAGCATGTTGTGAGGGGGAGTTGTTCTTGTACTATCTTTTATTCCCAAGAAGTTATAGGAGGATCAGTTGATGTTTATCTATGTGATGAACTTGTTTTGTTTATCATGCTTGCTTGATAATGTTACTGATGATTTTGAGTTTCAGTGTATGACAGTGATACAGGGGTTCATTGGCTTATTATGATTTCAAGGTATTAAAAAAAAAAAATGTTTCAGGGTTCAAAATGCACAAATTGTTCTTGATCATGTTGTTGATTACAAAGGTTGAATTATCATGGTATTGCAATCCAAAGTGTTTTGGAAAATGTTGTTGCAATAATATCTTGTTTTGAATGATGAAGTTAAGAGGCAAGAGTTCTTGTTGATTACAGTATGTTTCAGATATGATTATATCAGTTTTGCCAGAGTGTTGTATATCAGATTTGATAGTATAATATGTGCAGGAACAACAAGTTGGTCTGTCAAGAAAAGGTGTCAGAATATGCAGGATGATAGTTCATATCAGGAAATCAGTTTGATGATTATATCTATTACTTTGTTGAGTTATGTTTTATGACATGTACCTTGAAGCTTTCAGGTGATTTGAAGATAGTGTCTTTCTCATTAATTTGGTTTAGAAAGGTTTGTTCAAATTGTGTGGTGATTTCAGGTATGAGCTTCAAGTTATGACAATCCAGAGTTTCTTATGACATTGATGGTGAATCTTGTTTTTCTTCAAATCGGAGGCAAGCAAAGGTTTTATCAAAAATGGTCATCTTGGCATCTGTGTGATGAGGGGTCTACATGATTTTTGCTTGCAAAATTGTTCATCAAAGAGTATTGGTATGTTTATGATTTTCTTTGCAAAAATGTTCAGAAGGTTGATTGTCAGTAAATGGATGGTATACTTCAGGTTGATATGTTGCTTCAGGACTAATTCAGGAAGTGGATAAGTGCTGAGTTGAGTTGAGTTATGTTGGTTAGTCTTGTCAGTGTTTATCAATGGTATTTTTGAGTAGTGATTTGTTTGTGAACTTTAACACATGGGAGATCTTGGAGATTTGTTATTTCAGGTCAAAAAGGTTGTTGATTGAAGAAGAACTGTTTGTTTTGAAAGTTTGTGATGTTATCAGGAGTGTCTCAGTCTTCATCTTCATAGTGATATTGTAATAAGAAGTGGTATTGTGCTTCAGATATAAGTTTTATGGTATCTTTCTGCTCTCAAGTTTTGAAATGTTAATGTTCAAAATTAGTTTAGCAAAATTGCATTCAGTGCCTTCAATACTTTGAAAGACAGGTGGTTCTAGTTTGATAACAAGAGTTTAACATCTTTCAGTGGAGTTATTTTCTCAGGGGGAGATAATTAGTCTTTGTCATCCAATGTCAAAAAGGGGGAGAAAGATAAATTGCATCAGGTGGTTTTGCCATCAACGACAAAGGGGGAGATTGATGGTGTCAGATTGTCATTGATGTCAAAAAGGTCTTGCAGGAGGTAAGTGCAAGAGGTTGATGCTTCAAATGTTCTTGTGAAGTTGTTGATAGGAGTTGTTATATCATAGCTTGTTCAGTATGCTTGGTCAGTGTGATAAAATCCCTGTTCACAATATGTCTTCTGTGGATCTTCAGTGTGTCAGTATGTAACTAAAGTGAAGGACTTGTTTGTTCAGTAGTTCTTGATGTGATCATCTCATGACAGTTGTTTGTAATATGAATAGTGGCAGCATGACAAGGATGACATTGTTGATAGGTTGAAATCTCCATGAAGGTTAAACAAGAACATCAGTAAATCAACTCACTCTCAAGGAGTGCTTCATTGGCATAGTGGTTCTTTATCAGAAGCTTATTTAGATGATTCTTCACTAATGTTAAAAGATTGATATAAGTCTTGACAAGATGATGTCACAAACTGGAAGTCTTCAAATCATCAAAGCATTCTTCAAAGCATAATAAAAAGGCATATTGGTTAAGATTTATTTGGACAGCAGGTGTAGAGGTCACTTGAATTGGACTAATTGATATCCTTATCTTAGTTCTCCATATTTTTCTTGAGGTCATTATTATCTAAGTCTTTGATTGTCTATCTATCCTAAACTAAGTTCTTCATTCCTTCCAAGCCTATCACATACCAAATGCTCTTTATGTTATATCAATGAGTTGACCTGCAATGGTAAGTCAAAGTCACTTAAAGTGACCTGTTAGAGGGCTACCATCACATGATGGTGACCAGCCCTTCCTTAAAGCATTGGTCCTTATTTGATATGTGGAGCACGTGGGGGATATGCTTTAAGCATAGAAAATTCAAAAGTCAAATGGGAGCGCGGTTTATGGAGTTGTATTTGAAGTTTAAAAAAAAAAAAAAAAAACTAGTATGAGATAAATATAATATGGGGTTAAATGTGTATTATTTATAAAAGGAAGAAAGCCCGATTTTTAAGCTTTTTATGGCTTTAAGCTTTTTAGAAACTTTGTTTAATTTCTAAAGTGGTCGGTCATACCACGTTTAGATTTTAAAAATGGAGAATTTTTTTAGTTTTAAAAGAAAGCTATCAATTGTTTAAGGTGATAAGTTTTTTTTTAAATTAGAAATTATTTTTTAAGAGAAGATTTTTTAAGGAGTATTCTATTTGCATACAAGAAGTTGAAAAGATATTATTATTGAAAGAGAATGTTTTTTTTAAGAGGATGAAGATTTTGAAGAATAATTTTTGAGGAGATTTTTTTGAAGATTGGAGATTGTTTGTGAAAGATTGTTTTGAGAGAATATGAAAAAATATAATGCAGAATGATTATATTTTTATGAGATCTTAAAAATATATATCAGATGATTCTATTGGAATTTGGTGAAGATGTTTGCAGAGTCTTGTGAAGGAGAAGATAAAGATTTTTTATTTGCAGAGAAGATAATCAGATTGAAGGAGAATATGAAACATCATGCAGAGATTGTAAATATGAGCAGAGAATATGAAAAGTTTTTAAATAGGGTTTGATATTATATGATCCTATTTTTTGATGGTTTTTGCAGGTATTCATGGAAAAGATTTGTCTTGTAAGAAAATAAAGAATTCTATTTTATGAATCAGGGAGGAAATAACGTATTGAAGTTGTTTGTTAATATTTTTGTGAAGATAAAGAGTTTATTTGCAGGGAGATGAAGAAAAGGAAATTAAAAGGTCTCAAACATAAATCATTTTCTTCAGATCATAGAATATGAAAGGATAGAGATGAAACATACAGGAGGTGAAGAGTGAAAAGACTTTCAACTTGTATAAAATTATTTTTCCAAGTACATTATATGAAGGTCGTGAAAGACAGAAATGTATAACACAGATGATGAGAGATTGATTATATATAGTTGTGAAGTGTTGTTGAAAATAAAGCAGTGTTGTTGAGAATCAAGTAGACACATGAGAGAAAATAAATGTTATGTATTGAAACAGAGAAACCCTCTGAATTTGTGTTTTTAGTTTGTTCTGTAATAGGGGTTGGTACTCCTTGAAGCTGGTGCTTCTAAACAGTATGCCAGTGAGGCTTGTATGTCAGTGAGACCTTAACATTTGTCAGTGAGACACATATTGTAGCCAGTGAGGCATGTTTGATCAGTTAAGCCAGTGAGGCAGTTTAGAGTGGTTTTTCTACCCCTGGAGGGTTTTCCACTCATGCAATTCTTGTGTCATAATCTTCTTTGTGTGTGTATGATTTACTTATGAAGTTTTGTTCTCTTTCTGTATCCACAGTCATGTGCATATGTATTTGACAGATCAATGCTATCTTTCTCTCCTTGTGCTCTGAAAGTTAAAGTGTGTAAAAAGATTTGAAAATTCACACAACACTGATTCACCCCCCCTCTCAGTGTTGATTGTACTCCTACATGATGATGGGCAGCTTTTAGGGAATTGCTCAGAATGAAAAGAAATGCAGTCCTTATGTTTGATATAGCATATGGATGTTATGCACCAGAGTATAAGAGACCAAGGTGTCGAGATATCCAATGCACAACTAGCGTGTTACAATCTTGTCTGAACACATGAGGTCAAGATGTTGAGCCAACATGCACAAGATATGAATAACAGCTAGTGTTGGACTTTGACGCTACAAGCAATGGTTTGAGCTTATCTCCACTACACATAATGATAGCTTGCTGGTTATATGTATGGAGTTAGTCTTAACATAGAATAGTCTCAAATGCATAAGAGACTGTTTAGCTTTTCAGATGCTAGAGATATTGATATGTAAGATGCTAATTCCAACACATACAAGATACCAATACACATAGGAAGAGAATAAGATCATCCCGCAAATGCAAGATAAAATGATAACACACAAGCAAGCAAGCATGCACAAATGATTCAAAAACAAACAAGGTATTGCCCCTGTCAAGCTGTAAACCAATGATTAATTGCTGATTGTTTTGTTGATGATAGTTGAGAGTGTTGTCATTATGGAGAAAGCTATATCCCTAGATCAACACAAGGTTGTTTGCTGGGTCAGTTCACTGATTGGCTGATTGATTTGGCTTACAACAAGGCTAGGATCAAGACCATTGATTGCGCTTGGATAACTTGGCTTGATTGATTAACTTGATTGGTGTGGATTAAGGATGGGCTTGCATTTGGATCGTTGTTTGGAATGGTTGGAAGATGATTAAAGGATGAAGATTAATTTGATGAAATGTTGATGATGGATTGAGTTGCTTTTGATTTGCTGAAGTGATTGGATTTGTTTTGATGGCTAGCTTGATGTGCTTTGGTTTTGATGTTTGCTATTGTTGGGTTGATTGTTTTGATGATTGATAGGATTTGTTTTGATAATTGGCTTGATGTGCTTTGGTTTTGATGTTGTCTATTACTGGGTTGATTGTTTTGATGATTGGATTGTTTTGAATGATGATAATGATGGTGTGATGATGAGAGTGTCCACTCAATCTAAGCATAAGCAAGTGTTGTTAGTGTGCTCAAAGGATGTAAAACAAACAAGGTATTGCCCTTGTCAAGTCATTAGCCAATGATTGTTTGATTGATGAGGATAGTGTTGTCATTGTGGGGAAAGCTATATCCCTAGATCAACACAAGGATGTGGGAACGATATATCCCATTGATGATGATTGATGATGATTGATTGGGCTCATGACAAGATTAGGATCAAAAACTTGTTGATTTGATTGGATATGTTCCTTGATTGACTAGCTTGCTTGATATGGATTAATGTGACTTGGATTTTGAGATCATTGCTTAGATTGATTTGATTGATATGATTAGAAGAGGTGATTGATTGAAATGGATGAATGAATGTTATTGATAGGAAGAATTGATGATGACGAGGATTTGATTTTGATTGAATGCTAGAGTGGATTGTTTTGGATGATGTGATTGGTTTTATTGCTTGGATTTTTGTTGGATATTTGATTTTTTGGATTTTTTGACATATTTTGATTTTTTTGGGATATTTTGATTTTTTTGGATTTTTGAATGTTTTGGGATGTCAATGGATTTACAATTTGGGTAGCCTTTTTGCTTGATACCAATGACAAGGGAAAACCAAGTCTAGGTGTAAGGATGGATGTAGTGAATGAGATGGAAGGCTCATGAGAATTGGATGGATAGATAAGAGGATTGGCCATATAAGGGATGGATGTGTGCCTCATGATAAATGGATAGTTAGCTTATAGTGGAAAGCTTCATGATAAATGGATGGGGATAAGCTATAAGATGGAAAGCTTGTGATAAGGATACACCATAGTGGATGGATCATAAGGGAGCTAGGATGTGATCTCCAAAGGCTATGTCGCATAGGAAGAATAACTTGCCCCATTCTAGGTGGTAATGCTTAGGATTTTTACATGACAAAGTTCATGACCAAGGGATGACATGATAGATTGGTTTGAATAAGATGGCTTATGATAGGTGGATAATGATAGGATTGTTTGGAAAGAAGGTATGTCAAAAAATATCCAAACATGTTTCAAAATTTTTCCCCTATGTCTTCATCAAGATCAAAAGGAGGAGGATGGATAAATGGGTTCAATAGGATAGTCATGTTTATGTAATGGCTAAGGATGGTATGATGGTATGGTAATGGTAGGACATGATATAATGGGATAGATAGTTTGGAAATGGATAGGTTGGATGAGACAATGTGCCCCCAAGTGTAAGTGACATAGAAGATCAACCTACACATGATGCCTGTTTGCCAGGTTTTCATCATGGTACTTATCCAAGGCGCCTGTTTACTAGGTTTTCACCGTTGGATGAAGGGCTTTCTCTTTACTATTTTGATTTTTTTTTCTTTTATTTTCTTATTTTCTTTTTTGCTTTTAAATGTGTTGACAATTACACATGGCGCCTGTTTGCCAGGTTTTCACCATGGTAATGGATAGGAGGGACTCAAGTGTCTAGTTCGATGGATGTTGGTGGTCCTATTAGAGATGGATGTCATCGCATGGACCATGTCATTATGCTCATCGATGTTGATAAGGTATTGCGTGGATGAGAGATGGATTAGGTGGATAGTAGATTATGATGTGGATTATGGAAGGGTAGGCTAGTGACTTGTGGTGTGGATTTATATAGGCTTATGGAATGAAGATGGATGAAAAGTTTATGCCAAAGCATGGACCATAGGGATAGCATGGGGGAGATATGTAGGATAATGAATGGAAGATGGGAAGATGTTATGTGGAGGTGTTGCAGAGTGGAATGGAACCATGACCAATGGTTGCACACAGTGTGATAAACATTGAAGCTTTTGATTGGATGGTGGTGTAGGAAGCAATGGGGTTGTTTTCTTAGGAGATGGTTGATGAAGTGATTTAGGAACCCACATAGATTTAGTATTTTTAGTGCTTTTGCTTTTCTTGTGGGATTTATTAAGGGAATGGAAGTTTTGGATGGAAGTAGGCTTTTGAATGGAGATAGGTGGTTGGGACTCTTGAGATGTGGATAAGGATGCCTCATTCGCTTTGCTAGCTTTCTCCTTAGGAACCCAAACCATTTTACTTTTGGGCTTTAATTTTGGAGGTATGGGCTTGGATAGCTTTTTGAAGGAACTTTGCTTAGAAGATGGATGATTTAGAGACTTTTCACATTGATGGCCTAAGGCATGAGGGTCCTTAGGAGTTTTAGTTGGATTGTTGGCTTTATAGATAAAGGCATCCAAATGTTTATTTTGGAATCCCATGGGTTTGATGGAAGTGGGGTTGGTGGAGTGGATGGAATGATTGGAAGCTTTATGCTTAGGTGATGTGTGCTTTTGTTGGCCATGATTAGGGATGTAAGGATACTTATGAATGATACGTATGTTAAGTGTTGGAAGCAATGGTGGCAAGGTGGATGGAGGGATATTTGGAGTTGGAAGAAGTGGAGGTAAAGTGGATGGCAGAAGATGTACGGTCACATGCTTTTGACATTTATAGGATGATGGAGATGGAATGGCTACATATGTTTTGCCTAGATGATGGGGGGTGTGATGGAAAGTGGTAGGTTTAGGATGCATGAAGGGATTACCAACATCTTGGCCTTTTTTACCTTGGGGTGTGTATCCAAGGCCATATGAGCATGGAGGGACTTTGACATGGTTTGGCTCCAAAATACCTTGTTCATAAAGGCCTCGGCCTTTACCTTTGTAGTTCATGTTTTGGAGTATGCGATGGACAATGGGACTAGGTGTGCTTTGGGAACTAGACTTGAGTTCTTTATGGGATGGAGAAGATGAAATGGAGGACAATGGTTGTTGTTGTCCTAAGGAAGAACATTCATGGAGGAAGGTGGTAAGACCACTAGGACATGATGGTGGACTTGAAATGGGATCGATGGTAGATGTGGAGGGAGGATCATTAGCATTGTGTTCACTAAGATCCAAGTTATTTATTTGATCTTCTATGCTTATGTGTTCTTGAGAGGCACATGTCTCATTATGACAAGTGGATGTTTGCTCATTATGGATAGGGCTAGATGGAGGATGACTAGGAGCAATTTGGATATCTTGCTCATGGATGGTTATGGGATTATGGATAGGATCAAGGTACTTTTTAATAGGTTCTTCATCATAGATATCATCTTGATCATGAGATAGATAAAGTTTTGCCAAATGGATCATCATGGTTTTCATGATTTTAGCTAGAACCTTGATCATAACTATGAGCAAAAGTAGGATTAAGTGGGCTATAAAAGGGATAAATTTGCTCATGAATGAGGTCATGGTGATGGCTAATAGCTTGAGGGTAACCCATAAGTAGGTCATGGATAGCTGGAACTTAGAGATGCTTTGATCTTGATTAAGATTAAGGTTCAATATTTCCACATGTTTAAGATTATGCTCTTGACATACCTCTTGACTTTGGATGGAAGTGGAAGGTTCTTGAGTGGACTTGATAGGCTCTTGATAGTTATCAACATGGAGGCATGATGGCTCTTGACTTAGGCTTGTGGTTGGAGACTCTTGAATAGACTTGTTGGCTTGTAGGTCACATGATGGGCTTAAAGGGCTCGGTATGTTAATGGAAGGCTCTTGAAGAGGCTCAAGGATATGTGAACCACATGATGAGATTATAGGATTAGACGTGACCTTTGGGAGTTCATTGGTAGGCTCATGAATTGGTGTTTGACATGGGGGTTGTTTATTCCTAGCTAGTAGCCAATGGATCACATCCTTCGCGAGGGTATGAGTGGATGGAAAATATAATGGATGGATGATAATGGTAGATGGTGTTGGATTAGGATTAGGACGAGGATTAGGTTGAGAGCTAATTGGATTGGATGGATTAGGATTTGGACTAGATGGGGGTGACACATAGGATGGGGATGATGTGGCACGATTTCCCATTATAGGTGGGTACACCTTGTAGACAATTGAGATAAATATTGGGCATTGATTTGTATTATGGCCTTTGGTCCTATGGTATGCACAATAATCATGTTCATCATATGGACTTTCTTCACATGGTTTGACTTTAGGAAGTTCAATGAGTTTTGCTTCAAGCATCCTTTGTAAAACTCTCTTAGCCACATCCTTTGGTGAACGATTAGAATGACATGGTGATGAAGGTGATGAAGGGCTTGGTGGTTTGGAAGGTAAAGGGATCAATGGACTATGATTGGGATCACATGGTGGTGTTGGGATAGGACTTGTTGGTTCATGTGATGGCATATGATTGGATGGTGGTGGCCACTCTAGATTGGTATCTCCCTTGTCAAAGGTTATTAGATCTTGCATAGGATAACTTGGGCTTGTTTGATTTATATACAAGGGGCCATTGGGATTTGGATATGATCCTTGTTGGAAAGGTGGATTTAGATCTATCAATGGTGCTTGGTGGTCTTGTTGAAAAGGTGTATTTGGACTGACTTGATTTATGTACAAAGAGCCATTGGGACTTGGATGTTGTTCTTGTAATATCACTTGATGGCTTTGTGGATGGGCTTGGTAGTGCATTGGAATGGTGGTATGAGGGATTGGATAAGCTTGAGGTGGATGTTCATAGGTTGATGTGTTATTGACTTGGTGGATAGGTGGATTAAGTCGATATGAAGTGGATGGATATGACATGTGGCTATAAAGTGGATTAGGTTGGTATGGAGTGGCTAAGGATTGTTGTACTTGTCGAACTTGACTAGTGGCTAAAAGGTGTTGGACTTGGGTTATGAAGTATTGCAGTTGAGGTGATTGGCTTGCGTGGGGTTGAGCTCTTTGGATGAAGAATTGTAATATTTCAATGGCATCTTAGTTTAGGGGTTGTGATCCTTGATAAAGATTTTGGAGGAATCTTTGGAATTTGATTTCTAGGTCCTCCAATGTAGACATGTTGTCACCAAATTGTTTGTCTTAAGTCCTTTTAACAAGTGCTTGTTTAGGGATTTGGATGATGATGTGGAATGTTTAGATGATGTGTTTAGATTGATTTGTTTATGTGTTTGGTGTTTATAGCTTGATTTGGCAATGTTCAAACAAATGATTATGTATATACACACATGAATCACTCACACAAGACACATAAGCAATTTGTTAGTTTGAAAGAATGTGATGATGGTTAAGCAAGCACGTGAAGACACTTCAACAAGTCCTAGTTAAGGCAAGGCCACTATCACAAGGAGGTTCTAGTGAAAATCTGGGGGACCGGCACCCCACGAGCATCCAGCAAGCCACTTAAGACTTTAACTAACCCTACTAGGAGTTTTAATATACACAAAGGTACACCTCCTTTCGAGTTAGCACTGTATGGTGAGCGCTAATACCGGTTAGACTTGGCTTTCACCTTATCCTTTAATTTTTATAGCGGACCGAAAGAAAGTACTGCTTGAGGTCATTTCCTTGGGGTGGATACTAAGGCAGGCCTCTCTAAGGCTAAACAAAAGCAACACAAGTAAATGTTTTTGATCTCCAAGTTCATGTTAGGATGCAAGGAGAGAGCATACACATTTACTTGGTCACACTCGCATGGGGTTCATTAACCTTAGAAATCAATGTGTGATCAAACAGTTTAATCACTTGTTCATTTTAGACCCAAATCCAAATGTGATGAAAGACAATGGTTTGTTTTAGCCCAATTTTTTTTTTTGATGTGAATTTGCAAACAATTGTTCATTTTAGTCCCAAAGTCCAAATGTGTGATCAAACAAGATTAAGAGATGAAAGATTAGAATGAGTGCACCTGATACAATCGCTTTCCAATTTGCTGTAAATGTTGATGCCAATGCTGCTCCAGCTCCTTAGATGCCCTTACAAGTCACTAATTCCAAAAAGAAACAAGTAAACTTGCAAGGAAGATGATTACATGGAAAAGATGAAATCTGATAAAATCTAATGAAAATAATCTGATATAGAAAAATAGATTGCATAAACAGAAAGTTCAGGAGATTCTAAGCAATTTGAAAAAAAGTTTTGTTGAAAAACGATCAAAATTGCTCAAGTTATACTCAAATGAAGTTTTCAATGAAGTAGAACTTTGATTGACAAAAAAGATGGCAAAATGATACAATCACCTGATAAAACTTGCTCCACTGTGTAGTTCGTCCTCTCAGCTTTCCAGCAAGTCCTTGTTTGTGCGATTTGGCCTCCGTATGTGAAAGTTATGATAGAAATACCAAGATGCACAATGACAGCAACCAAAAGCAAATTACAGTTGCCAGATACGACAAACTGTTTATCAGAGGCGATCTGTATTTTGTGACAGGCGGGATACTGTAGATCAAATGCGACATGAAAAATACTAGATGTGGTTCCTGTTAGCTTGTAAGCGATGCGGATATACCCAGAAGCGACCGATTGCGGGCTAAAAGCGACCTGTATCTGCAAAAACACAGTCAAAACCTTGCCCTTAGGCGATCACTGTCGATGTAAAAGTGATCCAGAAAATGATAGATGCGGCCGATCCCAGTGTAAAAGCGATGCGGATATCCAGAAAGCGGCAGATTTTTGCTCATAAGCAATGCAAAAATAGATGGAAGCGACAAGTAATAGCTTATATGCGACAAACAAAAGCCCAAAAGTGAGACATAATAGCCCAAAAGTGATCTGGAGAGTTTCAGGAGACAGAATGCAAATGTTAACCATAAGCGACCAATTTTACCATATCCGGTCTCTTTTTGTTCAAAAGCGAGCACTGTTTGTTTAAAAGCGGGCCAAATTTGACCATAAGCGACTGCTGTTTGCCCAAAGGCGAGCTGATTTAGCCCAGGCGACTGCTGTTTGATCAGAAGCGACCTGAATTACCAGAAGCGCATTGTTGTAGTCCGGTTGTTGTTTTCTCCACCAAACGCTCCATTTTTCATCAAATTTAGGCAAATTTGTACTCAAAGTTTATGGAAACAACATCCCGGATGCAATGGTGAGGTTAGATTTGGGCTAAGAGATCATATACATACATTTTTAGCTAAATCTTTGCAAACTAGGGTTAGAAAAATGCAAATTTTTGCTACAAAAGCTTGCAAAAATGAAAGATTGGCACTCTAAGAGATCTAAACTTCATAAAAACAACTCAAACAAGAGAGGTTAATCATGGACATGAGTCCCACCGGGCGTGCCAAAATGTGATAGGTGAAAAGTTAGGTTTAGTAGATCAGACATAGTCATGAAACCCTAACCTTACCATCATCAATGAATCTAATCTAAATAAAATCAAAGCATAATGCAATTCAAGCATAACATCACCTAGACCGTGTGATTCCTTATTTAAGGGATGTGGACTGCTTCTTCAACAATGAACAATTGCAAAGCTGAAAGCTGCCATTATGGAAGATGCAAGCTCAATTGGATGATCAAATGCTCAGGATGATAATGTAGGTGCTATATGATTGCTTGATCTTCTCATATGGAATGAGAGGGTGTTTATATAAGACTCAACCAAGATCAATCGACGGTGGAGATTCAGAGGCTATGTGAATGGCTAGGATTGAAAGATACTAAATTTAGGTTCTATTAGTTGTGCATGTGAAGGATATGAATGAAAGTTGTCTTACAACACATGATTGGCTAGACAAGTGTTGGAATATGATAAAAGATGAGTAGTTAATTCAAATAAAATATTTGAATTAGTTGGGATATGAGTTGGATATTAATTAAATAAATAAAATTTATTTAATTAATAGGATAAATGAATAAAATGGGATAAGATATGATGTGGAAATTAATTAAATAAATAAAATTTATTTAATTAATTGGGATGAGGATAGGATAAATAGGATTATGATGTGGAATTAATTAAATAAATAAAATTTATTTAATTAATTGGCTAAATGATTAATGATTTAACAAGGTGTTGCTAGACATGGACAAAGTTGGGACAAATTTAGGTGTCTACATACACATGCATGCTTTGGCAAAAAACAAATGACTTTTAAAAAGCCACTTTTTGTAGATCCTGTAGAACACCAACTTTTATCATTTGGATATTAGAAAAAATCACATATTTGAAAACTATAAAAAAAATCCTACATTTCATATTTTTACATCATATTAATATTATATGTATAAGTGCTTCAAATTTTTACTCCAAGTATGACAAAATTTGAAAAACGGGAAAAACATTTCCACTTTTTGACCAAAAAGTGAACTCAACTTCTTGCACTTACCCAAAAATATAATGAATTTGTCATAGCAAGTTGAATTGTTTATGATTAAGACCTAATTGTTTCATAATTCCAACATATATACTAATCAAATACTTTGTTTTAGACATGCAACAATAATATTATGCATCCAGAAAATGAGAAAGATCAAAATGATTATTCTCTATCCAAAAAAGATCTATAATTTTACTAGATACATAGAATTAGCACTTTGCACCACATACCTATCTTTTACAAGGATGTTACAAACCAAGGAAAATTCATCTCCAATCCTTCACTCTAAGCACCAGAATTTCTCTTTTCCAAAGACTAAGTAGTATCATAGTACATCATATGTTAGCCCATTCATACATGGTGGGGAAGCAAAGCATTAAACATTTTCATAGTAATATTTTTTCTAGTTTGAAAATGTTTTTTTTAAAGAAAGAAATGCTTTCTACTTGATGATTGCAAATATTTAGTTTCACCAAGACATTATGAGCCAATAACACTATTAGAGTTCGAAACATTTCCACCTCACACAATTTAAACAGGATCATAGTCACAATTGGAAACACTTGACATAGAAGACAAAAACGTGGGGGTGTTCAGCCCATGCCGCAAACGATCTTGTAAGCTGATGCTCAGTCGTCAAAGAGGGTTGGTCATCCATGGAACCAACTGGACCAGCGGCGCCAATGGAATTGATGCATATATGGCTCGCCTCACAAACCAAGGTAACTTAATTGTGCTTGGCAGGAATGGAGATCACCTTTGGTAGTCGTTTAATCACCCTACAAATACTCTTCTTCTAGGACAAAATATGAAAGTAGGTTAAGTACTCTTTCCCGAGCCTTCGGCAGACTATTTGGCGTACCTCTACTATTTTCTTAGATTAGATGCAAATAACGACATTACTCTGGATAGCGCTCTTTGGTGAAAGATTGCCTTTGCAATCAAAACATCTGTGTGTGAGGGATGCATGTACACCCAACTTGATCAGAGCAAGAGGTTCAATTTTGTTCTTGATGGCCCTGAACCTTAGACCATTGCATCCTTCAACTCCGTTTATCATGGAAATACATCTGTTGTTAGTATGGTGCATGTGGACAGCAATAGAGATCTTGATATGCAGAGCCAGATATAAAGCCCAGAAGAAAACCCAAATGGGTTAAACCATTTGTGATCCTTTTGTCTGTAGGAATTTTTATATTGGGTGTTGGGTCATCTTACTACATGTGGAAGATATGTAAGAAAAGATAAAATGCAATTACGTCGCCCTTCTCTGAATCTGCTGCTCCTATAAGATTCAGCTACAGGTCTCTGAAAATAGCAACTAGAAACTTCTCAGACAAGCTCGGTGGAGGAGCCTCTGGTTATGTTCATAAAGGAAAGCTCAGAAACAATACTCTTGTGACTGTGAAGATCCTGGACAGATCAAAGAAGGGCAAAAAAGAATTTGAAGCAGAGGTGATGACCATTGGCTCTATTCACCATGCAAACCTGGTACGCCTCATTGGCTTCTGCAACGAGGAAAAATATTGTAGACTGTTAGTGTATGAGTACATGGAGAACGGGTCTCTAAACAAGCACCTCTTCAGCACTACATGTGTCCTTCCATGGCCTGCGCGCTTCAACATTGCTCTTGGCATAGCGAGAGGAATGAACTACTGTCACGACTATTGTCGATCGTGTATTGTGCACTGTGAAGTGAAGCCCTAGTATGTCCTTTTGGACACTCCTAAAATATCAGACTTTGGACTGACAAAGCTTATGTCCAGGGAAAAAAGCTACACTCTCACATTTGCAAAAGGAACCAGGGGCTATCTCGCACCGGAGTGGATGGGTGATGTGCCCATCACTGTGAAAGCAGATGTGTATAGCTATGGCCAAATGTTGTTGGAGCTGATTGGTGGAAGAAAGAACTTGGTTCCCACTGCCAGCCCCAGTAAGCAGTATTATCCTCGCTAGTCCTTCAAGGAGACAGTGCAAGGAAATATTGAGAGTGTGTCAGATCCTAGGCTTGCAAGTGAGGTTGATAGATTCAACAAAGTTGAAGTGCTAGTGAATGAAGGAAAAGGCAGAGGAGAATAATAAAAAAAAAAAAACACAAAGCTACTGCTGTACATGAAGGAAGAAAACAAATCATTACAATTTCTGAGTCTGCACATTTACAATGCTTTCACATTCTTAAAAATAGAGCATATTCACAGCCTAAAGCAGAGCTGCTTCTCTTAAAACCCAGAAAAAACAGAGGATCACCTTCAGTTTTGTTATGTCTACAAACAATAAAGAAAACAATACACATCTACAAAAAGACATGACTACTTTATTAGAATTATACACAAAATCTTCCTTTTTCCATACGCTGAAAGGAAGACCATACCCATGACAACATTCCCTGTAGAAATTCATGAGAAACAGGATGGAGACAGGGGAAAGAGAGAAGAAATCAAAAGCGGGAGTTATGAATAATAAATATGAAACAATGAGACCATACTGGGATGTAATCAGCTACAACAAATAGGATAGAACAGTGATTGGGATTAAATTCTCCAATACTCCCCCTTAATCACAACTTCTTCCTTCTACGATGCCCAAACGATCTCTTTGGTAGAAAAAACTTTCTTTTCCTATTGCCTTGGTGAAAATGTTTGCACACTGATCTTCAGACCTGCAAAATTCCAAAAAGATTTCTCCATTGTTGATTAGTTCTCTAATGAAGTGATATCTTGTATCTATATGTTTGCTTCTCTTGTGAAAAACTGGATTCTTTGACAATGCTATAGCTGAGTTGTTGCCACAATAGATCTTTGTTGCCTCTTCTTGTTCTTGCCTTAGATCTTTCAAAACTCTTCTCATCCAAACTATTTGACATGACGCACTTGTGGCTGCTACATACTCTGCTTCAGCTGATGAAAGAGTAACAATTAGTTTTTTTCTTAAGCCCATGAAACTAAACCTATTCCAAGATGAAAAACATAACCACAAGTGCTCTTCCTATCATCAATGCTTCCTACACAATCACTATCTGTATACCCTATTAGCTTGAACTCATTTGATGTTGAGTATTGAATACCATAGTTCCTTGTTCCACTCACATATCTAAGAATCATTTTTCCTGCTTGCTAATGAGAAACTTTTGGAGATTCCATGAACCTTGAAATGAGACTAGCTGCATACATAATGTCCAGCGTTGTGGCTGTTAAATAGATGAGGCTACCAACAAGCCTTTTATACAAAGTTGGATCAATGTTGGCTCTTTTGTCACCCTTGCTTAATTTTAGTCCTGTGACAATTGGTGTTGGAGTTGATTTGCAATTTGTCATATTAAACCTTTTCAAAATGTCATTTGCATACTTAGATTGGGAGATGAATATACCATTACCATTTTGATTCACCTCGATGCCAAGAAAATACTTCATGAGGCCTAAATCAGTCATTTCAAATTCCTTTTTCATGTCTCCTTTGAACAAATCAATTGCTAAATCACCCGTGAATATCAAATCATCCACATACAAGCAAATAATTATGATTTGGTTTTGCTCATCCATCTTGATATATAATGTAGGTTTGCTGCTGCACCTATTGAAGCCATTTTACAAAAGATAAGAATCAATTCTACTATACCAAGCTCTTGGGGCTTGCTTGAGTCTATAGAGTGCCTTTTTCAGTTTGTAGACTTTCTCTTCTTGACCCAAAATCTCATACCCAGGTGGCTGCTCCACAGAAACTTCTTCTTCAAGGTAACCATTCAAAAAAGCTGATTTCACATCTATTTGATAATCTGGCCACTTGTTTTGAGTTTCTATTGCAAGTATTGTTCTCACAGTGTCTAAACGTGCTACTGGAGCAAATATCTCATTGTAATCAACCCCAAGATATTGTGAATATCCCTTTGCCACTAGTCTTGCTTTATGCTTTTGCACCACCATTTGCATTTAATTTAGTTTTGTAAGCCCACTTCACTCCTATGACATCTTTTCCTTTTGGAAGGCTTACTAACTCCAATGTTTGATTATTTTCAATTGCATCAATTTCTTCATCCATTGCATTTACCCATTTTTTCATGTTTGATTGCATCTTCATAATGAATTGGATCTTCTACTTGTGAATAAAATGTAAAAAGAGAAATCATACCATAATTATTCTCACCTTCATTTTTCTCATAAATGTCTCTAATACTTTTGATTTTTTGTCTCCTCAAGCTTGGCAATGTAGGATTTGATATATCACTTGAACTAGAACTTGTGGAATGTAGGCTTGATGGTCTTGCACCTTGATTGCCACTTGGAGATGGTGTTTTTTGTACATTTGAAGGAGTAGATGCTTGAATGCATGGGGATGTCCTTACACTTGATGATGGTGTCATTTATTGACCACTTTGTTGAGCTTGAATTGGTGTGGAAGGAGTCACATTTGATGGAATACTTTCTGGTATAAAAGCTTCTCTATCTTCTTGTGGTAAGTTGGCTGCTATATTGATTGTTTTCTCCAAACTTCTATCCCATGCTTCATCTTCTATGGATTGCACATCTCTGCTGATTATGACTTTCTTGTTTATTGGATTGTATAGTTTGTATGCCTTAGATTCATCACTATAACCAACAAATATACATTTTTCTCCTTTGTTGTCTAATTTTCTTCTTAACTTATCCAGCACATGTGCGTATGTCACACATCCAAACAATCTCATATGAGCAACACTATGTTTTCTTCTGGTCCATGCTTCTTTAGGAATCATAATCTTTACACTCTTAGTTGGACACTTATTCATAATATATGTTGCACAAGCTACAACTTCAGCCCAATATTCATTTGACAAATATTTTCCTTTCAACATGCTTCTTGCCATTTCCATGATTGTTCTATTTTTTATTTCAGCTACTCCATTTTGTTGAGGTGTGTATCTAGTTGTGAATTGCTTGTGAATTCCATGGTATTTGCAAAAATTTTAAAATTCATTTGAGATGTATTCACCACCTCTATCCATTCTCAATGCTTTGATATAGTGCCCACTTTAGTTTTCAACAAGAGTCTTGAATTGATGGAAGAAATCAAACACTTCATTCTTTTGCCGTAGAAAGTAGACCCATGTTTTCCTTGAATAATCATCAATGAAAGTCAAGAAATAGTAGCTTCCACAAATTGAGGGTGTTTGCATAGGTTCACACAAATCTGAATGCACAATTTCTAATGGTGCTTTTGCTCTAATTGACTTGCCTGTTGGAAATGTTTCTCTATGTTGCTTTCCCAAGATGCATCCTTCACATACTTTTTCCAGTTTATCTATTAATGGAAACCATTTACCATACTTTTCCTATTGAGTAGGTTTAGACCTCCAAATTTGAGATGCCCAAATCTTAAATGCCACAACCAATTTTCATCTTTTATTTCATCTTGAAGGATTGTTTGTGTCACTGCTACAAGTTCTTCTTTATCCACTTGTGTGTTCATTGTGGGATGTGCTTGAGCATATTTTACATTCAAATCTAGATTAATATTTAGGGGAAACATTCTATTGTTTGTCATTTGGACTTTGGCAATGAGCTGGTTACATGGAAATTTATCCAAAATAACACATTCTCTATTTTTGAAAAACACTTTATAACCCTTTTGAACAAGTTGTCCAATGCTCATTAGATTGTGTTTTAGACTGGGCACAAAATACACATCTGAAATATACTTCTTCCCCCCTTGTTTAGTTAGAATGTTGATGTTTCCTTTACCCATAACCGACACTTTGTTGTCATTGTCCAATGTTACATCTGATTTTACATTTTCATCTAAACTTGAGAACATTTCTAGGTTCCCTGTCATGTGATTGCTACAACTTGAGTCTAAGAACCATACATCCTTTTGGTTTTCTTGTGCTACATTGCATGCTATGAACATATTGGCTTGATTTTGGTTTTCTTTTGTGAAATTTGCATTTGGTTTGCTAAAATCATATTGCTTCTTTCTACATTCATTTGAATAATGCCCATACTTCTTACAATAACGACATTGAATTTGAGACTTGTCATACCTTTGACCTTGTGGTTGATTTTGAGATGGGTTTGGGCTTGAGTTTTTGGTTTTTTCCTCTTCCACTTGAGCTTGATGGATTGTTTCTTCCACCTCTATATGAATTTCTTCCTCTACCTCTAAAAATAGATCTACCTCTGCCTTTACCATGGTTGATTGAAACTCGTGACTTGAATGCATGCTCCAATGAGGTGTTTGTTGACATGTTTAGTCTATGTTCATGTGAAATGAGAGATGCATGGAGTTCATCAATTGAAAACTGTGAGAGATTCTTTGTTTCCTCTATGGCTACAACAATTGATTCAAATCTTGTGGGCAAACTCCTTATAATCTATTCAACCACTCTCCTATCTTCAAGTGTCTCCCCATGAGATCTGATTTGATTTGCCAGTTCAATAATTTGGGTGAAGAATGAATCTATTGATTCATTGCCCTTCATGAAGATTGTTTCAAAATCCCTTCTCAGCATTTGCAACTTAGTTGTCTTAACTTTTTTTATACCTTGATAGGATGTTTGAAGCATATCCCATGCTTGTTTGGACTTTGTTTCTATTGCAATCCTTGGAAAAATGCTCTCATGCACTGCTTGAAATATGTAGAAGACAGATTTTTAATCATTCTTTCTATTATCTCTCAATAGGTCCTTTGCTTGTGTTAATGCATTGTATGTTGCTGCATCAGCTGGTTCTGCAAATCCATTCTCAACAAGCTCCCAAATATCTTGAGAACAAAACAAAGCTTTCATGGTGATTGCCTAGTAGTCATAATTCTTGCCATTAACTTGTGAAATTTATGGATTTGTCAAGCTTGTGCTTGTGGCTGTCATTGCTGATTGTGGATACCTTTGTTGGATAACCTTTGCTTGATGAATCCCTTAGTGTTGATAACCTTTAGCATTGCTAAACCTTTCTTTGTGATGCAGTCAAACTTTACAACATAATATTCAACACCATTATTATTGAAAAAAAAACTCAGAAATTCAAAAATATTTTCAAATCCTCCTTTTCATTCCATTCCATCCTGCTACAACTGAAAATAAATACCAAATTTATACAAAAAATGAAAATTACCATTTTTGGCATATTTTAGCAACTTTCTAAAATTGCCATTTTTGGTAACTTCACATCCTTATCCGTATGATCATGAAAATTTCTAATTATTCGAAACTAACTAAAAGATGACTAATCATCAACTTTATAATCTAATTGCATGTAAAACTTGAAAACTAATTAGAAAAAACAACTTGAAAATTCTGGAAAAAAACATTAAAACCTCATTTTGAGGCCCTAGATGATCAGATAAAGTCCCAAAAATGTGTCAAAACGGTGACCTACCGAATTTACCAATTCAATGGGATTTTTAATAAACTCTTCAAGATGCATCTGCCCACCAAATTTCAGCTCCAACGGACCCCTGAGTCAAAAGTTATGACCTCCAGAAGTTTCTGCATCATTCTCCTCTGGTTGAAAAGAACGCAGCTCCTGCAAGTTGTTTTATGGAACTTGTGCCACTTGTCCAAATCCATCTTCTTCAATTCCCACTCTAGAATCCATATATTATTTGCTTGTGTTAGCCCTTCCCACTGTACTAGAAACTTGTTGTCTTGACCCTGTCGCGTGCATATAATTTTCTTGTCCAGAATCTGTGCAATGTTTTCTCTTTTCTCACTTGGAACTTGCTCCTGCTGCCAATCTACTTCCACCTCACCTTCAATTTTCTTGTATTTCAACTTGTTGTAAGTTCTCATGGGCTCAAAATCCTTCTTTGGAGTTAATAATGTAGGTATAACACATGGGCTCATGCTCTCCATTACCACACCTTTCCTTAAGAGATCTGTCACTTGTCGATTGAGTTCTGTGATGAAAGTAGATTGTCATTGGTGTCAAAAATGTGTTGGTATTTATAGGAGTTGTTCATATACTTCAGGTTGATATGTTGCTTCATGGCTATGTCAGGAAATGCTAACTTGTTTGATCAATTTGTGTACATTCTTGATATTCACAAGACTGCAGGATCAGAATCATCAATCAGGATAAGTATGATACAATGCATATGTTTTATGATACAAGGTTGCTGATAAAGTTCATCTTGCCATGCTTGATCAAAGTGAGGCATTAATGTTTATTAATGGTTGAATCAATGGTTATCAAAATGCCTAAAATATTAAAATCCTAACTATAAGCTCTAAGTGTATACAAAGAGATTAAATGTCATAAAGTATGCACTTTATGTTATAAAGTAATGTTGACCTGCAAGAGCAGGTTATACTACTTAGAGCAACCTACTAGAGGGTTTTAGTTCATGACACCTACCGGCCCCTTCATATTCTATTTACCATTTGAATTTGGTTGAATATCCTTATTTAATTTATGAAGAGCTTGATTTTAAAATTAAAAAAAGCATGGAATATCATTTATATTAGAAAGTCTTATTTAAAGGGGAGCATGAAAAGGTTTCCAACGACTTTTTATAAAGCTTTAAATATAAAACATTTAAAAAAAAGGAAAAAGCATTAAATATGCTTTAAGAGGGGAATGTGAATAAGCCATTTTATGGCTTTATTTAAAATATTTTTATGAGCTTTTAAAATATTTTTTTTGTGCTATTTTCTAGGGGGCACATTTCAAGGAGAGCTTTAAGGAGATTTTGGAAGATTTTAAGGAGATATTTTTTTTGGAATGAAAGATTTATTTCTAATTTTTTTGTGGCATGGAAGCTAAGAAGGTGGAGGATACTAAAATGTTTTTTTGGGATTTATTTTGTGAGTTTTTAACTCATTTTTTTGGAGATGGATTTTTTAATGAAAAAGTTGATTTTGTGCAGAGAAGAAAATGATGAATGATTTTTTTGTGAAGAGAGGATTTTTATGAAAGAGATTTTATTCTTTTTCTAAGGGCAGACATTTTTGTGAGAAGATTTTCATATTGGAATGATGGACGGAAATTGTTTTGCAAAGATTGATTTTATTTTTGCACATGAATATGAAAATATTTTTGCAGATGGATTTTTGATAGAAGAAAATGAAAAGAAGCTTGAATGTTTTTGAAGATGATTTTATTTTACAGATTGAAGGTTTTTAATGCAGGGGAAGATGAAGTTTAAAAGAGCAGATTGAAATTTTTTTTTTAATATGAAAGGATTTTTGCAAAGACATTATTTATGCCAAAATAAATGTCTTTTTATGATATTTATCTCCTAATTTTTGGAGATTGAGGAAGGTGAAAATAATGTGATTTTTGTTTTAGGTGCAAGGATAAATTATATTCTTCAGGTGAATGAAATTTTGAAAATGATAAAAATGCAAACAAAATGGAAGATCAAAAGTCTTTTGAAATCTTATAAATATGCAGGTGGTGTGTGGAGGTTATGCAGATCAATGATGAAAATAATTTGATGATACAGATGAATGATTGAGTGAACCAATTTGCAGAGTAAAAGACATATTGTGAGATATTCTTCATTGTGAAATGTTCTTACAGGAATATCAGAATGTTTAAAGGTTTGAAATGTTTTTGATTGCAAGGAATCAAGCTTTGATTGATGACAGATTGATAGAGATAATTTGCAGAGAAAATTGTTTATAGAGATTTGTATATGGAGCTTATTTGCAGAAGTATGTAAAAGAAAATGGTCTTGACTTGAAGATCAAACAGGAGGTATAAGGTTGTATACAATGGTGCAAATCTGATTGAAGGCAATCATGTCTTGCACACAAAGTTTGATGTTTTGATAATGGTGATTGTGTATGCCAGTGAGGCTTGTGGTCAGTGAGACCCTTCTATGCCAGTGAGGCTTGTAGGTCAGTGAGACCTTTCAATTGTCAATGAAACACATATATCAGCCAATGAGGCCTTGTAAAGGAGTTTTTCAAAATTAAGCCAGTGAGGCAGTTCATGAGTGGTTTTTCTACCCCTAGAGGGTTTTCCATTCCTAATTCTTTGTGTTCTTATTTCGTAAATTGTGTATTGTTGATTGTCTTCCAAGTTCAAACATTCAATGTTATTTCCTTGATGCAAAATATGACAATTGATTGTTTACATATTCTCCTAAATTTTGATAAGTATTAAATTGTCTGAATTTATACAACACTGATTCACCCCCCCTCTCAGTGTTGCCTTGGACTCTACATTCTGTATGGTGGGTAGGACTCATTCTGTAAGTTGCCTGATTAGGTAGGGATGCTCCTGGGATCAAATCAATATGCTTTTGAGTATCTCTCTTTGGTGATAGACCCTTAGGTAACTCATCCGACACAACATCAACATGTTCTTCTAGTACCTTGGGTGATTTTGCTGGTACTGGTATTTCCTTACCATCTTCTTTCTGCGCTACAAGTGCATAACAGAACCCTATCACCTTCATTTCCCTGACAAGTTCTTTTGTGGACAACATACTCTCAACTAGCCTTTCATCCTTAAGGGGTAATAAAATCACTTTAGAACCATCTTTCCAAAAAGTGTATGTATTCCTTTCTCCATCATGCATTACCAAGTCCTATCATATTGCCACATGTGGCCTTCCCAACAACACATGGCATGCATCCATTGGGATGACATCACACCATATTTCATCCTTATAATTCTTTCCTATGGAAAACTTAACTAAACACCTCTTATCAACAGTGACTTCATTTCCCTTTTTAAACCATGTAATATGAAAAGGATGGGGATGCTTTTCACCGTGCAGGTTTAGTTTATCTACCATTTCTCTAGGAACCATATTTTTACAATTGCCACTATCAATAATAACTTGACATACCTTTCCTCTTGAGGTGCACCTAGTTTGAAAAATATTGGTTCGAAGCCAAGAATCATTACGACCTTTAATTTGTACTTGTTCTTTTTCTGGAATGACCATTGCTCTTCTCATCATGAGACTCTCACCCACATCTGGTAGAACCTCTAGTTCTGTTCCTTCTCCTTCATTCCCAGGTTGAACCAAGTTCAACCTGGGTTGTTCTCCTTGTCTCCTTTCATGCATGTGATAGTCTGGACAATCAAATGCCTTGTGACCCTCTTCACCACACCTAAAAAAAATGAAAGGTTTTCATGGGTTTTCCCATCCTCTGCCACCACTGTAACCTTTGCCCCTTTGAAATGCTCTTCCTCTTTGTTGACTTTCAGGATCTTGCCAGATATCTTCTAGTTTCTCTAACCCTTGGGATGATTCTCCCTAATTATAACTTATGTCACCTCACAATGGAGACGATGTCCCTCTCCTTGCTCCTCCATTCTTTTGAAAATACTGTCTACTTTGTTTTTCTTCAGCCTTTAAAGCTAATTCCTATGCTTCTTCCATACTACTAACCCTATGCATGCTCAATTCATCTTGAATAGAGAATTTTAGACCATTTACATACCTTGCAGCCATTTGTTCATCAGTTTCTTGATGCTCCACGTGAATGGATAGTTTGTAAAATTCATCTATGTAGTCTTGCACAGTAGATAGATTTTGTCTCAAATTTTAAAATCTACGAAAAAGAGTTTGTGCATAATCCATAAGCAAAAATTTCTCTCTCAGCTTCTCCATTTTTCTCCAGGTCTTGATTTTAGTCTTTCCCTTTCTAGTTCTTTCCTTTTGCAGATGATCCCACCAGATCATGGCATGACCCTTTAACTTGGTGCATGCAAATTTCACCTTCTTTTCCTCTGTCATAGTCTTCCATTCAAAGAATTTTCCCATGTCATTCAACCAATCTATCAACTCCTCTGGTTTGAGACTACCTGCATACTCTAAAACTTCAATTTTGATCCCATCATTGTTTCCCTCTAATGCTATGAGAATCCTTTCTTCAAAAGTCAGGTGCTCTAATTGTGCCTCCTTTTCAGCTCCTACATAATGATCTTCATCTTCTTGGCCTATTTCTTCATCAGAATCATCTCTTTGTGGTCTCAATCTCTTATTTTCCAGCATACCTACAAGTTCTTGCATTTGTCTTTGTAGATTTTAATTATTCCTATGCATCTGGGTATTGCCTACTATTCCTCTTCCTCTCCTAGCCATCTTCCCGCTCTGATACCAGATGATGCAGCCGAACTTTACAACATAATATTCATTACCATTATTATTGAAAAAAAAACTTAGAAATTCAGAAATATTTTTGGATCCTCCTTCTCATTCCATTCCATCCCGCTACAACTGAAAATAAATACCAAATTTATACAAAAAATGAAAATTACCATTTTTGACATATTTTAGCAACTTTCTAAAATTGCCATTTTTGGTAACTTTGCATCCTTATCCGTATGATCATGAAAATTTCCAATTATTTGAAACTAACTAAAAGATGACTAATAGTCAACTTTCTAATCTAATTGCATGTAAAACTTGAAAACTAATTAGAAAAAAACAACTTGAAAATTCAAAACAAATTGAAAATTTCCGAAAAAAATATTAAAACCTCATTTTGAGACCATAGATGATCAGATAAGGTCCCGAAAATGTGTCAAAATGGTGACCTACCAAATTTACCAATTCGGTGGGATTTTTAATAAACTCTTCAAGACGCATCTGCCTACCAAATTTCAGCTCCAACGGACCCCAGGGTCAATAGTTATGACCTCCAGAAGTTTCTGCATCACTTTGAACAACCTTTATCTCTGATACCACTTGAAGGAAAAGGTAAAGGAGAATAAAAAAAAACATAGAGCTATTTCTGTTTTAATTTCATATACATGAAGGAAGAAAACAAAGCATTAGAATTTCTGAGTCTATACATTCTCATTGCTTTCACATACATAAAAACATAGCATATTCACAGCCTAAAACAGAGCTACTGCTCTTAAAATCCAGAAAATAGAGCATCACCTTCAATTTTGTTATGCCTACAAACAATAAATAAAACAACACACACCTACAAAAATACATGACTACTTTATTAGAATTATACACAAAGTCTTCCTTTTTCCATACACTGATTTAGGAAGACCATACCCATGATAGCATTCCCTAAAGAAATTTATGAGAAACTAGATGGAGGCAGGGGAAAGAGAGAATAAGTCAAAAGTAGGAGTTATGAATAATAAATATGAAATAGTGAGACCATGTTGATGTAATCAACTACAACAAATAGGACATAACAGTGGTTGGGATTAAATTCTCCAACAATGAAGGTGGCATTTTGGTGCATTCAATGGAACAATGTCTCCAAGCCTTCCATGGAAGAAGTGGTACAAATGATAGAAGGGTCCATGGAAGTATTGATGGCCCCACATCCCAAAAGTCTTTCATTCCCGATAAATCTTTTATGAAGGGGATGATTGCGAGTGATACTTCCACACCTTTATTGCTTAATATTACAGACTTGCTTAGGAGTTGTAAGGTTTGAAGTATTAATTTTAATATAAAAATGAGTTAAAAAATGTAAAGTAATTAGTGAAAGGTAATTTCACATAGTTAGCCAATAGGCTTATTTGTGGGAGCTTTGCTCTTCAAGAACTTCTTATTGTTGGAAAAGTGTCATCTTGTTTAGTTGTTTTCTTTCATTTCTTAACTGCTTTCTTAGCTATCAATATATTTTAATCTGCACCTTACACATATAGGAGAGAACTGTGACTGAGCATTGCAAGAGTAGTTGTCTACAATATTGGCACTCCACTTGCCTGCACATTTACTTTCAAAACCCTAATTATGCCTCTTCCAAGTCTTTTATAACCACTCTTTTTAGTACTAATTTGAACTCAAAGATTTCTCTTCTCTTTCGACAGTGAGATAGAGACTTCCGCGTAGGGAAAAGTTCCTACTACTCTCTTAGCAGGTAAGACTGGTTAGTCCAAAAATTGAATGGATATTAGGGTTGTTGGAGTCTATTTAGTTTTACATGGACGAGTTGATGTAGAGGCTTTGTTATGAAGAAGAAGAAGGCGAATTGAGTGATTACTGGTTGATTGACGTTGAGTTTATGATGGAGTGGGTAGAGCATGTTGGTTGATTGTTGAGGGAGCTATACATAACTAATTTCTAGCAGTAGTCTTGTTGGAGACACACTAAGATTCTTTCCCTAATTGTTGTGCATTGTGAGTGAATGTATATGCAATAAAATCCTAATTTTTTCTATGGATTTTCTTACACAATTAAGCTTATCTTTTGGGTTTTCGTTTGTTTGGGAAATTGTGCCTTGGGTGTACATTTTTAAGTAGGTAAATTTACCTAGGTTGTTAGGGTTAGGCGCCATGACCCAGAGGCATCTCATCAAATTCAAAGGACTTGTATCTGGCCTTTCCAGAGGTGGATTGGAAGTTGAGTTTTGTAATAAACTTGATTGTTATTTTAGAGTTTTTTAAAATTTTATTTTTGTAGCGATAGGAATTGCAAGGATGTAGATTATTTGCATCATGGAACCCATGAATGCATGGTGCACAGGGACATGAAGCAACTTTGAGGAAAGAAAATTACTTGCATCTTACCTAGTCAATCCACATACAAATTAAGAATATTTACTTCAAAAGAGTAATCTTCTTTAAGTAACTCCAAGGAAAGAAAATTCAGGCTTTCTTATAAAATGTTAATGGTCCACCACTCAGTTATTTATATCCACATGCAAGAGTTTTTGTTAAAAATATTAAACAACAACATTGATAAGTGATGCATAGAGAAGCATAACCAAGATGTGGTAAAAGCAGAGTTGCATGCAGACCAATACTATATCAAATATGGATATGGAAAATTTTGAAGATCCCCTAATTGAAATATAGCTAGCTATGGAAATTATAAAAATATCCATATATTCAATTATTTATATATCCATAGATTTATAATATTTATTTTTGTTATATTATGTTTGTTTTTGTGGTGGTACATGTGTGTGTTAAATGTTAAAATAATTTTTTAATGTTTTTCATAAAAACCCTATATTGGATAAGACAATATTGTTGGACTAACCACCACACCTCTAGGAATTGATTTTGTGGACTAACTACCACTCTAGGTCTACGTGAAGGTGTTGATTTGGAAAGTTCACTAACACTTGAAAGTTTTGGTGTAATGACAAATGTACAAATGCTATAAGATCCTCAACCTAGGTTTAATTCTCCCGAGTTGCGTCAGAGGGGGTGTTGGACTAATTGCCACACCTTTGGAAATTGATCGTGGACTAACTGCCAATTTGAGTCTAGGTGAAGGTGCTGATTTGGAAAGTTCACTAACACTTGCAAGTTTTGGTGTAATGACAAACCTACAAATATTGGATATGGCCCAAATATAAGCTCGTATATGGATACATCTAGATATAGTATGAATGTCATAACTGGAGTATTGTATGTATATCCAATAAGACAAACCCTTCTTCGAAACCAAAAATATTTTAGATAGAACATAAAGAAGGAATGAAATACATCAACTATTCAATAAAAATGGAACATTATACCTTATTTTTGTAGGGATGTGCTCCTTGATGTGCAATTTCTCTAAGATTATGCAAGATTTAAGTTGCATGAACCTATGTTAATGAGGGTTTGATGGAGGCTTGAAGAAAATCCTTTGTCATTCCAACAACTTGTACTTGCAAATTATCCTCTTCTTCTTTGGTTGAGGATGAAGATTGATTTATATATATGTGTAGATGATAGGATGGAGGATTGAGATTTGATTAGAATGGATGGTTAAGATTGAATGAGATGAATTAGGGCAAGGTTAGAAACTTCTAGGGCAATCTAAAATGATGGATGGTTGAGATCAAAGATGAATGGACGAGTAGGATTGATTAAGAGGGTTTTGGTTGTTAGGGTTGGTTTTAGGGCTATAATTGCATGAATGGCTAGAATCAAAAGATTTGATAGGGAAATGGATGGTGGATATTTATTAGTTTTTTGACTTTTGGTGGGAGTGCCTAGGTTTAATGAATCTAGACAACTTTTGTAAAAGTGGATGATGAGGTGAAATTTCTTAATTTTTAATTGTGAATAAGACACGATTTGTCTTATTAGTGGGGATTAGATTAGGATTTGACACTCTAGAATAATTAATCAAACAATAAGATTATTTAATTAATTAGTGCAGAGGGATGCTAGAAACTGGCTTAATCAAATAAATAAGATTTATTTAATTAATTTGATGATGAAGGGAATATTAAAAGGCTCATCCTAATTAACTAAATAAATATAATTCATCTAATTAATTAGTGTTAAGATGATGCAAATGTGGTTAGGTTGCAAGTTTAGGGTGGTGTCAAAAGTGGTATTAGGATTGTGATCTTAAATGTGTCATTAGGATGTGATCAATTTTAGGTGTTTGTTCAATTTCAATAGACTTGAATTGCAAATCACGCAATAAATTGTTGATTCTTAAGAGCTCCCACATAACCAAACTCATTTGGACTATTCCCTAATAAATGAGGAGGAGATCCTCTTCAAATCTCAATTATGAGCAACTACCTTGCATAGTACTTTTGTGCATTGGCAACTAAGTTATGTTCACTTCAAATTTATGGTTTTCTACAGGTCTTGTTAATAGCACACCAAGAAAAGTTGTTGCTATTGTCTACAAACGTGATAGCGAACTACCAATTCTTCCAATCTTTGTTGTCGTCAATTTCAAATTTTTGTGGAAGCACCTAGGGCTCTGCATGACCCACAACTTGCATAAATTGTTTCTCTTTCTCATGGTAGGTGCTGCCAAATCCCATTGAAGATAACATTAGTTTTTATCATCAATTGGTGTAACATCACTTTCCATAATCATCAAGGTTTAATTTAAGTATGTAACTTCATCAAGTCATAATTAAGAATGGATTACAATAATCAAAGTTTGAACATAAAGAAACATATTCTTTTCCATCATTTAAGCATGTTTATCAAATCAAGATATAACATAACTTACAATACAGTAAATCAACACAATCTTTAGTGAAGTCTATCACTAATCAAATACATTATATGCTCTAGGCATCTTATTCAAATCTCTACATTACAATAGACCAACTAGTCAAAATGCAAACATTGTATCTGGAACCAATGACATCTGTCTCCATAAGCCTAGGCTTTTCTCATGCTTGGGAAGGAGAGCATCATCCTAGTGCTTTTCCCCCAACCATGGACCTGCGGTCCCCTGCTCATCTTCCTAACTCGAAGAGGCCCTACCCTTCACAGAAAGGTTAGACATTGGAACCAATTGGTTAGCCATCTGAGTAACCGGTGTTGTGTCCTTCCTAATGTCTCACGGTCACACACTATAGATCCACTCTAACTAGTAAGACACTACTGGAGACACTAGGCCATCTGGATCACTGTGGACCGACAATGCATGTAGAGACAGATGCATTACTTTGGCCAAAGTTTTCATACAAGACGTTACACAATGAACAATGTCATATGTCCACCACCCTATCTCGACTTATAAGCTGTCATGTCCTACAATCAATTCTTATCGACCTTGTCCTTTAGGTCTAGTATGAGAATGGGATCAATTTGAATCATAGTCCAAACTTGGACATTCGACTCCCAACCATGGTTATTATAACAGAATAGGTTACTTTAGAGATACAGAATTAGTGACTCCACGTCACCTCATTCCGTTCAATTCATTTCAATTTCAGTTTCACGACTGTATTGGTCTCTCGTGTTTATATCAATAACATTCATCACCTATGGTGAAGTCAATCTTATGATACTTAAGGCATTCCTTGCAGTGGTAAAAGTATGTTAGTTCCTTACGGATCAATGGTTCTTTTATTAACAAATGAGCTCATGGGTTATTCTCCAACCCTATAGTTGTATTAAGTAAAAGAATATACCACTTAACATTATTTGTTAAGTCATAATTCAGTCCCAAATAGATTTAGTTTATAACCTATTATAAACTTATTTTCAACCGTCTCATATAGAGACTATAACCAAATTCCTTCATATTCGAAGGTTCATTCAACATACACAAAGGTAATAATAATTTTACATGCAATTCATTGTTGGCTTCCCAAGTGAGCTCGACTGGTTTTAATTTGGGTGACAACTGTTCACCGATATATAAATATATTTGCCTTCCCGACAATCCTTACAATTGATGGACTGCGATTTAAGATATCAAAAGTTTCCACAGTGATTATCATAGTCGTGGGGCTGCATGCCCTACAATGATGCATAAATGGCTATCACTATAGTCGTAAGACTGTATGCTAAGAAATGATGCCAATGCGGACATCAACACAGTCACAAGACTATCTACAAGAAATTGAGGCCTATGTGGCCATCATAACAGTCGTAAGACTATATGCATATAAATAAGACCCTAATGGTCACCAATATAGTCGCAAGATTGAATACAAAGAAATGAGACCTTTATGATCATCAATACAGTCGCATGACTATATACATTATCAAAAACACAGGGAGTAATATATATAACTCTCTTCGAGTGCTCAAAGGCTCGACCAATGTCATCATATGACATGGATTAAATACAAATAAAAAGAATAAATGCTCAACCACTATGGCTTTGAGCTCTAGTTTTCAAATGGTAATATGCAATACAGTGCAGCCAAGTCGAGAGACTCAAGGCTCACCAAGAAAGAATCAATCTTTACAATGCTCAACTTAGCATATATCAAGAATATATATATATAGGTTTGGTTTCCTGGCTCGACTCTCAGCCGTGAATAAGTTTTCAAAGAGTTTAAGTGTGGTCTCAACTCGGCTCCACACCTTGAGCTTAGTTTCATAGTTATTATGTTTAGCAAACTCAGCCTAAGAGGCTTAGACTATGAATGCAACTCAAAGATTGTATTAAGTGGGTTCGACCAAATGGCACCCCAAACCACTGTATAAGACATATTCACAAAGAAACATAGGAATGGCTCGGTTGACCAGCTTGTGCCATGACTCAAAGAAAAAATAATTATCATGCATGGCATCGCATGCCTCATTATTCCATTAAATATCAAAGACTCCATGAATCTAAGATACCTGAGATGAGCAAAAGGTCGAATGTAGACCCAGTTCTGTGATTCCTTCCACCTCTTCCTAAATTCACTTTAACACTATTCTTACTTGAACATTTTTATCACCTGATACTTCCCAGAAAACCAACCTCGGTTTCCTTTCTTTTCCCCGCAGTCCCTTTCTTTTGTCCCCCTCCACTTCGATGATGAGAGACTAGATTCCAACAAAGAATAATGGATAACTGAATTCTCCCCCATGCCTATAAAGGCTAGAAACTACCTTTCACTTGGTAGTGCCCCTAAAAAGGTGGCATGATCCCAACATGATATGGGATGGTTGAGCTCGAAGCTCCCATCCATTATCATGATCGACTACCACAAAGAATATTCCACTGACTACTTATCAAAATAAAATAATAGCAATGTTATTATTATGGGTAATAACCAATTAAGAGGTTTCATCCTTAAAAAGGATTATCACAAGATTTTGAATACATAAAAGAATTCACAATAATTACAATGATTATCGGGGTCGAGTGATACTCTCTTAGAATCGACTATTCCCATTTAGTCGAAAGACTAAGAAAAACATAATGACCCCAAGAACAATGAATAAGAGAGTCCTCTTTGTCTCAAAATATTATTATCTCTTGGCTAGGAATAATGTTCCAAAAACATTGCCTGGTCATCTCTACATATTGAGACAACTACATCAACCAAAGAATAAACCAAGAACATAGAAATCCAAAGACAAGAGACATGACACATGTCAACTTACAAATAGTTAAGAAGGACATAGGTGTCAATGTCTCAGATGGCTAGTCAACTTATATTTTCACAATGTCTAACCCCTTCCTCCAGGATGATACTCTCCTTCGTTCTTCGAAGGACATTCATTTCTCCTATTACACTCAGGACCACAAGATTACAATCAGTGCATCAATATCAAATCTCATAATCAAGAATCATTTAAAACTATTTAACATTTGTTTCTATTTCATAATCAAAAGTTAAATTAGATATTTCCACAATATCAAATCAATTAACTAAGACTAATCCTCCTTATTATCATGTCAAGTTATTGATTAAGTCTAGTTTGTAATTTGGGGATGTAACATATCTCCCCCCATAAGAATGAGTCATCGTCCCTGATGATTATTTGTCTTTAAAACAAACCAACATAATATAAAAAGGTTTTCAAAACATAATATCAAATGTCTTAGAAAAGATGAGGAAATCTAGCATGGAAATCATCATAATTTTCCTAGGTGGCATTTTCCACCGAATATTGGTCCCACTGGACCTTGCACCATGTTATTTCCTTGTTATGTAAGCATAGCTTATGCGTTTTGAGCACCTTGATGGGCTCGATCACCACCACTCCTAGGTCTTTCACCTGTAACATATTCCGATCAAGCATAGGAATATGATTATCAGCAGAATTAAACTTTTTCAAGTAAGAAACCTAAAACACATTATGCATCATGACAAGTGCTGCCAGTAGAGCAATTCTGTATTCCACTGGGTTGACTTCTTCAAGAACTTCAAATGGCTCCACATATCTTGGTGCTAGTTTGGACATTTTTCCAAATTTGATGGAACTTTTCTGGGTTTTAAACCCTCATGAGAACTTTATCTCCCACAGTGAAATGCCTTTCAATACATTTAGCATCTACGTAACTCTTCTATCTATCATTAGCTTCTACTAATCTCTTTTTAATTAAATGGACTTGTTCTTCCATTTCAGTTAGCATTTCAGGACCAAGGCTAACCCTATCTTCAAGCTTATCCCAGCTTATAGGGGTTCGGCACTTCCATCCATACAATGCCTCAAATGATGCCATCTTAATGACCGAGTGGTAAGAGTTATTGTAAGCGAATTCCACTAGAGGAAGATAATCCTCCCATTTGTATTATTGATCCATGCAATACATCCTTAATAAATCCTCCAACACTGGGTTCACCCTTTCAGTTTGTCCATCCGTTTCAGGATGATAAGTAGAGATGATGTTCAACTATGTTCCAAGTGAAGAGAATAAAGTTTGCCAAAACCTAGATGTCATCAGTGCATCCCTATCTAAGATAATCTTCTCAAGAATGCCGTGAAGTCTAAAAATCTTTTGAAAATTTTTTTGACCAATGATGGGAACCCCATCTGTCAAGTTTCCTGGAATAAAATGGGCTACTTTGGTGAGTCTGTCCACCACAACCAAGATAACATTGTGCTTATTCCTTGACATAGGAAGTCCTTGAATGAAGTCCATGCTTATAATCTGCCATTTCCACTCCAGAATTTTGTGAGGTTATAGTAATCCTGCTGGGTGTTGGTGCTCTGCCTTCACCCTTTGGCATTCAATTCAAGTAGCTACAAAATTTGTAGCATCCCTCTTCATTCCTTTCCAAAAGTATAAAAGTTTCACATCAGCAAGTAATTTGGTTACTCCAGGATGCCCAAAATATGGTGTAGAATGAACCTCTTTCCAAACCATATTCCTTAACTCTACTGAGTTAGGTAGATACATCCTTCCCTTAAATCTTAATAACCCATCTGATTCAAGGTTGAATCCTTCATATTTTGGATTCTGTGGATCTTTCTCAAGGGCTTGTTTTACCTACTCATAAAACTCATCTCCCTTAGATTGTTGTAACACCTGATTCCTAAAATCAGAATGTATGGAAATCCTAGAGAAGATATGCCTTCTCCTACTTAAAGTATCTGCTACTCAATTTTCTTTTCCTTGAATATATTTAATTTTGAAATCATAATCCGAGATAAACTCTAACCATCTTCTTTGATGAGCATTAAGATAGGGTTGACTGAATAGATATTTAAGTCCCTAGTGATCTGTTTTCAGCTCAAAAGGTTTTCCATGCAGATAATGTCTCAACATTTGAAGTGCATGAATAACTGCTACCAATTCTAAATCATGTGGGGCATGGTTTTGTTCATAGTTTTTTAGTTTGTGTGATTCATACACAATAACATGTCCATATTGGACTAGTACACCACCTAAGCCTTCCCCTGAGGCATCGGTAATGACTACAAATTGACCATCCGGGTCAAGCACTTTTAAAATCGGAGCTGAAGTCAATTTTTCCTTTAGCAGGTCAAAGGCCTCGACGCACTTTTCTGATCATTCAAACTTCTTGCCCTTCCTTTGCAAGGAAGTTATAGGATAAGCAATTTTAGAGAAGTTTTTCACAAACTTCCTGTAATAACCAGCAAGGTCCATAAAACTTCAGACCTCATGAATATTTTTTGGTTCAGGGCATTTAGATATATCCTTAATCTTAGCTGGGTCTATAGCTATTCCTTTAGCTGAAATTATATGACCCAAATACTGTACTTCTTTTTGAAAAAAAGGTACGCTTAGAGAGCTTAAACCATAGAGTTTAGGCTCTCTTAATCTCTGAAGAACGATTCTCAAATGCTGCAAATGTTCCTCTTCATTCTTAGAGTAGATTAAAATATCATCAAGAAATACCAAGACAAACTTGTCCAGGTAGTCTCTGAACACACTGTTCATAAGATTCATAAATGCTGTAGGGGCATTTGTCAACCCAAAAGGTAGGACATTGAATTTATAATGTCCATATCTAGTTCTAAAGGCTGTCTTATGGATGTCTTCATCCTTCACCCTCAAATGGTGATATCCTGATCAAAGATTGATCTTAGAAAATACTGTTGCACCTCTCATCTGATCAAATAGATCATTGATACAGGGTAGAGGATACTTGTTCTTGATGGTCACTTTATTTTACATGCGGTAGTCTAGACGCAACCGCAAAGTACCATCTTTCTTTTTCACAAAAATGATAGGTGCTCCCCATGGTGACACACTGGGTCTAATCAACCCTTTATCTAGTAGCTCTTGCAGTTGAGATTTTAACTCCATTAGTTCTGTTGTGGTCATTCTGTAGGGAGTTTAGATATAGGTTCCGACCCTAGAATCATATCTATAGAAAAATCAAAAGCTCTTTTAGGAGGTAATCTCGGTAACTCATCCAGAAATATGTCCTCAAAATCTCTAAGAAAAGGGTACCTGTCCATATTTGACCTCTCCTGATCTATGGACTCCCTCTTCCTAACTCAGAAAAGAAATGTTGGTATACCTAATAGTACACCATGGGTTCCATCATTTTTCCTGATTTGTAGCCAACCGTGATGACCAAAAAGCATCCCATACTACTTGTGGTCATCACTGGTGAGGGCTCAAGTGTGATAACACATAAAGTCCCTGGTTCGTATAAGTTTCCATCATTTGTCCCAGTTCATAGCCAACTGTGATGACAAGCAAGCATCCCATACTACTTGTTGTTAGCACTGGCTAAGGACTAGGGTAAAAATGTACACATTCACAACCATCTATGATGACAAACAAACATCCCATACTACTTTTTGCCATCACTGGTTAAGGAATAGGGTAATATCATACACATTCACAACCATCTGTGATGACAAGAAAGCATCCCATACTACTTGCCACCATCACTAGTTAAAGGATAGGCTATCTGTCACTTCCACAGTACGGTGACAACTGGCTAAACCGCACTTGTATCATAACCCGTTCCAAGTTAGACTTATAGATCTCAAACCTAACTCCATTTTCTTATTCATCCACCAGGTGGATGCTTCACCCACCAACTGGTATGCTCCCCATCCCCCTTTAGTGGTCTCATTATAATTTCAAAAAATTTTCCATTTCTGTAAGCCATGCCTCCATGGCATCTCCGCTTACGGATCCATCAAATTTAGGAGGCATGACCTTCTTCATGTCTCAGGATAGTTCCAAAGCCATATGGCTCCTTCTATCCACTTCTTATCTAGCCTCAAAGTTATTTTCTTCATGCTCACTTTGGGTGGTGTCATTATGTCGGTCCTCATCATCACCCCCATCATAGGCATCCTGCCAAGGTCTATGCTGACCCCTAACCTCCTGCTCAAGAGTTCCAATTCTCACTCTCATCTCGTGGAGCATAGCAAGTATCTAGCCAAATTTAAATTCAGAGTGCCCTAAAGGTTGCCCTTCATCCTGGCTTTCTCCCATCCTGGTTCTTGTCCAAACCTTTTACTACAATCTACTTCTTCTTGAAGTTTGTAGATTAATCATGTATTAGTTTCCCATACCATTGAATCCATTCATAACATGAATATATTCTCTTTCATGCAATCTTTAACATGAAAGGAAAGATTGTCAAAATTTGTCATTGTATTGAAGTTTTCATTGGATTACATATAATCCACTAAAATTACAAAATTGTATTTACACCTTGCTACTGCAAGTCATTTTAAGCTAGGATAGCTTCCCATGTTCATTTCTCAACTTTGAGATTTATTAATTTAGTTTTAGGAGGTGGATGTACAAACATGTACTCGTCCATAAGCTCCATGGTTACCTCATAACCCTTAGGATTATTTTCCATAGCTGGTGCTTTAGGTGCAGAGGGTTCTAGTGATGCATCATTAGAGTTAGGAGTAGTAATCCTAATTGCATTTCTAAACTCCTGCTTGATACATTTAATGACATTAGCGAAGGTCACCCCATTAATTAACCATGCTCCTACCAAGTAGCCAGTCTGTTCAAGTTTCTCATTCATGGAGGCTCGTTCCTTCAAAATATTTTGATGGCATAGGTAATGTCCATGTTTCGTTACCTTCTTGCAAGGCGTGGTTCTAATTTTTACCATTCTGCATAGAACATCCAATCATTAGCACACTTAATGTTGGATTCATTAATCATCAAATAGTGAGCTCATTAGGTCCATGTGTTGAACCTGGTAGGTCTAATACCATATGTAACATCACTTTCCATAATCATCAAGATTTAATTTAAGTATGTAACTTCATCAAGTCATAATTAAGAATGGATTACAATAATCAAAGTTTGAACATAAAGAAACATATTCTTTTCCATCATTTAAACATGTTTATCAAAACAAGATATAACATATCTTACAATCTTATTTGATACATTTAAACATTGTATTTGATGTTATGCAATGAACGTTGTCGTATGTCCACCACCCTATCTTGACTTAAAAGATGTCATGGCGTACAATTAGTTCTTATCAACCTTGTCCTTTAGGTCTAGTATGAGAATGGGATCAATTCAAATCATAGTCCAAACTTAGACATTCGACTCCCAACCATGGTTATTATAATAGAATAGGTTACTTTAGAGATATGGAATTAGTGACTCAACGTCACCTATTCCATTTAATTCATTTCAATTTTAGTTTCACCACCATCTTGGTCTCTCGTGTTTATGTCAATAACATTCATCACCTATGATGAAATCGATCTTATGATACTTAAGGCATTCCTTGCCATGGTAAAAGTATGTTAGTTCCTTACGGATCAATGGCTCTTTTATCAACAAATGAGATCATGGGTTATTCTCCAACCCTATAGTTGTATTAAGTAAAAGAATATACCACTTAACGTTATTTGTTAGGTCATAATTTAGTCCCAAATAGATTTAGTTTATAACTTGTTATAAACTTATTTTCAATTGTCTCATATAGAGACTATAACCAAATTCCTTCATATTCGAAGGTTCATTCAACATACACAAAGGTAATAATAATTTTACATGCAATTCATTGTCGGCTGCCCAAGTGAGCTCGACTAGTTTTATTTTGGGTGACAACTATTCACCAATATATAAATATATTTGCCTTCCTGACAATCCTTACAGTCGATGGACTGTGATTTAAGATATCAAAAGTTTCCACAGTGATTATCATAGTCGTGGGGCTGCATGCCCTACAATGATGGATAAATGGCTATCACTACAGTCGTAAGACTGTATGCTAAGAAATGATGCCAATGCAAACATCAACATTATCACAAGACTATCTATAAGGAATTGAGGCCTATGTGGCCATCATAACAATCATAAGACTATATGCATATAAATAAGACCCTAACGGTCACCAATATAGTCGCAAGACTGAATACAAAGAGATGAGGCCTTTACAACCATCAATACAGTCACATGACTGTATACATTATAAAAAACATAGGGAGTAATATATAACTCTCTTCGAGCACTCAAAGGCTTGACCATTGTCGTCATACAACAGGGATTAAATACAAATAAAAAGAATAAATGGTCAGCCACTATGGCTTTGAACTCCAGTTTTCATATGGTAATATGCAATACAATGCGGCTGAGTCGAGAGACTCAAGGCTCACCAAGAAAGAGTCAATCTTTACAATGCTCGACTGAGGATATATCAAGAATAAATATATAAGTTTGGTTTTCTGGCTCGGCTCTCAGCCGTGAATAAGTTTTCAAAGAGTTTAAGTGTGGTCTGAGCTCACCTCCACGCCTTGAGCTTAGTTTCACAATTATTATGTTTAGCAAACTTAGCCTAAGAGGCTGAGTATGAGTGCAACTCAAAGATTGTATTAAGGGGGTTTGGTGGAACGGCACCCAAAACCACTGTATAAGACATATTAAAAAGAAAACACTAGAATGGCTTGGCCGACTGGCCTGTGCCATGACTCAGAGAAAAAATAATTATCATGCATGGCACCTCATGCCTCATTATTCCATTAAATATCAAAGACTTCATGAATCTAAGATACCTGAGTGAGAAAAAGGTCAAATGTAGACCTAGTTCTGCAATTCCTTCCACTACTTCTCGAATTTGCTTCAACATTGTTCTTCCTTGAATAGTTTTATCACACGATACTTCCTAGAAAACCAACCCCAATTTTCTTTCTTTTCCCCATAGTCCCTTTCTTTTCTTTTCTTCCCCTCCTCTTTGATGATGAGAGACTAGATTTCAACGAAGAATAATAGATAACTAAATTTTCCCCCATGCTGATAAGGACTAGCAACTACCTTACACTTGGTAGTGCCCCTAAGAAGGTGGCCCAATCCCAGCACAATATGGGATGGTTGAGCTTGAAGCTCCCATCCATTATCATGATTGACTACTAGAAAGAATATTCCACCAACTACTTATCAAAATAAAATAATAGCAATGTTATTATTAAGAGGGTTCATCCTTAAAAAGGATTATCACAAGATTTAGAATACATAAAAGAATTCACAATAATTACGTTGATTATGACCCCGAGAAAAATGAATAAGAGAGACCTCTTTGTCTCAAAATATTATTATCTCTTGACTAGGAATAATGTTCCAAAAACATTGTCTGGTCATCTCTACATGTCGAGACAACTACACAAACCAAAGAATAAACCAAGAACATAGAAATCCAAAGACAAGAGACATGACACCTATCAACTTACGAATGGTTAAGAAGGACATAGGAGTCGATGTCTCAGATGGGTAGTCAACTTATATTTTCACAATGTCTAACTGTTAGATTTCTACCCAAGAATGCAAGTGATTGAGAGAAAGCAAAATAGAAATTAGATATGAGCCAAATAAACTGTATTCAACTCAAGAGAATGTAAAGTAATACAATAGAATGGGATTTTCTCATATGAGAGCAGGAGGTGGATATATAAAGGATATTCCACCCAAGAGACTTAAAACACAACCAATGTGGGATAAAGTGAAAAAGTCCCTAAGTAAACTTAACCTAGTGTGAAGAGAGCTAAAGCAGAGAACATGCTAAGAAATAACTAGATAGTAAAGTAATCCTATTCACACTAACACTCCCCTTAAATGCAACTTAGGAGAGAAGATTATTATGCAAATATGCCAAAAGATGCAAAGATGGGTCCTGGCTACTAGGCCATGTTAGGTACCCATTTACAAATGCAAATGAAATCTCTCACAAATGGAGAAAAGGAGAAAACCCAGTGAGACAAAACTCCTCCCCAAAAGAGAGATGAAATACAACAATGATATCCATTCCAAATCCAATCAATCTCTATCCACACAAAGGATGATAAGAGAGATCACACAACCCCCCCATAATGAGATAACCTACTGCAACAAAAAATCACTGGAAGCACACTTGTGGAGTAACACTGGAATCCTCAATTTGGCAAGCAAGGAAAGATACTTCTGTTTGCTAGAAACCATATTAAAGTCACTCAAGGACTCAAGTCAGAATCATGGAAAAGCAACAACAGACTTGATGCCAAGGAACACTGGAAAACTCACAACTGGCACAACTCTGGAATCTATGAAGCAACAGTTGATTGAGAAATGATCTAGAACTAAAATGATGTGCAGAGAAAATGTAAACCTAATGCATGCAAAAAAGGAAATAGTGCATGCACTAATGAATGTTCACATCAGCCTCCATGAATAAAAATGGCCTTAGATTTGTGCGTTTACAATGCTGGAGTAGAGTTTTCCAGAGTTTTATAATGTCTAAAATGGACCAAAATACTGAAAGTATAGAAATATATCAGAATCGGAACCTCAAAATAGCACCAATATATAGTGCTTAGAAAAATATCAACTTTCAAAAAAATAATGACCTTGATTCAAGATCATATGTGAAAGTTATAACCGTTTGAAGTTCTAAAAACTAAAACTTCTTGTTAGATCTGATAAGAAAACATAATTTCTAGAAAATTCATGCACCAAAATTAGAAATTGTCTGAACCATCATGTAGAGCACAAAAAATTAGCTAAAATAAAAAAAAGAAGCTTGCAAATCAGAGGTCAGGAGCCCAAGTTATGGCCTTCAGAAGTTCAACTGCAATTTCCAAAATGCCAACGGAGAGGAGGTTTGTTGTATCTTTTTGATGTCGTTTATGTAAAATATATAAGCTTTATGCAAAAAATAATAGATACCCAAATAGTTTTTCGATGCTGCGAACAAAACCCAGAAGGTGTTTTTCTTTTTGATGTACATAAAATGTGACTCTAGTGTAAAAAAAGTCTTTCAGCAACAAAAAATGACTCTAGCAATGAAAAAACAACATGCAAAGGTTGAATCAGATATCTAAGACAAGAAAAGGCATGCTTCAACCTGTAAGATTGATTAGAATACATAAAATGCAAGTTGAATGTCAAATATGAGCTTCAAATCCTCATAAAAATGGCTTTCGGTGTTCAATCTGAATGAAACAAAGAGTTATTCTAACTTTTCTGGCATCTCTAAACTTAATGGTGAGCTCAAAAATACTCCAAGAATCTCTTGAAGCTACCTATAACACAAAGCCGTATACAAAAGCCTCCCCGAAAGCTGGCATTTCTATCAATTTTTTTTTATTCTCTAGGTCATCATTGGATGCAAGAAAAGAGCACACTCAACTTTCAAGAGCAACCACACACTCTCAAATTTCTAAAAAAATGCTAACCCACAACTCACAATCAGTCTGATACCATTTTAGATTTCTACCCAAGAATGCAAGTGATGCAGAGAAAAAAGATCAATCTCACTTCATATTGGCAAAGTTCATAACAATGTGTTTCAAATACACATTCTTTATCATAACCAAGGCTCACAACATAACACCATTTTTGTTTTATTCATCATCTCTGACCCAAATCAAGTTTTAGCTGTCCTTCTGAACCTTAACTCAATCAAAATAAACAATCAACAAGGACTGTTCCTTCATGCATGCAACCTTCTCTTCAAGGACTGTCTTTAATAGGCAACTATGGCACTCACACTATAACCAATCAATAGAAACTTGCTCAACACATCACCTATACATGGTCTCTAACCAAATAACTAACTTCAACACTTGCAAGATGCCCAACTTCAATCAAAACTCTATCCAACCACTATGCAGGATAGCAATCTTCAACACTGTTTATTAAAGACAGTCACACACTTCTATCTCTAAGGAGATAGTCAGGGTACCCTCCTTGGGGTGATCTCCATTGACACAACTCCAATGCCAAATAAGCAACCAACTCAACAATATACCTAACACTTAATTGTCTTCAATGACAAAGCAAACAAACTCACCAAACTTACCTTTTCCTTCTTGGTTAAGACAGCTGTCCTTCTCTCTCTGAACTCCTAACACTGATTCTACAGGGTTTCTCACATGCCCACACTCACCATTCCCAATCTCTTGCCCCTACAACCTTCACAAGGCTATGGACAAACTATTTCACATCCCCTTCCATTGATTTGTGAGGTCTTATATCAATAAAATGATGGTAAAAGTGAGAAATTCCACTAAAACCTAAGCTAGGGTTTCATCAAACCAAATCCCAAAGAAATCTTTATTACTTCCTCTATGAGTTTCATAGCCTCAAATCAACTTCATTAGAAAGCTAACATATCAATCTTACTGATCAACTCATGTAATGAAATAGTCAATCCTTTACCTCTATACAGTACAGACTGTCACAATGGCAAATTCAGAAAACAGTCACTCCCAAAGATAGTCTGAGGGAAAGCATGAATATCTCTCCTTATCTCTACTGTCAAGACCTCAAATAACCTGCACAAGATAGATAACACTCCCCACTAACCGACCATCATCAACAACCTCCATCTCCAGGCCGTACATGTATGGATTAGTGCATAAAACAACAAATTTTCTTGACCGTAAACAACAGATTTAAAAAATAGTTTAAGGTTTCACAGTGATTTCTCCCACCTAGGTCATTGTCAAGACCCCAAATAAGATCCATTACAAAGCTACTTCAGCCTTCTCACATTCCATTACAAACATATGCCATAATACTTCCGTACAGGCGCGGGTACGGCCTGAGAAAAGCATAGCAAAATCAGAAAAAATAGAAAAAACAGAAAAACAATAAAACAGTAATCTTTTTTGCTATTTCTTTCTATTCCTCTGAATGGTCTCTATACAATGAATCATCTTTGGCTTCAAATAGCCTTCTACAATGCTTGGAGTCGTTTGGGATTCCATATAACTCCTCAACCATTGAATTCTTCAAGATTTGTAACTGCAAATTTAAAACTATTTTTAGAAACTTGTCTTTTCACTGACAGTAGTGATTGATTCATGTTTAGAAAATGTTTTCTAACCTATGGTTAACCTTTGGAGAAGGTTATAACCCATCTACACACCTTTGACATCCCTTAAAAGGCTTATAAACACGAGAATTTAATTGACTCCTCATACAAACATTAAAACATAAATGACTAACCTATCAAAACTTAAATGATTCTTGTAACCTACCTATGACTGTCCTACCTAGGACTAATACTATAACCAAAGAAGATTCTAGTTATTTGGACATAGTCCATTACAACATGGCTTTCAAGCCTCATTACAACCACTTAATGGTCTCAAGGACCTCATTAAACAAATCAAACATCTTGAAGATCAAATAAACCCTGATGTGAAGGTGCTCCTACACCATACAACCAACCAACAAAGATTTCCAAGTCCCTTGGAAATGTATCTACAACAAAAGTCTTTCCTGCATCTCTGTCTATCTCTTCATCTTCTCAGCTTCAGTCTTCCAATCTTCAAACTAATAGGGAAGGTGACCAACCAACCAACCAACAGAACAAACTACCATCTTCACAGAGCATCCTCAGGCTCCTTCTACTCCCATCAGTGGAGTATTCTTCAGGTATCCATCTCTCTCACTGCTTCACAACACCAACTCACCAAACCATCCATCTCACCCAACAACAGATCTTGGTGATGCACCTACCACTCTCTCCTCAGTGGTTTCTCTCTGCATCCTTCTCCAGCCAAATCTCTATTGGAGAATGGTCATGACAGACCTTCTCTTGTCTGCCCACACACACAACCTCAGAAAACATCCTTCTGCAGCTAGATGGATAAGCACCTGCAACCAAACAACATAGCAAACAAAAACAAATGGTCACGAACAAAATCATATTCTTCAGTTCTTCACCTGCCTTCTCAGTGACAGGAACAAATACAACATCTCCTTCCAGAGCTTTTGCTAGCTCTGATACCAATCTGATGCAGAGAAAAAAGATCAATCTCACTTCATAGTGGCAAAGTTCATAACAATGTGTTTCAAATCGACATTCTTTATCATAACCAAGGCTCACAACATAACACCATTTTTGTTTTATTCATCATCTCTGACCCAAATCAGGTTTTAGCTATCCTTCTGAACCTTAACTCAATCAAAATAAACAATCAACAAGGACTGTTCCTTCATGCATGCAACCTTCTCTTCAAGGACTGTCTTTAATAGGCAACTATGGCACTCACACTATAACCAATCAATAGAAACTTGCTCAACACATCACCTATACATGGTCTCTGACCAAATAACTAACTTCTACACTTGCAAGATGCCCAACTTCAATCAAAACTCTATCCAACCACTATGCAGGACAGCAATCTTCAACACTATTTATTAAAGATAGTCACACACTTCTATCTCTAAGGAGACAGTCAGGGTACCCTCCTTGGGGTGATCTCCATTGACACAACTCCAATGCCAAATAAGCAACCAACTCAACAATATACCTAACACTTAATTATCTTCAATGACAAAGCAAACAAACTCACCAAACTTACCTTTTCCTTCTTGGTTAAGACAGCTGTCCTTCTCTCTCTGAACTCCTAACACTAATTCTGCAGGGTTTCTCACATGCCCACACTCACCATTCCCAATCTCCTGCCCCTGCAACCTTCACAAGGCTATGGACAAACTATTTCACATCCCCTTCCATTGATTTGTGAGGTCTTATATCAATAAAATGATGGTAACAGTGAGAAATTCCACTAAAACCTAAGCTAGGGTTTCATCAAACCAAATCCCAAAGAAATCTTTATTACTTCCTCCTATATGAGTTTCATAGCCTCAAATCAACTTCATTAGAAATCTAACATATCAATCTTACTGATCAACTCATGTAATGAAAGAATCAATTCTTTACCTCTATATAGTATGGACTGTCACAATGGCAAATTTAGAAAACAGTCACTCCCAAAGACAGTCTGAGGGAAAGCATGAATATCTCTCCTTATCTCTACTGTCAAGACCTCAAATAACCTGCACAAGATAGATAACACCCCCCACTAACCAACCATCATCAGCAACCTCCATCTCCAGGCCGTACATGTATGGATTAGTGCATAAAACAGCGAATTTTCTTGACTGTAAACAACAGATTTAAAAAATAGTTTAAGGTTTCACAGTGATTTCTCCCACCTAGGTCATTGTCAAGACCCCAAATAAGATCCATTACAAAGCTACTTCAGCTTTCTCACATTCCATTACAAACATATGCCATAATACTTCCGTACAGGCGCGGGTACAGCTGAGAAAAGCATAGAAAAATTAGAAAAAATAGAAAAATAGTAATCTTTTTTGCTATTTCTTTCTATTCCTCTGAATGGTCTGTATACAATGAATCATCTTTGGCTTCAAATAGCCTTCTACAATGCTTGGAGTCATTTGGGATTCCATATAACTCCTCAACCATCGAATTCTTCAAGATTTGTAACTGCAAATTTAAAACTGTTTTTAGAAACTTGTCTTTTCACTGACAGTAGTGACTGATTCATGTTTAGAAAATACTTTCTAACCTATGGTTAACCTTTGGACAAGGTTATAACCCATCTACACACCTTTGACATGCCTTAAAAGGCTTATAAACATGAGAATTTAATTGACTCCTCATACAAATATTAAAACATAAATGACTAACCTATCAAAACTTAAATGATTCTTGTAAGCTACCTATGACTGTCCTACCTAGGACTAATACTATAACCAAAGAAGATTCTAGTTATTTGGACATAGTCCATTACAACATGGATTTCAAGCCTCATTACAACCACTTAATGGTCTCAAGGACCTCATTAAACAAATCAAACATCTTGAAGATCAAATAAACCCTGATGTGAAGGTGCTCCTGCACCAGCAAGTGATTGAGAGAAAGTAAAATAGAAATTAGATATGAGCCAAATAAATTGTATTCAACTCAAGAGAATGCAAAGCAATACAATAGAATGGGGTTTTCTTATATGAGAGCAAGAGGTGGATATATAAAGTATTTTCCACCGAAGAGAATTAAAACACAACCAATATGGGATAAAGTGAAAAAGTCCCTAAGTAAACTTAACCTACTGTGAAGAGAGCTAAAGCGGAGAACATGCTAAGAAATAACTAGATAGAAAAGTAACCCCATTCACACTAACACTAACCCCTTCCTCCAAGATGATACTCTCCTTCCTTCTTTGAAGGACGTTCGTTTCTCCTATCACACTCAGGACCACAAGATTACAATCAGTGCATCGATATCAAATCTCATAATCAAGAATTATTTAAAAATATTTAGCATTTATTTCTACTTCATAATCAAAAGTTAAATTGGATATTTCCACAATATCAAATCAATTAACTAAGACTAATCCTCCTGATTATCATGTCAAGTTATTGATTAAGTCTAGTTTGTAATTTGGGGATGTAACAATTGGCATTGGAGACATTGATCGTCTGAATTTCACATTTATTGTGATCTCATGGATGTGGTGTTTAGCAGATCTACGTATCTCCCTGGGCTTCAACTACCAACGATGTGCTTGCATGCAAGTTAGTTCATATGTCTCCCTTAGGAGAAAGGGTGACAATCGTGTACACACAATATTAATCTCACATTACTAGACAAGTCAATCAACAATGTACTCCACCTCCTCGCAATATACATTATGTACAACTTACATTACCCCAAAAAAAAAACTTACATTTCTTTATAATTTTTCAATTACTTAAAAGTTATGTTTATTACAAACAACTCTGAATGTAATCATTACGCATAAAGTTTAAATCTAATTATGCCGAGAGGCATTCTGCAGTCATATCGGGGTGGAGATGAGAGCACTCATTTTTTTCTATGTAAATATATAGAAAAACAAATTAAAAAATAAAAACCCAAAAAGAAATTGGAATAAATAAAAAATAAAACCAAAAAAGAAATTGGAAAAAATAAAAAATAAAAACCAAAAAAGAAATTGGAAACTTTGAAGGAAAAAAATGTGAAAAAAATCACAAAAAAAATGAACCAAAAAGAAATTGAAAAAAAAAATATTAAAAAGCAAATAAGAAATTAGAAAGTTGAACGAAAAAAAAGAGGAGAAATAAAAAAACTATGATAAGTCAAAATAAAAATTAGAAAAAGAAATTGGAGAAAATCACAAAAGCTATAGAAAACACAAAAAACACAAACAAAACAAGAAGATATTTCTCGCATACTGATAGATATATTTTTTTAAATATAAATATACTAGTTATACAACCATTTTTAAACTTTACTAATGGAAGTTTCTTATAAGATTCTATACATATCATAACATTTTAACATGATTCTTAATTGGAAGTCCGCATTGTAAACGAAACCAGTGGACTATATCCATTGATGATGGGAGCATAGAGATGTCTGCAGCTCGTCGATCATCGATTACATCCATTGCAAAACATAATAAAAACTTTGTTTCTCCTATAGAAACAAGACAAATCAATTTGTTTCTGCCGTGCTGTTCAATGTAATTAGTGCGGTGAATTATTCATCATATACACAGTTCAAAATTAACAGACTCAACTAGAGGAGAATGCAAGGACAAATTAGTGAATGAATGATGGAAATTAATTGCATTCTTATCTATGCACTGTTATATTTGCTTGTAGTAGCAGAGGCGGGTGACTGGTTAAATCTTGGCAATGAACTGGGCATCCATGAAACTCTGGTATCTGATAATAGCATGTTAAAGTGGGGTTTTGGCATGATGAAAGTGTGGTACCTCATAATTATTATAATTTGGTCACATCATTTGCTTCCGCTTCTCAGGACGATGCCCTTCTCTGAATTTGCTGCTCCTATAAGATTCAGCTACAGGTCTCTAAAAATAACAACTAGAAACTTCTCGGACAAGCTCGGTGGAGAAGCCTCTGGTTATGTTTACAAATGAAAGCTCAGAAACAATTCTCTTGTGGCTGTGAAGATGCTAGACAGGTCAAAAAAGGATGAAAAGGAGTTTGAAGCAGAGGTGATGGCCATTGGCTCTATTCACCATGTAAACCTGGTACGCCTCATTGGCTTCTACAACGAGGAAAAACATCGTAGACTGTTAGTGTATGAGTACATGGAGAATGGGTCTCTAGATAAGCACCTCTTCAGCACTACATCTGTCCTTCCATGGCCTGCACGCTTCAACATTGCTCTTGGCATAGCGAGAGGAATGCACTACTGTCACGACCATTGTCGATCGCGTATTGTGCACTGTGATTTGAACCCCCAGAATGTCCTTCTGGACACTCGGTTCCTAAAATATCAGACTTTGGACTGGCAAAGCTCATGTCCAGGGAACAAAGCTGCACTCTCACATTTGCAAGAGGAACCACGGGCTATCTCGCACCGGAGTGAATGGGTGATGTGGCCATCACTGTAAAAGCAGATGTGTATAGCTATGGCCAAATGTTGTTGGAGCTGATTGGTGGAAGAAAGAACTTGGTTCCCACTGCCAGCCCCACTAAGAAGTATTACCCTCGTTGGTCCTTCAAGGAGATACTGCAAGAAAATATTGAGAGTGTATCAGATCCTAGGCTTGGAAGTGAGGTTGATCTTCAACAAGTGGAACTGCTGGTGAAGGTGGCATTTTGGTGCATTCAATGGAACAGTGTCTCCAGGCCTTCCATGGAAGAAGTGGTACGAATTATAGAAGCGTCCATGGAAGTGATAATTCCACACCTTTATTGCTTCCTATTAAAGGAACAACGGTATGGTTTTTTCTTAAGAGTTGTAAGGAACAATGGTATCGGTTTTGCTTATGAGTTGCAAGGTTTCAAGAATGAATTTTAGGAATAACGTGCTGGTTGGTTAAGCTCTTTCTTTTGGTGCCTTCAATGGAACAGTGTCTCCAGGCCTTCCATGGAAGAAGTTGTACGAATGATAGAAGGGTCCATAGAAGTATCGATGCCACCACATCCCAAAAATCTTTCATACTTCCACACCTTTATAGCTTAATATGTTCACCAAGTTTGAGAGAGGAACATCATCTACTCAAGCGTGAGCCTTAGTATATGATCTTCTAGGCTTATATTATATAGTGAAAGAAGTTCATCTAGACTTTGTCATCAATAGGTAGAAATAGATCCAAGAGTGTATTCAATATAGTTTTTCGATTTATATTAGATGGCATTACATGGTTACATGTTTATAGGTGAAACTTGTGTCTAGTTTGCTAGAATCACATTGTGTGATTCTACTTCATAAGTAGATAATTACAATTTATATCTTTATCTTTCTTTTAATAATTATTTTTTCTATGTCAATTCTACATCAACATTTATTATAGAATCATAAAAATGCAAGAAGTAGCTCATAAGACATGGTATCAAACCCACTTAATGTGAAGAAGAAATACAGGTTGAAAGAAGGCAACATCATTCTAAAAAGTTAAATTATAAACAAATAACATAAGACACATGACATATCTATTAATTGTGGAAATGTAGATGAGATATATCATCTTATTTGATAAATGTCTCATGTAGCAATATGCAAGTTAGAATGGGACATGATATTTCTTAGAAATGTGAATGATGTGGAAGCTATATTATATCAAATCTATTCTATTTTACAAACAAAAAATCTAATGATGTTTTAGTAGGTTGAATTGCTTATGGTTGAGACCTAATTGTTTCATAATTTCAACCTATATACTAATCAAATACTTTGTTTTAGACATGCAACAATAACATTATGCATCCAAAAATGACAAGGATTAAAAGATTATTCTCTATCCAAGCAAGGATTATAATTTTACCAGATACTTAGATTTAGCACTTTGCACCACATACTTGTCTCTTGCAAGGATGTTATAGACCAATGAAAATTCATCTCCAATCCTTCACTCTAAGCACCATAATTTTTCTTTTCCAAACACTAAGTAGTATCATGATGCATCATATGTTAGCCCATTTATGCATGGTGGGGAAGCAAAGCATTAAACACTTTCATGGTAATATGTTTTCTAGTTTGAAAATTATTTATCAGAATGGAAGAAATGCTTTCTACTTGATGATTGCAAATATTTAGTGTCACCAAGACATTATGAGCCAAGAACACTATTAGAGTTCCAAACATTTCCACCTCACATAACTTAAACAGGATGATAGTCACAATTGGAAACACTTGATATAGAAGACAAGAATAGTCTTAGAAATGAAAAAATTGCTTATAAGATAAGATAAATGGCATGTATATTTTTTGTGTTTAAATAAAAAAATTAGAATTTTGTAGTACAAACATTCCTTTAGTTACAAAGAAATGTGATGTAGCATTGGCCTATAGGCCAAAACATGCATGCATTCTAATGTACTTCCAAAATAGCAAGAGCACTAATATGTGATGTTTCTTAGTTACCATTTTCATTTTCCAAGTAATTTAATTTTTAAGCTTTATGACATAGTACTATTGAATTTTCATTCAACATAACATGATATATGGAACAACACTATAGTCTATTAAGAGCATTAGTGTCAAAATTAAATCTTATGGACATCTTGGACTATTTTCTTAAAAATTCAAAAGTGACGAAAACTAAAACAATAAATATAAAAAATATAATTATGCGGAGAAATTTATAATTTATTAATCGCTTGAGCTTGTGCCATGCACTTAAATCTAAAAATGTGTTTTTAGAGGAAATTTGAGAGTTTCCTCACTTTCCTCAACACATGGAAACAACTAATAAAAGGAGCACAATAGATCAACATCATATTTTGGTGTTGATGACCTAATTTTAGTAAAAATAAAAAATAAAATATAAACACTAAATTAAATATGTGAGTGCTTCTAGATTAGACTGTGTCTATTTTTGAATCAACGTTTCGGATCATACTCAATGATCCATCATCAGGATGAGGAGAGTTGCAGATTGGAGAGCAGACTTGATCTATTTAAAGGACAAAGAGGGATGAAGAGGAAGGAATGCAAACCAAGAGGAGGTGGGAGGAAGACACAAGACAATCAAAGAAAATAGTCTAAAAGTCAAAGCACTAAATAAAAGAAAACAAAAATAGAAATAAAATAACCCTAGAAAAAGGGAGAAACATCAATTTGAAAAACAACACAAATACAAGTCATTGCCAAACTGAAAATACCTAAGGGTTAAGACATAAGAAAATCGAAACAACACTAACCAAGAGCCCCTAGGAAAAGAAAAAAAGTTAAGTATGGATGTAAATATAAAAATATTTTTTAAAATTAAAAATTACGTGAAAAAATAAAAATAAAAAACCAACCGGGAACCCAAAAAATAATCAAACACCATGCTCAAAAGAATGAAATGAAAAGAAAGAAGAACACTAAAAAGAGAAAGAAAGGCCCAAGAAAGAAAAAAGAAAGAGGAAACTAAGATGACATTCATCAAGGCACAAACAACCTAAAAACAAGGGAACTTGACTATCAAAAAGATAGAAAAACGGAAAAGAGCAACAACAAAAATCCAAAAAGGGAAAGAGGACAAACAAACCTCTATCTAAAAGACCAAACAAACCCCTATATATGACCATACAAAATGAAGATAAAAACTCAAAAATTATAAAAAATGTAAATAAAAATAAGCAAAAATGAAAAAAGGAAAGTTCAAAAAACTGTGAAGTGGGCCCACAAGTATATGAGAAATATATAGGAGTAAGATCATCAAAAATACTCTTTGAAATGTGAGTATTCTTGATGATCTTACTTCTATATATTTATATACTCATGAGTATAAAGGTACCACAAATACTTGCAACCAAAGGTGAGAAACCTAAGAACCATGAGCAACTAGAGGAAGGGTTGAAAACGATGGAAAGAGAAAGACAAACTAGCAAAGGGGAGGATAGCAAAGGAGGGATCAAGGAAGAGGGACAACGGTAACTAAGAGAAAGGAGAGAGGAGGAGGAGGACAAGGGTGAGGAGAGAGTCCAGGTAGCAGTTGGAGGGGACAAAGAGGAGGGAGGTAGGGACGAAGTGGGGCACAAGAGAAAAGGGGGGAGGGGTGGGGAATGGGGGTCAAGGGAATCACAAAGGATGGGGGTGGGACTGGAGGGAGTGCAATAAGGGATGCCAGGCATGGCTAAGTTGCCAACCTTCATCACGATTGAGATTGGAGGGATGCCTATTGCAGTGGCTCTAAGACATGCAAAACGTCCCCGGTGGAATGTTCCCAAAGATGAATTTCATGCCTTCAAAGAACTCATGAGGAATAAGGATATTGTCATTACCAAAGCAGACAAAGGTAATGCATCTGTCATCTTGAATAAGCAAGACTATATCACCAAGATGCTCAACCACCTAACCAACAGTGGGAGCTACAAAGTTCTCTCCCTTAATCCCATCTCTATGGTCATCAAAAAAGTTAAGCAGGCTATTTCCTATTCTTCTTTTGACAACCTTACGAAGAAGCATCTGCTTCCCAGTAAGGAGCTCACCCCACGTATCTACGGGGCTCCTAAAATCCACAAGCCTGGCATACCTCTCAGACCCATTGTTGATACCACTCATTCCCCCACCTACAAATTAGCCGCTTTCCTTGCCAAGTTGATTTCTCCACTCATTGGCAAGTCAGACACTTTCATTAAAGACTCTGCCCATTTTGTTGATTTCATACATGACAAAAAGATTGAGGACAATGAGATCTTAGTGAGTTTTGATGTGGTGTCTTTGTTCACCAATGTCCCGATATGTGACTCTGTGGAGCTTGTCAGACGAAAAACTAGTGATGAGATAGCTTCACTTGTCGACCTTTGCCTCCGATCCACTTTCTTCACTTTCCTAGATGTGGTCTACGAACAATCGGATGGAGTCGCCATGGGATCTCCTCTATCCCCGGTTGTTGCGAACCTTTTTATGGAGTATTTTGAGGAATTAGCTCTTAACTCCTTCCCTCTCAAACCTAGATGGTGGAAACGATATGTTGATGACACCAACATTTGTTGGCCTCATGGCCTTGAGAACTTAGAGCTTTTCCACTCTCACCTTAACAATTTAATGAATTGTATTCAATTCACCAAAGAGCTTGAAATTGACCACCAGCTTCCTTTCTTGGACGTCCTCATCATGAGAAAAAAGGACGGCTCCATTGCCCATAGTGTCTATAGAAAATCCACCCACACTGACCTTTACCTTCATGCTTCCTCTCACCACCATCCTGCCCAAAAAGTGGGTGTCATTAAGACCCTAGCTACTTGGGCTTATCGCATTTGTGACAAAGATCACATTGACCTAGAGCTCGCCCACCTTTCCTGAGTTTTCAAACTAAATGGGTACCAAAACAAATGCATCGCTCGTACCTTCAACCTCGCTAAAAATCGAGTTAACCCCAACCCCAAACATGAAGTACCAAACACTGCCTGGGTTGCCACCCTCCCCTACATAGAAGGCCTCTCTAATAAAATCTCAAAAATCCTACATAAGAAAGGCCTGGTATGTACTTTCAAACCCGTCCACACCCTTAGGACTCTCATCCCTTCTACCAAAGATCCCAGAAATATTCTAAGCAACTCTGGGGTCTATAAGATTGCTTGTTCTTGTGGGACTCCTAACATTGGAGAAACAGGTCGATCCATTAGCACAAGAGTGAAAGAACATAAAGCGGATATCAGGCATGATCGCATCGCTAAATCGGCCTTAGCCGAACATTCTTTCAATACTAAACACCACATTTCCCTTGAACACACCCAAGTCTTGGTTAGGGAAGATTGTTTTTTCAAAAGGAAACTCCAAGAGGCTATCTACATCAATAGGCATCCCTCCAATCTCAATCGTGATGAAGGTTGGCAACTTAGCCATGCCTGGCATCCCTTATTGCACTCCCTCCAGTCCCACCCCCATCCTTTGTGATTCCCTCGACCCCCATTCCCCACCCCTCCCCCCTTTTCTCTTGTGCCCCACCTCGTCCCTACCTCCCTCCTCTTTGTCCCCTCCAACTGCTACCTGGACTCTCTCCTCACCCTTGTCCTCCTCCTCCTCTCTCCTTTCTCTTAGTTACTGTTGTCCCTCTTCCTTGATCCCTCCTTTGCTATCCTCCCCTTTGCTAGTTTGTCTTTCTCTTTCCATCGTTTTCAACCCTTCCTCTAGTTTCTCGTGGTTCTTAGGTTTCTCACCTTTGGTTGCAATTATTTGTGGTACCTTTATACTCATGAGTATATAAATATATAGGAGTAAGATCATCAAGAATACTCACATTTCAAAGAGTATTTTTGATGATCTTACTCCTATATATTTCTCATATACTTGTGGGCCCACTTCGCAGTTTTTTGAACTTTCCTTTTTTCATTTTTGCTTATTTTTATTTACATTTTTTATAATTTTTGAGTTTTTATCTTCATTTTGTATGGTCATATATAGGGGTTTGTTTGGTCTTTTAGATAGAGGTTTGTTTGTCCTCTTTCCCTTTTTGGATTTTTGTTGTCGCCCTTTTCTGTTTTTCTATCTTTTTGATAGTCAAGTTCCCTTGTTTTTAGGTTGTTTGTGCCTTGATGAATGTTGTCTTAGTTTCCTCTTTCTTTTTTCTTTCTTGGGCCTTTCTTTCTCTTTTTAGTGTTCTTCTTTCTTTTCATTTCATTCTTTTGAGCATGGTGTTTGATTATTTTTTGGGTTCCCGGTTGGTTTTTTATTTTTATTTTTTCACATAATTTTTAATTTTAAAAAATATTTTTATATTTACATCCATACTTAACTTTTTTTTTCTTTTCCTAGGGGCTCTTGGTTAGTGTTGTTTTGATTTTCTTATGTCTTAACCCTTAGGTATTTTCAGTTTGGCAATGACTCGTATTTGTGTTGTTTTTCAAATTGATGTTTCTCCCTTTTTCTAGGGTTATTTTATTTCTATTTTTGTTTTCTTTGAGAATTATTGAGTGGCTTTTCTTTTTGTTTTATTTAGTGCTTTGACTTTTAGACTATTTTCTTTGATTGTCTTGTGTCTTCCTCCCACCTCCTCTTGGTTTGCGTTCCTTCCTCTTCATCCCTCTTTGTCCTTTAAATAGATCAAGTCTGCTCTCCAATCTGCAACTCTCCTCATCCTGATGATGGATCATTGAGTATGATCCGAAACGTTGATTCAAAAATAGACACAGTCTAATCCAGAAGCACTCACATATTATCATGGACTGTGGAAAACTAATGCCTACTACTAAATTAAATGTTTAAAAAAGCATATTTTTACACAGTAGACTTATAGGTCTACAAAAGGGTATTTTTATAATCTTTTAAAATGATTATTTGCATGAGTAGGAGTTGTTGGAACATCAAGTTTTTCAAATAATTTTGTTTTTTTGGTAAATTAGCCCCAAAGTGATGCTACATATGTTTTTAGCAGATGGTTCCAATTGCAAAAGTTGTGGCCTAGATGTAATTTAGCTAGAATGAGTCTAGATAGAACATATGTTTCACCAAAATTGACTTTTAGTTGGAAATACTTAAATTCATTTATGCTAATGAGTTGGATTGAAGTGTGAAATAACTTTGAACTTTTATCCTACCGGTTCATACCTCAGTCAAAAGATTTGCAGACAAAATAGCTGCAACAATGCCCATGTCTACTAACTAACGAACATGAGGAGTCTCTAAATTTGTCATCGACTAGAAATAGAGTTCAAGGTTATTTCACCAAAATAGATACATAATGTATTATTTAAATGCATAATGATTAGAAATGGTAAAATTTACCTCAGTGTAACTGCCTCTATGACCAACCCAACCAACTCCTCCTAATGTTGAAGATCCAACATCCTATTCATCATCAAATTGTCACTAAATAAGTTTTAGAATTCACACAATCGACTAATAGATATGCTGATATTAAAATCTGAGTAAACTGGAAGTCAATATGACAAGTACATATAGCCTTGAGCAACCTTGAGTTATTGGGAGTCAATCCCATAACTTAAGGAGATCTCAAGTAGATGTGGCAAGCTAAGTGGAGTGAAGGAGTTCGAAGGACTCTTCAAAACTGCCACACACCCAGCTAAGGTGTCTTATTCCATGTGCATAAAATGAGGCTTCCAAATGAGGCCAAATGAAGCCAAATGAAATGTGTACACTAATACCCCCCCTTAAGCACAACTTAGGTGGGTGTAAAAGATGGGTCCCGGCAACAAGGCCTGATGAGGTACCCATGTACAAAAAAACTCTCATAAGTGGAGAAAGGTAGAAAACCCAATGGGAAAAAACTACCCCCCAAAAGAGAAAAAACAATAAAGTGTACTAGACACTTTACAAAATACCCGAAGGTGATAATCCTGCTATAAAGAATCTCTGGAAGCCTTCTATGAAGCAACTCTGAACTCTGATGTAGCAACAGGTTATGATGATGTTGTAGTGGAAGTGTTCGTGACACATCTCAATACAATGCAAGAAAAATGTTGAAGAATGATGAAGTAGTGGAAGTGATCTTGACATATCTCTGTGGAAGTGCTCTTGGCACAACTTGGAAATGTATTCGACACACCTCTATGAACCCCCATATAATTCAATATTTTTATCCCAATATTATTTGTGGCATTTTATAAATTAGTGCATGAATAACCCCTATAACTGAAAAAAATGGAAAGAAAGTGTGGAAGTGTTCTAGACACGACTCAATGAAGTGCTCTTTGGCACAACTCTAAAATGTTCAAGGCACATTCTATACATCCCCCCAAATTCAGGATTAGGTGACTCCCCATATTTGTGGCACTTTATAACTTAGTGCATTATTACAATATAAATAGGTTAGATGCATGGGAAATGTGAAAATATTCACTTTTGCAAAAAGCGGAACTCAATTTCGAGCTACTGAGCAAAAGTTATCACAAAAACAAGTTCCTGCAAAATAGACCTATTTTAATAAATTGGCACTAATTAGCAAAAAAAAAATGCCCATGACGAGAGGGAAACTAGTCTTCCAACGACTCGTTGGATTCGGCAAAGAATGAAGAATACAATGGTTTAATTTTGTGAGGGGGAATTGGCCTCCTGCCAACCCGGGCCTCACCCTTCATCTTCAACAGAAGAAAATACAAGAATTTTTTTAACCATTAATTCCCACAAAGTAATTTGCCCCAATTTTTAAATGTCCTGCCCCTATTTTAACACAAAACACATTGCCTATTTTGATAAAATTTTGAAAAGAAATAATTTTAAATGCTTTCAAAACAAAATTAGGGCATAATTTTGATATTTCAAGACCAAATTTTAGGGCACAATAAGGCAGAAATGCAAAAAGAAACAGGGACAGCTAGGTGAGGCTGGTAACACGGCAAGAGCAAGGGGAATGCCTGAACAAATGTAGATTTGAAGATTTGAGAGATCGTTGACCTCGATCTACAGGTTGCGAACCTCTGTGGAGGTCGCATGCTTCAAGAAGGTCGTGGCCTGCTACTTCCAGGTCATGAGCTTGTCAATGCAAACCGTCGACTCAAACAGGGCCAAATGGGGTTTCACAAGGCGTTGTCATAGGTCAGATTCTCCTTCACATCATTTCAAACCCTCAAAACAAACAAGGTGAAAACAAGGGCGTCGTTGCTGTGAATGGGCTCTCACTTACTGCCAGAATGTCCTTCGCTCAGAATGTTGACTCACGAGATGAGGGCATGACAGGGCCAATAGGGAGGAGGTCCCAAGCCTTTTCTGCAAGTCCAGATCATCGCCTGGAATGGTCTCCACTTGTTGCACTTCACGCATGTACAAATCACCTTCACCTTGAATGAGAGCCTTCAAGCACTCCAATGAAAGTCAGATCCAACGCATGAGCAAGACAAGATTCGGCACGGGGTCATGGCTTGCCAAAAGACATGAGCTTGCTGAGGATTAGAGGAGTCGTGGCCTGCCAAAACAAGGCCTGAGCTTGCCTAGAGGCCACCAGTTTTGTAAGGTCAAGCCTCATGATTGGATCTCCTCCAATGAGGTCAACAGGGCCTGCAAGGCCGTTCTATGCTTCAACGGGCCCAATCAGTGTTTTCCACAGGTCGAAGCAGGGTTCAGCCTGTTATGATTCGACTCTAATTCGAGTGCCAGGAACATCAATCCTTCAAGTTGATCACATGCACTCAGCATAAACTCAACTAAAAATCCTGAGCCTCTTGGTGCCTCCATGCAGCAAAAATTTAGAAGCCAAAATTTCAAACAGCCTCAGATGAGCCGGACATCAAAAAAATGAATCAGCAAACTAATTAGTTTTTCTCTGATACCATTTTAGAATTCACACAATTGACTAATAGATATGGTGATATCAAAATCTGAGTAAATTGGAAGTCAATATGACAAGTACATATAGCCTTGAGCAACCTTGAGTTATTGGGAGTCAATCCCATAACTTAAGGAGATCTCAAGTAGATGTGGCAAGCTAAGTGGAGTGAAAGAGTTCGAAGGACTCTTCATAACTACCACACACCCAGCTGAGGTGTCTTATGCCATGTGCATAAAATGAGGCTTCCAAATGAGGCCAAATGAAATGTGTACACTAATAATAAGATTACCATTGATATATGAAAAAAAGTTTACATGTACTATATTTACTATCTTGTGACAAATTACATACCTGTCGACTCAACCTCCTATCATATCCTTATAGTGGAGACTCGCAGACGCAGTATGGGTACTTTGACCCTGGAATTTCATAATGCATAAAATTACCTACATTAATTTTGACTTATAATATCTATTAATATAATTAATTAGATATTTCAAATACAAAATAATAAATTGCAGAACCTTCTAAAAAATCATCTGTAAATCAATACCAAAGGTCATATCTAACAAGTCATCTATTAGTACAATATCATCTAATATGGATGTGTCCTGCACTTGCTCCTTCCTTGGCCCCTGTGTGGCATACTCCTAAAACCATGGAGCATCCTCTCCAATGTCTATATTACAAGTATCCTCTGATTCGTAATCACATAAGGCTCCACGTGATCAAAAAATCTATGCAGGAACCAATGCCTACTACTCTGACCCTCACCAGCCTAGGAAAGATCACTACCATGTTGTATTAAAGATTGGGTGAGGGAACTGAGAGAATGTAGGGTCTCCACCTCAACGCTCTCCTTCAAATGTGAAGGGAGTGAGATATGTTGTAGCCTCCCTAGGGGTCTAGCTAGATGGTTTTGGTCACGATGTGCCATGTGTCTATCTTGTGTAGAGCCACTACCTCTACCCTGGAAATCTCACATATCAAAGTAGTTTGGAATCTTTTTGAGGATGAAATCACAATAGAGTTTCCTCATAAAATATTGTGGGACCTCTTTATTATTACATGGTAGATCGTTAAAGACCATCCACCACCTATCTCAAAAGTTTTGGGATATTCTTTCGTGCACACACCAATGTATTGGGAATCTTTTACAACTCTTGTGTAATGGCTAATTTCAGTGATTTTTTTAGTGGCTAATATTGGCCAATTGGCTAATAGTTGAAATTGGGGATTCAAAATTTGGCTAATAGTATAAGCTATAAGGTGACATGAATCGCCACATTTTTACAAAGTTTTATTTTAGTCCTAGTTAAATTGCCAGAATATTTATTTTATTAAACTTTTAAAATTAAAAATTTGCCACAATATTCCATACCTAATTAGACCAGATTCGCCTAAATTTTATAAGTTTTAGTAGAAAATGAATTAATTCACCAATAATATTATATAATTATTGGTTACTTTAGGGTTGTATCACCAGTTTTTAATCATCATCATTGATTTTATTTTTAATCTAATAGTTGCGGTTGTATTCCATGCATTAAAATGTACCCATGAAGATCCAATGCCCATCGAGCCTGAAATTGTATTTGGGCTATTGATCTCAATTTATAACTAACAGTTGGGGTTAAATTCTGTGGGCCAAAATGTACCCATAGAGCTCCAATGCCCATGTGGCCTGAAATTGCATTTGGGTCATTCATCTCCATTGAGATCAATGGCCCAAATGCAATTTTAGGCCCCATGGGCATTGGAGCTCTATGGGTACATTTTGGTCCGCGAAATAGAACTTAAACCATTAGATTATAAAAAAAATCAATGATGGTGAAAAAGAATTTAGGGCCAATTTAAAATATTCAATGTTTGATTTAAAATATTAAGAAATTAAGGAATTATAGAAATGAGCACCACACCTTAAACTAGTCAATCATTGCTACCTTTAGGCCTTTACTTTTCCATAGCAATTTAATTTGTTTTTTTAGGAAGGATTCGCCATGGAAATTAATGCATTATCCTATTTTTTGTCAAGATTCGCCAGGATTTTCTACAAATTTCTAGTGATTTAAAAAACTCGCCAATAAAATTAATATTTTTTTCAAAAAAAGGAAAGATTTGCCAATAGAAAATAATATCTTTTCTCCAAAAAATGGAAGATTCACCAAGATTTTATATCTTTTTTCAGGAGGGGATTCTTAAAGTTATCACTGGCTAATTTGTTCTAGGACCGACAACAATCTTACATAGATTAGATTTCACTATTTTTTGGTCTCTAACTTGTTTGTATGATAATTTATCTGCATAAATTGCACGACACCTCTCCCTATAGTCTGCCCATTGGTTGATTTGGTTTGTGACTAAATCAATGTGAGAAATAATGGACTCCAAGGAAGTGGCAAGGGATCTCTAATGATCATTGCTTTTGTTTGGATTTTTTAATTTTTCAACTAAACTTTCAAGTTATTTTTTATTATCTTCAATTTGGCGAAACAATTTTGTTGTATGTCATGAGGATGGTTAGGAAGTGAAGGTGGAGTTTGAGGAGGGTTTTGAGCCTCCTCTCAACTAGAATCCCATATGTTATATTAGGGTTTTCTGGTGTACTGGCTAAAAATTCAAAATAGAAATTCAATCAAAATAATGAAAAACAAATTTAATATTTTTTTTAAATTTAGAAAAAAGATGCAAACCCTACTTGGTTAAGGTTATGGAGCCTATTGAGCTTGTGCGTGATGGGAATGGCACCACGAGATCCTCCTGGAGTGTTCTATCCTTCAATTTCTTCAATATGTGTTTGCAAAATAATGCTATCAGTGTTCTCACAGCTCCCAATAAAAAAAATGAAAATGACCCACTCATGGGTTTGCTTTTTTTTTTAATCTCTAATAGTCTAAAATGTGACAACATTACAGTGCAATCGTGTTTTATCTTCCGAGGACCAAAAAGTGGTTTGGCCACTTTTTGATCCCCCATCTTCTTGCACACTCCCTCCCTCTCTATATCTCTATCTCTCCCTCTATTTCTCTCTCCTTTAATTTTAAAGACCTTTGATTTTAATTACTTATGTGTGTGGAGCTAAGTCCAGATTTGTTATACAAAATCTTAGGAGAATTAGGAGAGGCTCCACCTACTCCTCTAACTATTATTCTTAAACATGATCTATGCTCTAATAGAATCAATAGAAGCCATCATTTCAATTGTCTTTTACTTTTATAGGACAATATCAACCATTGACATGCACAAAGTGAGCCATAATTTGAAATGTTATTTCTCTTGTTGTCTCCCCCCATGGACATGTGCCAACTTTGGATTATTAACATTAAACAATTGATCAAAAGTTACTCTCTCTCTCTTGATCTATCTCTCTTTTTCTATTCCTCTCTCTATCCCTCTCTATCTCTCGACCTCTCTCTCCCTCTCTATCCCTATACCCACCTCTCTCTCTCTCTCTCTCTCTCTCTCTCTCTCTATATATATATATATATATATATATATATATATATATATATATATAATCTATATCTTTCTCCCTACTTTATCTCTTTTTTCTATTCCCCTCTCTATCAATATCCCTCCCTCTCTATATCTCTATCTCTCCCTCTATATTTATCTTTCCTGCCCTCGCAGTGTCTCTCACTCTCTCTTCCTATGTCTCTTTCTCTCTTTTCTCTATCTCTCCTCCCCTCTATATCATTTATCTCTCTCTCCAACTCTATTTCTCTTTCACTATTCCTCTCTATATCAATCTGTTGAACACAATAAGGTCCTGAGAGGGGGGGTGAATCAGCATACACTAAAATTTAACCAGTTGTTTACCCATAAAACTAAATAATGTAGAGAATAGAAAGGAAATCATGCAACACACATAACACCAGTATTTTTATGTGGAAAGCCCTAAAACAGGGAAAAACTATGGTGAGGATTAGCTCATAATGTATTATTCTCACTGCAAAAGTATTACAAATTTATTTTAGGGCTATAGCCCAAGGAAGCTTCTACTCCCTAAGTACTCTGCTCACTGCAACATGATTTACAAAGATAGTAACTATATGGATTACTATAAAGATAACATTTGATTTATGATGGTAATGCAATCATCTATTTCTGCTCAACACATGCCTTCAAACTGATTCTGCACACTTCATATCTTGTATTCTGCTCTACACATCTTTGCACTTTCATCTATCTTCCACAAATGAAATTGATCTTCTACAAATATCCTCTACAACACTTCAAAAAAATGATTAGGTCAACATTAGAATCAACATTGGATGAAACGTGTAACTCTTGACAAGTCGACATCACTACATACAATATGGTAGGAAAAACTAGTTGCGGACTTTAGGACTTCATGAAGAGGATCAAGACACATCTTTCCATACCTTCCAGAGTTAAAGAAACTAATTAGGATCCTCCACATATATTAGGTACTTAACCAATCGAATCAAACTACTCAGGACTGCTAACTGTCTATCTTCATACTACCGAGTAGAAGCCAAAAACTCTATGTAGACCAAGAATTCAATCATACATGATCTCAACATCATTCATACACCTTATAGAAGAAGTATCATATCAATCTATACAGATGTAAAACAGAAAATTTGATCAACTGTAGGAAACAGAGCATTTTGGACCACATGTAATACTTCATAACTCAAGATATGGCATTGCGGTGCAGTACAAGTCTTGAAACCTTTTAAGAATGATCTTAAACACCATTATATGTTCCTTATTAGATCTGCACATATTTATCTAATGATTCTGAAGGAATTCAAAGGTTTGACAAAGGTAACCAGGAGTCTGGAGAATAGCTATACTAAAATCTTCACTTATAGACTTAACTACTTGATGCAGTACCAGAAAAAGAAATTTATCTGCATGTAGATCAACCTTGAGATACTTTGAACCATGTAATACCTCTGCACAAGCTTCTATGATTGAGCTGTATATATGTCATCCTCCACAAAACTCAAACTTGTGTATTCAGGCTCTGGAACAGACTGTATTGCCTAGATGTCACTTGAGTGTTGTCTTTGTGGACCACCAAACCAATTGATACTTCATCATAGCATGACTTATACATCTATTAGCCTTTCCTTAGAACTGCATGATTAGATCTTTCTTTGTGGAGAAATGCGGACCAAAACAAGGTGACTCTGCCTTAGGATATACACTATGAATGCATTAGTCAGATCTTTGCTTCTTATCATTAAGTGCGGTACTCCCAATTGATAAGATATATATGTGTAGATACAGAAAACATGCACGGACATGAGTATTTACCTCTGCATCATGGTCAAACACAAAACTAATCATCTTATCATACTTAGACTATTTTCTCTTCTCCCTGACTAATTTGCCTTAACCATGCTGACTCTTCCTCTATACAATTCTGCCTATACATTTCCTTATACTATGTTGACATCAATCATGACACATATTTCCAACACAATCTCCCTCCCCTCTCTCCCCCCTCTCTCTCCCCTCCCATTCTCTCCGTCTCTTTCTATATATTTATGTTTCGCTATCTTCCTCTTTCTCTCTTTCTCCTCTCCATCTGAGCTCTCTATCTCTATCTTTATCTCTCTTTCTCCTCTCTATCTCTCTTCCTCTCTTCCCCTATCTATATCAATCTCCATCTCTATTATTCTATCTTCATCTATCACTCTCTCTCTCTCTCTCACCATCTCTCTCTCTATCCCTCTCTACCTCTCTACCTCTCTCTCTCTCTCATGTTATATGCCCTCTTCAGTATAACACTTCATAAGAAATCAAATTTGATTTAATCTTAAATCTTTCTAACGTGGATAATCTCTTAAGGTTTCATTTATATGTATAGGGCTTAGAAATTGTGTTGATGGGGGTATTTACAATAAAATTTATTGATTGTGATAAATCAAACAAATTCACTAGTGTAGTCACGATGAATTATTGTCCCTTATTTTTGTAACAAATTTCCCTCCATGATCATTTCCTCACATCCCTATAATACTTCTCGCTCATTTTTGCCTTAGGAGACCCAAATGCCACCTTGTGACAAGAAACTATCAAATTTTCCATGCAATTGGTAGATGCTGACTCCTTTGGCATCATGATGTCCATCCATTTGTATGGACTCTTTCAACACATTGTCTAAAACCATGTCTTCCAAATTTCTCTCATCTCTTTTCATCTCTATCTCTCTATCTCTCTTTGTCTCCCTCTCTATCTCTCTATTTCCCCATGCAAATGACATGCTACCTTGAGTGTAGCTCCCCATGGACACATGCAATATTTGGATTGTTAGTATGAAATGATTGATCAAAAGTTACTCTCTTTTCTCTATCCATTTTTCCCTCTATATCTCTTATCTCTATTTCTCTCTCTTTCTTTATCTCTTTCTGTATTCCTCTACTACTCTCCCTCTCTATATATCCCCATCTCTCTCTATATATCTCTATACCTCTCTCAGTATGTCTCTTCATCTCCCTCTCTACCTCTCTCTCTTTATCCTCTCTCTTTCTCTTTCTCTCTCCCCTTCTCTCTTCTTCTATCTCTATTTCTCTCTTTGCCCCCTCTCTCTCCCCCTCTTTATCTCTTCTCTCTATCTCTTTCTATATTCCTCTCTATACCAACCCCTCTCTCTGTATGTATATATATTATCTTTCTCTATCTTCCTCTTTCTCTCTTTCTTCCCCCCTCTCCCGCTCTCTCCCTCCATCTTTATCTATCTCTCTACCTCTCTATTTATCTCTATCTCTCTACCTCTGTCTATTTCTCTATCTCTCTCCCTGTCTGATCCTCTCTCTCTCTGTCATACTATCCCTCTATCCCTCTCTATCCCCCTCTCTACTCTCTCTAATCATCTCTCTTTGTTTAACTATATTTGTCCCCCCCTCTTTCTATCCCCCCTCTCTTATGTTATATGCCTTCTTTAGTATAACACTTCATAAGAAATCAAATTTGAGTTAATCTTAAATATTTCTAATGTGGATAATGTATTAAGGTTTATTTTATATATGTAGGGCTTAGAAATTGTGTTGATGGAGGTATTCACAATAAAATGTATTGATTGTGAAGGTTTATAAATCAAACAAATTCACTGGTGTAGTCACGATTAATTATTGTCCCTTATTTTTGTAACAAATTTCCCTCCATGATCGTTGCTTCATGCCCCTATAATACCTATCACTCCTTTTTGCCATATTTGGATTGTTAACATGAAATGATTGATCAAAAGTTTTTCTTTTCTCTATCCGTCTTTCCCTCTATATCTCTTATCTCTATTTCTCTCTCTTACTTTATCTCTCTTTCTCTATTCCTCTATTAATCTCCCTCTCCATCTCTCTATCTCTATACCTCTATTTATCTATCTCTTTGTCTCTCCCTCTCTACTTCTCTCCCTTTATCCTCTCTTTCTCTCTCTCCCCCCTTCTATCTTCCTCTATCTCTATTTCTCTCTTCACCCCCTCTCTCTCCCCCTCTTTTATCTCTTACCCCCTTCTATCTTCCTCTATCTCTATTTCTCTCTTCACCCCCTCTCTCTCCCCCTCTTTTATCTCTTAATAGCCAATATGTGTTCTCTCTCTTAAATGGAACTCTGCATTGTAAACGAAACCGGTGGACTATATCCATTGATGATGGGAGCATAGAGATGTCCGCAGCTCCTCGATCATCGATTACATCCATTGCAAAACATAATCAAAACCCTGTTTCTTCGATAGAAACAAGACAGATCAATTTGTTTCTGCCGTGCTGTTAGATGTAACCAGTGCGGTGAATTATTCATCATATACCAAGTTCACAATTAACAGACTCAACTAGAGGAGCATGCAAGCCTAAATTAGTGAATGAATGATGGAAATTGTTGGCATTCTTATCTATGCACTTTTATATTTGCTTGTAGTGGCAAAGGCGGGTGACCGGTTAAATCTTGGCAATGAACTGGGCGTCCATGAAACTCTGGTATCTGATAATAACATGTTTGAAGTGGGGTTTTGGCGTGGTGGAAGTCTGGTACTTGATAATTATTATTTGGTCACATCGTTTGGTGGAAGTCTGGACAACGCCAGCCATCATAACGTGGGGTGTGTCCACCAGCTCTATGTAAATGTCATCTACTTTTAGAGTATGAGTACATGGAGAATGGGTCTCTCGACAAGTACCTCTTCAGCACTACATCTGTCCTTCCATGGCCTGCACGCTTCAACATTGCTCTTGGCATAGCGAGAGGAATGAACTACTGTCACGACCATTGTCGATCGCGTATTGTGCACTGTGATTTGAAGCCCCAGAATGTCCTTCTGGACACTCGGTTCCTAAAATATCAGACTTTGGACTGGCAAAGCTCATGTCCAGGGAACAAAGCGGCAATCTCACAGTTGCAAGAGGAACCAGAGGCTATCTCGCACCGGAGTGGATGGGTGATGTGCCCATCACTGTAAAAGCAGATGTGTATAGCTATGGCCAAATGTTGTTGGAGCTGATTGGTGGAAGAAAGAATTTGGTTCCCACTGCCAGCCCCAGTAAGCAGTATTATCCTCGCTGATCCTTCAGGGAAACACTGCAAGGAAATATTGAGAGCATATCAGATCCTTGGCTTGGAAGTGAGGTTGATCTTCAACAAGTTGAACTACTGGTGAAGGTGGCATTTTGGTGCATTCAATGGAACAGTGTCTCCAGGCCTTCCATGGAAGAAGTGGTACGAATGATAGAAGGGTCCATGGAAGTATCGATGCCACCACATCCCAAAAATCTTTCCCTCCCGGCAAATCTTTTATGAAGGGGATGATCGCGAGTGATACTTCCACACCTTTATTGCTTGATATGTTCACCAAGTTTGAGAGAGGAACTACATCTACTCAAGCGTCTTCTAGACTTATATTATATAGTGAAATTCTAGACTTTGTCATCAATTGATCTAAGAGTGTATCCAATATAGTTTTTCTATTTTGATATTATATTGCATTACATGGTTACATGTTTATAGGTGAAACTTGTATCTAGTTTGTTAAAAAGTAGATAATAACAATCTATATCTTTTTTTTTCATTATTATAATTTTTTTTTGGCTATGTCAATTTTACATCAACATTTATTATGGAATCATAAAAATGCAAGAATTAGCTCATAAGATATGGTATCAAACCCATTTAAGGTGAATAAAAAATACAGATTGAAAGAAAACAACATCATTTTAAAAAGTAAAAATATAAACAAATAACATAAGATGCACGACATATCTATTAATTGTGGAAATGTAGATGAGATATATCATCTTATGTGAAAAATGTCTCCTGTGGCAATAAGTATGTTAGAATGGGACATGATATTTTTTAGAAATTTGAATAATGTGGAAGATATATTATATCAAATCTATTTTATTTTGCAAACAAAAATCCTAATGAAGCTATAGTAGGTTGAATTGCTTATGGTTGAGACCTAATTGTTTCATAATTCCAACTTATATACTAATCAAATACTTTGTTTTAGACATGCAACAATAACATAATGCATCCAAGAAATGACAAAGATTAAAAGATTATTCTCTATCCAAGCAAGAATTATAATTTCACTAGATACTTAGATTTAACACTTTGCACCACATACTTGTCTCTTGCAAGGATGCTATAGACCAATGAAGATTCATTTCCAATCCTTCACTCTAATCACCATAATTTATCTTTTCCAAACACTAAGTAGTATCACAATGCATTATGTGTTAGCCCATTTATGCAAGGTGGGGAAGCAAAGCATAAACACTTTCATGGTAATATTTTTTCTATTCATAGTTTGAAATTTATTTTTTTAGAATGGAAGAAATGCATTCTACTTGATTATTTCAAATATTTAGTGTCACCAAGACATTATGAGCCCAGAACAGTGTTAGACTTTGAAAAATTTCCACCTCACATAATTTAAAAAGGATCATAGTAAAAATTGGAAACACTTGACATGGAAGACAAGAATAGTCTTATAAATGGAGACATGGCTTAGAAGATAAGATAAATGTCATGTATATTTTTTGTGTTTAAATAAAAAAATTAGAATTTTGTAGTACGAACTTTTCCTTAGTTACAAAGAAATGTAATGTAGAGTTGGCCTATAGGCCAAAATATACATGCATTCTAATGTACTTCCAAAATAGCAAGAACACTAATATTTGATGTTTATTAATTACCATTTTAATTTTCCATGCAATTTAATTTTTGAGTTTTATGACATAGTACTATTGAATTTTCATTCAACATAACATGCAATTGACTTAATTGACTTAATGCTCTCCATGATTATATGGAGGCAACACTATACTCTTTTAAGAGCACCAGTGTCAAAATTAAATCTTATGAAAATCTTGGAGTATTTTCTTAAAAATTCAAAAGTGAAGAAAATTAAACCAATAAATATAAAAAAATATAATTATGAGGGGAAAGTTTATAATTTATTAACCTCTCGAGCTTATGCCATGCACTTAAATTTTAAATTGTATTTTTAGAAGAAATTTGAGAGTTTCCTCAGTTTCCTAACCTCTTGAGCTTATGCCATGCACTTAAATTTAAAATTTTAACCTCTTGAATTATAACGCATAATTATAAATTAGTTAGAAGAAATTTTAACCAATTTTGTTTATTTATAACTTGTTTCTTTTGTTTTTTTTTAAATGGTTCAATGTACTTGTGCATATGAATACTAAGAAAGCAAATAATTAGTTGTAAAGTCAGAAATTACATTTACCCTACAATTTCTCCTCTATAAATTACATTAGTTTAGTGCACATTCACATAGTATGTTTTAGGGTTCATTTTAGCCAAGACTTTAGCCTTTTCTGTGATCTAAGGGTTAATGAGATGGGAAATCAACTATGTACGAAAATGTTTTCACTTTAAGGGCATAATAGTATGTGCTTGCATCAAGTTATTGAATATTTGTTTAAGTAAAATATAGGATGTTGTAAGGTTTACATGTCAAAAGTTAACCTATGGTTGATATGATATTCTTATATGAGCCTACATGGCTAAATATGGTAAGGCTTGGTCCTCTTATTTAAGCTATCTTATTAATAGATGTATTGAATCACATTTGATGATTGTATACAAGTATTATTTGCAAGTTGTGATATTTGTGAGAAGAAGGTTAATTATTTTCCTTTTTTGCACTATTTATAAGAATATAATTCTAGTTAATTATTTATGGATTGAAATTGCTTTTCATTGGTTTCTTTTAGTAAGTGGTATTTTTTTTAACGTTACAATATAAGAGGTTAATCTACATATATTTTACTGTAACTAAAGGAGTCAAAGGGACAAATAACAATCCTTAAAGGCTAGAATTTATCAAAGTTAATTTGCATCTAAGAGGAGTGGAAAAATCTTGACAAACAACAATCTTAAGGCTGAAATTTAACAAGGATATGATGGCACACACAATTTTTTACAATATTTGAAGTTTTGAGAACATGATTATAAGAATTTGAAGGCATGAATATTGTTTTTATCACAATGCACATAAGTGAAGTTGATTGGGCTGCATGATGGGACAATCTTTCATTGGATTCTCTTGTCATGACCACATCAACAAGGCTGATCCTATTGCTTATACCATCTCCAAAACTATTTAGTAGCCAAGGCTTGGCTATTAAAATCAGAGTGCCTAGGATTGAGACCACCATTTTTTTAGGCCTACAAACCCAACACTAGCTAATAAGACTCCACTTATGAGAATCTAAATTCCCTTCCCAAAGAAACTTTTGAGAAAAATCTAATTGAACTCCTTTAGAAAACTTTTAGGAGTAGAAAGCACCAAAAACCTAGATAGACAAGAAGAGCCTATGGCATTGATTTTAGAAGGGTAAGATGCCCTATAAAATAAAACTATCTAAAAGTCTAATGATTAACCTATCCTAAACCTATCAAGAATCATCTTTCACTAAAGGTGATTAGGAAGACCAACTGATAAGGGAATAGGGTAAATGCAAGGAGATGGGGGACCAAAAAGTTGCCACCATCTCCAAATTTAAAGCAAAAAAAAACATTTTCTGCACATTCACCCCCGACTTTTCTCTTGACAATAGCAAAAAAACCTAAGCAAAATGCGATCACATTGAAGAAAAGGATATTCAATCAAGCGCACATGAGAAAACAAGAAATTCACAATGCCACCTCACTGCCAAAGACATCCTCATGCAAATTTGGAGGCTCCAGCACAGAAAGAAGGTAGGGTTTGTCTAATTTTGTTAGTTTTAAAACATTTTTTTAGTTTTGCAATGTTTGATTTATGTTTATATTACATTTACAGTTATTGGAGAAGCAAAAAATCTAAATCCAGTTGAGGATGGTGAAAACAACCCCCAAAACCCTCCAAACCCTCCTTCACCTCCTTTTCATGTAAGGGATAATCAAGAACACTACTTAGGGATAATAGAAGAAAATAAGAAACATCTTGAAACTATTATTCAAACCCTTAACAATCCAAGTGGAACCACTGAGCATAGAAGGGCACTTGCAAAATCACTACAGGAGATTGTTTCCCACACAGATTTGGTGACGAAACAAATCACCAATTTCCATGACTATAGGGAGAGGAGTCGGCAATATTATGTCAACAAGTTGTCATATGAACAAGTGAAGAAGGAAAAAATTACAAAATCTTAATTATGTGCACAATTTTCTAATCCCAAAACTAGCTAAACATTAGAGGAAACTTGCAAACAGTTTCCTATACATTGGTGTAGGAATGAAGACATATCCCAAAAATTTTAGGATAGATGGTACATGGTCTTCAATGAGAAGCCATGCAATAATAATGAGGTACCACAATATTTTTTTGAGGAAACTCTATTGCGAGTTTGTCCTCAACAAGATTCTAAATTATTTTGATATTTGTGATTTCCAGGGTAGAGGTGGTGGCTTGCCTAAGATAGACCCAAGGCTCAGCGAGATGAACATCATGTGCCTATACCCTAAGGGAGGCCAGAACGTAGGTCACTCCCTTTGGCTTTGAAGGAGAGTGTTGAGCTAGAGACTTTACATTCCCTGACTACTCTCATCCAAACTCTATCACAGCATGCAGATGATTTTACCCAGGGCGATGAGGGTGAGAATAGTAGGTGTCATGTGTCCCCACATTTGTGCAGTACATGTGGGAACCTATGTGATTATAGGACGCAGGAGGCACGATAGGACTCTGCGACACAAGTGCAGCATGCTGCGACACATGGGCAGGACATATTGGATGATCTTGTTCTCAGTGATGATCTCTTACAACATACATTTGGTATTGATTTTTAGGTAATTTGTTACAAGTTTGATCTTGATTTTGTATATTGTTATTTGAAATTTGTAATTAATTTTATATGATTATCTATATTATAAGTAAAAAATAATGTATGTAATTGTTTGCGCAATGAAATTCTAGGGTTAGAGTCTTCATCCTACCTTTATTAGCCATCCATTAACAGCTTATGAGTGGAGATCAAGTCAGCAGGTATGTAATTTATCACATATTCATAATTATTGTAGATATGTCAATGGTAATATTATTTTGTGACTTGATTTGATGATTTTACCAGTCACCAGCACCTCCACGGTTTCCTTGGTCTCCTGGATGCCAAACCACCACTTTTACTGAGGTAAATTTAACCATTTCTAATCATTATGCATTTTAAGAATAATGTTATGTATTTATTTTGTTTTAATAATCTTGAACTTGATTTTTAGATGCTGAATACAATGGAGACTCCTCCTCATCTTTGTGAGTCAGTACAAATAGGCATTGATGCAGCCATGATGTCTACAAATCCTTTGACTGAGGTATGAGCCAATAACATGAAAATATCATAATTTTGTATTTCTTTTTTATCTCATGTCATTTGATGTACATAGATGATATTTATGTTTAGTCAATTTTTCTTCTTGATGCTTCTCATAGGAGGTCACAACTCTAGTCTGTCCAACTACGGATGAAGAGAGAGTCAAGATGATGGAGAGCGATCATCAGTTGGCGGTAAGTGATCAATTACATATGTGATGTTATATATTTCATACTTTTTTATACTAATGCACATATTGTTTGTTTGTATTAAAAGGTGCAGCTGGATGAACTTTATTCCAAGAGGTCTACTCAACGAAAGAGAGAAGATGTGTCACTGACTGGCTCTCCATCTTCATAGTCAAAGAAGGGCCGCCAATTATTTCCTAAAGTCCATAGCCAACTAGTTTTGGGAAACTTTTTTGTATGCCTAGATAGCTTTGTATACATACTTTTGTATGTTAATTTGATGTATATTTTTGTATATTTGCCTATATGGCTTTATTTGGACACGCCTATATAGATTTTTATATAAACTAGATGTTATGTTCATGACATTATGTATATATGACAGTTTATATTAAATATTTAATATGATAATCAACTATTGTTATAGGAATTTGGTTTTACAAGTGCCAATTGCATTTGCTTGAAAGTTTATGAATCATTTTCAAATAACCCATTTTGTGCATATCTCGCAATCATTGAATTCTGTTTGACTGTGCATTTCTTTGAGGCATCATTTTAAGTAGTTCACGTGCCTTGTCTATGCTTCCATACTTTCCATACATGTCTACAAGGGCAACTTTGCAAATACAATACATGTGAGAAAATTTCTATATCATTTATGCTTTGATGGTTGTCCACACCATGTTCTCTAGATCCCATTATAGCATAGGCAAGGAGGAAGTTGGTTAAGGTTGTACAATTTGATTTTAGATGTGCCAAAATTTGTGTAAATGGTTGAAATTTATTTTTGTGCATTTTCTTGAGAGTTTTTAAAGCCTTATAAAAAATCCATTTCATCCATATCTTGCAATCATTGCATTCCATGAGACAACATTTCTTTGAGGCATCACATCTAACAATTCATGTTCGTTATATATGCTTCCACACAAGTTGCATACATGTCTTGCAGGGTACTTACAACTACGACATTTGACAAAATTCCTATATCCTTTATGCTTTGATGGATGTCTATACCGTGCTCCAAACATACCATTTCTAAGGTTTTAGAATTTGGCTTTACACTTGCCAATTGCATTTTCTTGGAACTTTCTAAATGCTTATCAGTAAATCCATTTTGTTCATATCTTGCAATCATTGTATTCCATGAGGCGACATTTCTTTGAGGCATCATGCCAAATAGTTCACGTGCCTTGTCTATGCTTCCACACTTTGCATACATGTCTCTGAGGGCAGTTGCAACTACAACATGTAACAAAATTCCCATATGTTTTATCCTTTTGATGGATGTCCATTTTGGCATAGGCAAGGAGGATACTGGCTAAGGTTGTGGAATTTTGCTTTACACCTGTCAGTCGCATTTGTTTGAAAGTTGCTAATGCCTTATCAAAAAATCCATTTTGTTCATATCTTGCAATCATTGCATTCAATGAGGTGACATTTCTTTGGGGCATCATACCAAACAGTTCACGTGCCTTGTCTATGCTTCCACACTTTGCATACATGTCTCTGAGGGCAGTTACAACTACAACATCTAACAAAATTCCCATATGTTTTATCCTTTTGATGGATGTCCATTTTGGCATAGGCAAGGAGGATACTGGCTAAGGTTGTGGAATTTTTCTTTACATTCACCAATCGCATTTGCTTGAAAGTTGCTAATGCCTTATCAAAAAATCCATTTTGTTCATATCTTGCAATCATTGCATTCAATGAGGTGACATTTCTTTGGGGCATCATGCCAAACAGTTCACGTGCCTTGTCTATGCTTCCACACTTTGCATACATGTCATTGAGGGTGATGTAGTAGGTAAGGAGGATGACTCAACACCATGGAAACATATTTCATGGTGTAGGAGCACCTTAGCCATAGCCAATCTTGGCTAGGAGCATGTCATAACAAGGTCCTAGGACATCATAGGACAAGTTGATGGTCTTGTGTCATCATTTTGCATGTAATAAGGTCAAATGACCAATCTCATTTGTATTTGGAGTCATGTTTTATGTTGTTGTTAAACAAAAAGTCTAATAATGCAAGTAGTTGTAAGAAGTTGCTTTGTCAACTTAACAAATCATGTAATAAGGTTACCCAACGATCAACCAGGTTGAAAGCCAGTTATGATCGACTAGGACTATTGTAAACATGTATAAAAACCTTCACACACACAAACTCCAAGGTCTCATTTCATGTGCCAAGCGTCGCATTCGTTCGAGGTAGTAGGCTATCGGCAAAGTCCCTTAAGCTCCCCAAGATGAAAAAATTGCCAAACTTTGACCGGACAGTTCTTGAAATTCATGGCAGTTGGGAACATTCTGTTTGGACCTACAAGTTCACATGGAGTCGATCCACAATAACCTCTCTTGATTTCATTCAACACTAGTCTGTTTGATCGTTCTGAAATCAAACACATTCTTGCAAAATGCTTTAGTTTCATGCAGTGGAAAGGTGCTAGGAGTGACATTTTGCATTCCATAGCTCGTAGGTCCAAACAGACTTCACCAACGCATCGGGATGGGTGGGTAAATGCCAAAGGAGGTCTCGTTTGATGTGCCAAGTGTCGCATTCGTTCGGGGCAATAGGCTACCAGCAAAGTCCCTTAAGATCCCTAAGACAAAAAAATTGCCAAACTTTGACGAGATAGATCTTGGAATTCATGGTAGATGGGAATGTTCTGTTTGGACCTATAGGTGCATGTAGAGTCCATCCACAATAACCTCTCTCGATTTCATTCAATTCCAGTCCGTTTGACCATGCTGAAATCAAACGCATTCTTGCAAAATGCTTCAGTTTCATGTAGTGGAAAGGTGCTAGGAGTGACATTTTGCATTCCATAGCTCATGGGGCTGAACGGACTTCGCCAATGTGTCAGGGTGGATAGGTAAATGCCAGGGGAGGTCTCATTTCATGTTCCAAGCATCGCAATCATTCGGGGCAACAAGTTACCAGCAAAGTCCCTTAAGCTCCCTAAGATGAAAAAATTACCAAACTTTGATGAGGCAGTTCTTAGAATTCATAGCAGTTGGGAACATTCTGTTTGGACCTACAGGTGTACGTGGAGTCCATCCACAATAACCTCTCTCAGTTTTGTTTAACTCCAGTCCTTTTTATCGTGCCGAAATCAAACACATTCTTGCAAAATGCTTTAGTTTCATGCAGCAGAAAGGTGCTAGGAGTGACATTTTGCATTCCATAGCTTGTGGGTCCAAATGGACTTCGCCAACGCATCAGGGTGGGCAGGTAAATACCAGGGGAGGTCTCGTTTCATGTGCCAAGCATCACATTCGTTCGAGACAATAGGCTACTGGCAAACTCCCTTAAGCACTCCCTAAGATGAAAAAATTGCCAAACTTTGACGGGACAGTTGTCAAAATTCGTGGTAGCTGGGAACGTTATGTTTGGACCTATAGGTGCATGTGGGGTCCGTCTACAATAAACTCTCTCAATTTCATTCAACTCCTATCCATTTGACTGTGCCAGAATCAAATGCATTCTTGCAAAATGCTTCAGTTTGATCCAGTGGAAAGGTGCTAGGAGTGACATTTTGCATTCCATAGCTTGTGGGGCCGAACGGACTTTGCTAATGTGTAGGGGTTGATGGTTCAATGCCAGGGGAGGTCTCATTTTATGTTCCAAGTGTCGCATTTGTTTGGGGCAATAGGTTACCAGCAAAGTCCCTTAAGCTCCCTAAGATGAAAAATTACAAAACTTTGACAAGGCAGTTCTCAGAATTCATAGCAATTGGGAACATTCTGTTTGGACCTATAGGTGCATGTGGAGTCCATCTACAATACCCTCTCTTAGTTTTGTTCAACTCCAGTCCTTTTTACCGTGCCGAAATCAAACACATTTTTGCGAAATGCTTCAGTTTCATGTAGTGGAAAGGTGCTAGGAGTGACATTTTGTATTCCATAGCTCGTGGGTCTGAACGGACTTCGCCAATGCATCAGGGTGGGCAGGTAAATACTAGGGGAGGTCTCGTTTCATGTGCCAAGCATCACATTCGTTCATGACAGCAGGCTACCAGCAAACTCCCTTAAGCGCTCCCTAAGATGAAAAAATTGCCAAACTTTGACGGGACAATTGTCAGAATTTGTGGCAGCTGGGAACGTTCTATTTGGACCTATAGGTGCATGTGGGGTCTGTCTACAATAAAATTTCTTAGTTTCATTCAACTCCTATCCGTATGACTATGCCCAAATCAAACGCATTCATGCAAAATGCTTCAGTTTGATGCAATGGAAAGGTGCTAGGAGTGACATTTGGCATTCTATAGCTCATGGGTTTGAATGGACTTTGCCAACACATCGGGGTGGGTGGATAAATGCTAGGGGAGGTCTCATTTTGTGTGCCAAGTGTCACATTCATTCGGGACAGAAGGCTACCGGTAAAGTCCCTTAAGCTCCTTAAGATGAAAAAAGTACCAAACTTTGATGGGATAGTTATCAAAATTTGTGGTAGCTGGGAACATTCTGTTTGGACCTACAAGTGCACATAGAGTCTGTCCACAATAACCTCTCTCAGTTTCGTTTAATTCCAATCCGTTTAATCGTACCGAAATCAAATGCATTCTTGTAAAATGCTTCAGTTTCATGCTGTGGAAAGGTTCCCAGGTGCCCTATTTTTTGTTCTTCTCATTGTGGGGCTGAATGGACTGTGCCAACATGTCGGTGTGGGTGGGTAAATGCTAGGGGAGGTCTCTTTTTATGTGCCAAGTGTCTCAGTCATTCTGGGCTACAAGCTACCAATAAACTTGAAAAGTGTTAGGTAAAGCGAGAGAGGTTATTGTGGACGGACCCCATGTGCACCTATAGGTCCAAACGAAACATTCCCAGTTGCCATGAATTCTGAGAACTATCCCATCAAAGTTTGGTAATTTTTTCATCTTAAGGATCTTAAGGGACTTTACCGGTAGCCTACTACCCCGAACGAATGCGACGCTTGGCACATGAAATGAGACCTCCCCTGGCATTTACCTGCCCACCCCGATGTGTTGGTGAAGTTTGTTAGGCCCCATGAGCTATGGACTGCAAAATGTCACTCCTAGCACCTTTCCAAACATGAGGAAGAACCACAACCCAATCTAACTCCTAAAAGCATGAAGACACTGAGAACACTGAAGACCTGGAGGACAAAGAAGCATGAAGACATGAACTAAATCCTATCATGAGGAAGAACCACAACAATCCTACTATGTCCTACTATTTTAACATGATAAAAATGAATGTTATGAACTAACATCCAAACCCTTTGACATGAATCTTGATATGACATGAGTGAAACATGAGTGAATAGGATTAAGACTATATAGGATCAACTTCATCCATTACTTAGATCTAACCTCATGAAACAAATCAAATGAAATGTACATGAAATATATAACAACACTTATGTAATCGATCACTTACTGCCATCTGATGATCACTCTCCATCATCTTTTCTCGAGCTTCTTTGTCTGTAATTGGACGGACTAGAGTTGTGACCTCCTATGAGAAGCATCAAAAAGAAAAATTGACTAAACATAAATATATTAGAGGAAGCAATTCATACTAATATTTATATAAAAAACAAAGTACATGTAACCATCTAGGAAAGTTTTATGCATACTTACAAATTAATCCAACAAACCATCTGGGTCTTCTCTACTCTTTATTGTGTCAAGTATGGCCTCATGGTCAGAGTCACACACCTTCCACAAGGTCTTGTTCAAAGGTCTACCTTGATATTGTATCAAATGAACATTGGTTTCCATGATAAGGTTGAAGTAATGAAGAATCTTCCGATATGTGTCAAAGTCCTTAAACAACCAAACATTAAGACTCTTATGTGGGTACCTTCTAAGCCATGTTCTAGTAACAACCACTAAGCCTATAGGGTATTCGATGTTTTCTCCATCTATAACTAGGGCCTCCAATTTATTTTTGGCCTCAACACAACGACACAAGTAATAATTGGTCCCTCTTCGTTATCTTCATCTACAATAACTGCATAAACGTGCCCTACAATGATATGTGTAGCAAATTAGATAAAATTTCCACAACATTACAAAAATACTACAAACTTTAAGATAACATTAGGAATTTTAAATTTAACTATGCAAGTAGATATATTACCTAGTTGAACTAGATCTGATATGTGGTCAAAGTCAAATGACGATTCCATCTCTGTCAATCCTAGTGCTGTCAGGGGCCGATACGTGTCAAGTGGGCAAAGATAACTAAACTGCCATTCATCAACCCACTCCCTTGACTCACACTCATTCTAGGCTTGAATTGTACATGCAGAACAAAAGCACGCCATCTCCTATGTATGTATACTTCATGAACCTATAATTGAGATTCTGATAAAGTGTAGCTCACTTGATCTTGTCAGTGTACAATAGTCCTCATATGGTGTAATGTTAGTATCATCTATCAACTAAAAAAATCTACGAAATGAAGACTTACCTTGATTACCTAGACCCATCGAAGCATTACACCACTCAACAATTAATTTTGCATCTGTCAGCTTTGCATTCTCTTTATACTTTAATTGTTCTCATGCTATGGCTCTTTTGATACACGCTCCTGCACCATCATGGTCCCCCTTTCCATGCCCGACCTCACAAAAGTTCCACATATGCTAAACACCTATAATATTATGCCTCCTGCTCAACCAATAGAAATTCTGTGAGTTCTTGAATTGTGATGCATAGTTATCCTACCATATGATATGCTGACTGAATGATATGCCCCTTCTAGCCAGATCATTGTAGAACACCTAAAAACAACCTTGCATGAAGTCCATAGAATGTGTGCGATCATCACTTATAAAAAAGTGATACTCCCTTATGATCTTTCTGTCATCCTCTGTACTATCATTTGCACGAATGAATGCAATGTGCACAATCATAGAAACTTGTGTTGAGTTATAATATTGGGATTGCACCTCACACTGTGGTTGTAGACTGTAGTTTTTTACAAATTCGACGACTAAAACAATGCTACCAATTGGAAATGTGTCCTTGCATAACTATAATTGTAAGTCCAACCATCAAGCTCTATGGGCATGTCTTACATACTCATACACTATATTGTCACAAAATATAGGCATAAACTGATACACTGGAATCTTCTAAATAACATATTCACACATCTTTGCTTCTTTACCATCTCTTGTATTGTATGCCACTATTTTATACTTTCTGAACTTTATTAGTTCATTTCCAACCGCATGTGTTATTTCCATATGTTCACATATTGGCATACGTTGCAAGCCACCACAAAGCTGACATGTGCCATCCAAGCATAATTTCCTATAGAATGATTGACCTTCCTCTCTATCACATAAAATCATTCATATGAAGTCTCTTGAGGTAGCTGGTGGGGCACGTATGCCACAATCCTGAAAAACATTGTTAGTATGCAAATCTAAACATATAGACCGATAAACATCAAAATGGTTAGAAAATTCAATATGTAATCTACAACAACTAGTGCATGTGTGATTTATTTTGACAAAGGAAGGTTTTAGTATTTCAAAATATCTTTGAGAAATTTTAATTTGAGGATGCTTCTCTAGAAATTTACCAAAAAACTCTATTTGAGTCATATCCAAAAACCACTTTGGATGTGGCTCACGGTTTTGACTACTAATTCTCCTTCTTACCACATCCTTTTGATTCGAAGATACCCTTGTGTAATTCTTCCAAAAGTCTTCAATTAGTGATCTCAAATCTTTGACAACAACTTTGTCTTTTCATGGTCCAGTCTCCCAGAGAATGTCCACAATTCATTAGTGCTTGGATCCTCAACTCTTTGACGTCTTCCAATGGCTCTCATTAGAGTTTTTCTATTTATTTTCAATGCTTGACTTGTCTTTCTAATGAGGTGAGTTTTTTTTGTTTGTTGGCTTACAATTGTCGATGTAATGACATGTCGTGTGACATTACTATCCTTGGTGCGTGAGGTGGAACCCACACTCTCATACGCATTCATTAGATTCTTGACAATTGATTTTTCACTTGATGCATTCGATGTTCTTAGGCCAAGAATTTTTATCGTGGGCTTAAATTTCAGATTTCTCATTAGTTCGACAAAGAGTTGACATCTTTTGGTTTCATTTAAATTCTCAAAGAATAATTTCCATATCTTATTTGCATATCTTTGGCAAGTGCACATGGGAATCTTATCCTACATGGGCTCCAATACATTCTCATCAATATCAATTAGAAACTTAGGCCTCCTATGCAAAATTCTAGGAGGCATTTTATTTGGTAAAGTAGACTAAACATTAGGAATTTCATCAATATTTACTTGAGATGGGATAGATGGCATACCTTCAATTAGAGGTGAAAAGGTTGAAAATGGCGTACCTTCAACTTGAGGTGTGAATGATGGCGTGTGACCAACTTGAGAAGAAAATGTAGATGTGCTTTCTACTTCACCTATGAAAGATGGAGTGTCTCCAATTCGAGAAGATAATGATGGTGTTCCTTCAACTTGACCTATGGACGATGGAGTGCCTCCAACTTGGAGATTCACTTTCCTCATTGCACGGAGGTTTTACATTTGTTCCCTTTGTGCTGCCAATTCCATCTCTTTCTTAGCTTTGTTAGATGTGTCACATTCCTCTTCAATTGGCAATGGTGGAATATCTTCTTGTATGGTTGACAATTTCCTACTTTCCCGAATTTGCCTCATTCTTTCTCTTTTTCCTCTTATTCTCAGCTTCACGCTCTTCTAGTGTAGAGTATTTGCTCATTTCCTCGGCATGATGATGATTTCTACAAGCATGAAGAATAAGGCAATGATCATTAGAAATTTTATAATGACAATGAATAGCACAGTTAGAATGAATAACAATGAATAACAATGTTTTACAAACTTCTGAATAAGACACCTCATATCAAGATATATTGAACATACATAAGTCATGGAGTATGCATTTTAACACACATATACACTTGAATCTAGTTTGAATAGAAGAGAGGAGGATGAACTTGGAGGAAGAAATAAGAAGTTATACCCTATTTTTCTACTGTAACTCGTTGTACCCTATTTTCATGCATTTTCCAAGTGGAAAGGGTGGCTAAATAGTGGTTCTTTGTGAATTTGAATACAACCTAGCCAAGTAAGTGATCCTATAGCATATGCAGGCCTAATTAAAGGTGAATCAAGTGTTAGTTTGTTCTGGGTTGGAGTGGATATGAGATTTTCATTAAAACCCCCTTATTTGTGAAGAAATGCAGGGTTTTTTAGTTTGCACCCAAGATGAGCATGGCTATACTAACCAGTGGTGGAATTTGAAGTTTTGTGACATACAGATCTACTATTTTGGGGTTTGGAGTGGTTATTGAATGATCCTAGGGTACTTGCTTTGTTAATTGGACCAAATTAGGCCTATTTCCAGAGACAAAATTGGTTTGAATACATTATATTGACATGGTCTATTTACTGTTTCTATTAAGTGTGGATTTGGGAGTTTAGCAACTTGAATAAGGATTGTTTACTAAGTTTAGGGGTCTGTGCAAAGTTTGAAGGCAAGTTCCTTTGTAATATAGGCCTAATTAACCCTTTTAGGACAACGAATAAGGTTAGTTTTGAGGCATATTGTCCAAAGGAGTCTATACTGAGTTCAAGATATGTTATATAACTTGGTAATGGGTATTCTAAACATTCATTAAAGTTTGGCTTTGAAACCTTATGGTGAAAATAAGTCAGAAAACCCCCTTAAGTAGGGCTACTAGGATTTGAGGGCTTGGGCAGATTAGATGCTAAGAGGGGATCCTTGTGACTTGAAGAGTGGTTTAGTTGGTTCTAGTTGGTGAACATAATCTTGTTAGATGCCTCATCTACTTCATATGAAGGTATGAACCCTAGTTGTGTGTTGGAGACTTAATGCATTGAAGGAGCACAAAGCAAACAGTACTAAAAATTGTAGAATGATGCACAAAGCAAACACCACTAAGGAGCATATTTTCCATAGCAAGGATGGAAAAAGAAGTAACTCTCCAAAACTAAGGGAAGAGAAAGGCCAAAACAAACTCAAAGAAGATAACAAACAAGTTGATTTGAGTATTTACAAAGCTAACAACTATTGGTCTTATTTCAAGGTTGGAGGATATTGTTATGACAAGTGTTGGAAGCTTCATCTAGAGATTCACCCAAATGACAAATTCAAGAGTAAGCAACCACAAAGGAAAAAAAAAGCATCAACATGCAATGAGAGAACAACTCTCACATGAGTCTACATCAATAGTCAATGATGTTAGTATGTAATGATACTTGGATAGAGTATTTACTTGATTTGCAAAGGAGATAAGTGTGAGTTTCTTTCATTTGTAGGGGCATTTGATTAGCACTCCAAGTTTTTCCTATGGATTCAGTTGTGTTCAATTTTTTCACTTGTAGAGCAAGCAAGTAGTACATTTCACTCACTATGGGTGAGTATGAGAAGTATTGCCACTTGGAGGTCAAGAAAGGATGTAAGGAAAATAGAGAATGTAAGAGCTAGCACGATGACATGTTTTGGGTGTTGTAAGCATGCACATTTGTGTTCCATAGTAACATAAATGTTGTAGCATGTAACATAGATGACTTGTAGAATGTTGTAGCATTTAACAGTGATGGTTTTCATTATTGTAATGTGCACAAACTCTTATCTCATTTGTAGCATGTGCATAGTTGTAGGATGTCATGTCCCCTTTCTAAAATAATTAATTAATGGTCAATATTAACCCATCTTATTCTTCCATGGGTTAATTGGGCAAGCATAGGAAGAATAAATATTTAATATTTAATATTGTCCATCTAATATCTATTTCAAGAGGAAAATTAAATATTAAATTAAATATTTTGAGACTCAAAAAGGGGCATTGGGTTTGGTGAGGTGTCCATTTGCACGAAGATTTCAAAAATCTTGGTAAATCACAAGTGGCAGGGGACTTTATGACAATGTATGATAGCTTATAACAACTGTCATACCCCAAAATAGCAAGGAATCAAAGAAAAATGTGGGAATATTGGATTTCCCTCTCTCCCATAAAATATTGATACAAAATATGTAATTTTGGTGATTTGGGACTATTGTTGATTTGATATTTTCTCTCAAACTTACAGATTTGCAGATTGTGGCTTCAGTGGACGAAAACCCATTGAAGTAAAGAGGCATGTGGATGAAAAACCATGAGTTTAAGGTGGCCAGAGGATGCAAACCCTTTGATCACAAGGAGTAGCTTCATCCATAGGTTTCACAGAGCTTCAAGGATTAAGTAGTTTCTGACAGTTTCCAACAGTTTGTGTGTGTAGGTCTTCTTGTGTTGTCGTGGTAGTTCCAAAAGTGCTGGAAAGAGTTAATGTTGTTATTTCCTTTGGTTTTCTATGTAGTAGCTGTAGATTTCTATTTTCTAATGTCAGATATCAGTATTGGAAGTTGTGGGTAGTGTTGTGTTGATTTTGGTTTTATGGGTCAGAATACCCAATGTGTATTTCAGCTTGTTGTGAAGATTTGGTTGGGTAGTTTGCTGCTGAATGTTGTAGGTGTTTTCTTCTATTAATTTAATTGTATTAGATCATATTTCATGCACTTTCCATCTGAAGATCAAACAATATCAATTTTGGGTATTTTTGGTGTATTTCGGTGATTGACGGTGTTGCCAGTTTTTGTGGGTTTTGCCCAAATCTTGTTGTTCAAAGTTGTATTATTTGTTGATGATGAAAATTAGTATTATAGATCTGATAACATGTTATTTACATAATAAATCAATCAAAAAATATTTTGGTGAAGTTTCATAGTTTGGGTGTTAATCCTGAGTAAGACTAGCTAGCTAGTTTCATCAAATTTGATGCAAAATTGGTGAAGATATTTAAATTCATTTTCAAACCTGATGTGAAATGTTATTTTTAAGTTTGGATCATTATAATGGTACCAGAGCATGATGTTTCTAGCCTGTAGGTTATTCAGATGATTTATGATACCGAGTGACAGAGAAATTATATATTTGAGGAGAGAGCAAAGGAAATTGCAATTGGAGGAAACAATGGCAAATAGAAGAGATGCAGAAGAAGATGACACTTCAAGGAAATTTACTCAAATGGTTGAGGCACAAACCAGACTTGCTGAAATGTTTGGGCAAATGATACAATGGATCCAAAACAACAACAACAACAACAACAACGAAAATAATGGTGGTAGTACTTCGGGTGCAAACAACAGTAACAATGGAAAAGGGAAGGAAATTGAGACACAAAATTTAGGGGCTGCAAACAAACCCTTATTCCTACTTGAAGAGGAACCTGAACAAGTTGAGTCTGCAACTACTAGTTTGTTCAATTTGGAGACCCTTAAAAAATAGCCTTGAGAATACAATACATTGGCAGATGAGATCAAGAATGATATGTCTTGGGGAGAATATGTAGAGTTCTTGAGAAGAGGTGAATCTCAAAAGAAGGAGAAAGGAAAAAATAAAGAACTAAAACACAAGTTGGGTAAGTTAACCGCAACTTTCTTTGATGGAAGTGAAAAGATTTCAGCTAGAGCTTGGCTGCAGAAGATAGAGACATACTTTATGCTCAATCCCATGACAGAGAAGGATGTAGTTCAGTTTGCCACTTTACATTTGGAAGGAGAAGCCTATGAATGGTGGTACATGGTCGTACTACTTTGAGACATGATCAGGTACATACCTTTGGTGATTTCAAACAAAGGATTCTTGACAGGTATGAACTAAAAGAAGAAGAAGAATATTTCAGCCAGTTGTCTGAAATTAAGCAAAAGAACTTAGTAAGTGAGTATATAGTAGACTTTCGAAATATTGCAGTGATGGTACCTAAAATATCAAAGAAGAGAAGAGTACATCTATTCATCACAGGGCTCACTGAACCTCTTAGGGTGTTTGTCAGATCTTTCACACCTCTCACTTTGCAAAAATCTATCAAGAGGGCTCTAACCCTTGAGCCATCAATTCCAATGAATGCTTTCCCACACTCCTCCAAACCGAACACATGGCATCATAAGGGAGGATTCCAGAAGAAACCATTCCATGCACCTGCACCTATACAAAAAATTACAACTCCTAATACTGCAAAGAAGATGGATAAAGAAACAAGGAATGAGCTTAGGAGGAAGAAACTTTGTTTTTCTTGTAGAGAGCCTTGGGTCCCTTGACATAGGTGTTTGGGAAAAGGACAAGTCCATTACATAGAGGTTATCTCAGATAAGGATTCAAACTCAGATGGTAATGAGGAGTTTCATGACGTAGAGGATTCTAAACCTGAGATTGAAGAGGAGACTAAAAAAGAAGGTTCATTAGCTCCACTTTCAGGAGCACCAAGCTATCATCCTTTTAGGGTTCGTGGAGTGTTAGCAGGGCAACGAATGACTGTTTTGATTGATAGTGGGGCAACCCACAATTTTATTGATGAAGGGTTAGTAATGAAGAGAGGATTGAAGATTGAAGAATTTGAAGGGTTCAATGTGACTATTGCAGATGGATTAACTATGCCATGCACCAGAGTGGTCAAAAAATTGAGCATCACTATGGGAGACTACAAGGTTTGTGATGATTTTTATGTTGTTGGTATTGGTGAAACTGATGTTGTCTTGGGTGTTCAATGGTCGCATTCTATTGGAGGACACTATAAGAACTATCAAACTATGGAGTTCAAGTTTTAGTCAGAAGGCAAGGAGATTACACTCAGAGGGATTTCAAATGGAGCTCCATGAGTTGTGACATCAAAGAAGATGGAGAGGACTTTCAGAAGAAGTCAAGTTGCTTGGACAACCACTTACTTAATCTGACCTTCAAGCTCTCCAAATGGAAAAGGTAAATTTCATTTTGAAATTCAAGAAATTTTAGATAAGCATAGAATTGTTTTCAGTGATATACCCCCAAGATTACCTCCAGATAGAGGGTTCCAACATGTTATAGAGTTGGAAAAAGATGTCAAACCTATTATAACTACTCCATATAGACATCCAAGGGGTTACAAGGAAGAGATAGAGAAGACTATCAAAGAGCTCTTAGATATGGGATTCATTAGACCAAGTTTTAGTCCTTTTGCATCATCTGTAGTTCTTGTGAAGAAGAAGGATGGCACTCTAAGGATGTGCATCAACTATAGAGCTTTGAATAAGAAAACCATTAAGAATAGATATCCCATACCAAGGATAGGTGAACTTATTGATGAGTTGCATGGAGCTGTTTACTTTTCTAAGATTGATTTGAGATCAGGATACCACCAGATTTGGATGAGAGACAAAGATGTGGAAAAGATAGCTTTTCGGTGTCACTATGGGCATTTTGAGTTCTTGGTCATGCCCTTTAGCCTCACTAATACACTAGCAACTTTCCAATCATGCATGAACAAGGTATTTAGCAAGCAACTCAGGAAGTTTGTCTTGGTTTTCTTTGATGATATATTAATCTACAGTAAAACTTGGAAGGAACACTTGGAACATTTAGATATAGTTTTGGGTATTTTGGAGCAGCAATATTTCTATGCTAAGTTGTCCAAATGTGAGTTTGGATTAACTAAAATTCTTTACTTGGGATATGTCATAAGTTCTAAGGGTGTTCAAGTAGATCAACAGAAGATTCAAGCAATACTTGATTGGCCTCCACCTACAAATCTTACACAGTTGAAAGGATTCTTTAGGCTATGTTGCTATTATAGGAGGTTTGTAAAAGGTTTTTCTCAGCTTGTTGTTCCATTAACATATTTGACTAAGAAGGGAGACTTTGCATGGTCTGCAAAAGCTTAGAAAACTTTTGACAAGTTTAAGGAGGTAATGAGTTCATGCCATGTGCTTGCTATTCCTAATTTTTCATTGCCTTTTGTAGTTGAATGTGATGCTTTGAGTGAAGGTGTTGGGGCTGTCCTAACTCAAAGGGGACATCCAATTGATTTTGAGAGTAGAAAGCTAAACAATCTAGATAAAACATATCACATTTATGACAAGGAAATGTTGGCAATTATGCATGCACTAGAGAAGTTCAGACAATATCTTGTCTGTGGGAAGTTTGTTGTGAAAATTGATCATAATAGTTTGAAGTATTTCCTTGATCAAAAAGATTTGAATGATCGCCAACAAAGGTGGGTAAGCAATCTGCAGGCATATGATTTTGAAATAGAATATATGAAGGGTAAAAGAAATGTGGTAGTGGATGCACTTTCTAGGAAGCCAACTTTGTGTTCATTATCTTCTATTTCTATAGAGTTGAAAGATTCTATCATTGCTGAATATGTCAAAAAATACTTTTGCATCTAATGTATTGGATGATTTAGTAGAAGATGATAAGTATACAGTGAATGATGGGCTGATTTATTACAAGAACCAAATTTTCCTTGTTCCTGAATCAAAAATCAAGGAAAAGATTTTAAGAGCTTTCCATGACACTCCCTTGGCTAGTCATCAAGGTTACTTCAAAACATACAGGCAGATCCGTGAGAGATTTTCTTGGAAAGGTCTAAAAGAGGATGTCCTGATGCAAAGCGTTCAATGAAAACGTGGTTTCAATCTAGCATTTCACCTTATGACCCTTTGGCGAGACTAACTCATCAGTAGGATCTTGCTCCTGTCCCCCAATACTACCACACACGCAGATATGGCAAACTATTATATATGCATAACATGACTTGCTATTACCGGTCGACCAATGTATCTTTACCTTGTTCTCACCGCTATTACCGGTCACCCTTTGTATCTAATGAAAAGTATATTCTCACATACATTCTTGATATGCATTTGCAATGTGTATTTGGTGGGACCTCCTTTCTTCAGCACGACTTCAACCGTCAGCAAAATAAAAATTCTATCAGTTCATAGGCTGATGTTACGCCAATGTACTCGTCACTTCACTCTTCAACTTTCGGTAAGACAATTATTATCGGCTTCTTAAGAACTTATCTCCCTGACGCTCAAGTCTCTCTGACACAGGACTTAGCACTCCTTGCTTTCCGGCCAGACAACCATTGCCTAGTCTCTCTCCGATGGTTATTGTCCTGCCGATAACAATCCTGCAACGCAGGCACTTTCTCTCTTCTCAGAACCTAGCACATAGAGATGCTAGGCTCGACTAGCACATCCCACACTCGATCCTGACACTAAACATAAACAAAAACAAAAAGAACACTAACTATACAAACAAACCCATTCCACCGATTTTGAAGAAATCTCATCGATGGAATGGCTCAGTAACCCATCTGAATGACAAAATGGAACTAACTACAATGACACGGTGAAAGAACACAAACAAAACATGATCTTTTATTTATCTTGGAAACTTCTGCACTGAAACAACTCTTCTATCTTCTTATTGTTACTCTACCACAAATCACACCCAATTACTATGCTACTCTCTCCCCTCCCTACTTTTCTTCTATTCACTAAACTATTTATACATGTTCTTGTTCATGATAGTTTGCATCAGTGGGAATGCTAACCATTCTACAACTGTCAACCCTTTCAGTTACAATGCATTTGCTCTTCCACTACTAGACACTACGACTTGTCCTATTCCACTCCGACTCACACATGGCACTAGGCCTTACAATTGGTCACTTGGACCTTATACAACACCAACACATCAAAATGAACATGAAATGAATTAAAGTATCTAGGTGCCCTTGCACCATACTCCCGGGGTTTAAAAGAACTCAATTCGCTTGAGGAACCAAGTTGGAAACAGTAACCCCATGTTTGATGATGTCCTCCTCGCTCATCCAGGTAGCATCTTCATCAGGGAAACCACGCCATTTGACCAAATACTACTTGTAGGTTTTACGCCTGGTCTTCTTCTGAACTTTGGTGTCCAAAATACATTCTAGTTGTACTGGCTGACACGGTGGAAGATCATAAATCCATTCTACCTCCCATGCTTCTGTCACATCTGAACCAGCAACATTGTCACCTTTGAATGGAAACAGGTCAGACACATTGAAAGTGGGTGATATTGCTAAACCTGGAGGGAGTTCAATTTCGTATGCATTAGGCCCGAACTTGTGGACAATCTTGCATGGACCTATCTTCTTCATAAGAAGATTTGTGGGTTGTCCCTTCGAAAGCCTTTCCTTCTTCAGATATGCCATCACTAGATCTCCAACTTTGTATTGGACATCCCTTTTGTTCTGATCAGCTCTCTCTTTGTATTTCCTTGTGTTCTTCTATATAGTTTATCTGACAGCATCATGGATATCTTCCATACTTACTGCAAAATCTTCTCCTTGTGTACTCTTTTTCTCCATGTTCTGGAGATCACTCAACTCCAAAATTTCCTTGGGATGAATCCCATATACAACTTCAAAAGGACTCTTTCCTGTGCTCCTATTAATAGAATCATTATATGCAAATTCTGCCTATGGGATGATTATATCCCATGCTTCTCCATGTTGTTTGGTCAAACATCTCAAAAGATTACCCAGTGATCTATTCACCACCTCAGTTTATCCATCTGTTTGAGGGTGATAGGCTGACATGAAAGATAATTGAGTGCCTAATTTCTTCCACAATGTGCGCCAAAAATGTCCCACAAACTTGGGATCTCTGTTAGTGACAATATTCAATGGCAAACCATGAATTCTTACTATCTCCTTGAAGAAAAGACCAACAATATGTGAAGCATTGTTAGTACATTTACATGGCACAAAATGAGCCATTTTACTAAACCTGTCAACAACCACAAACACACTGTCAAATCCTCTTTGAGTCTGGGGAAGACCCAAAACAAAATCCATACTAATGCACTCCCATGGCCTTTGAGGAATTGGAAGTGGTTGATAGAGACCTGCATTTGATGAAGTCCCTTTTGCCTTCTGGAAAATGTTGCAACTTTCTACAAATTTCCTGACATCTGTTTGCATCTTAGGCTAGAAGTAAAGCCTTCTCACTTGTTCCAACGTCTTGTCTAGTCCAAAATGACCTCCAAGACTACCGCAATGCTTCTCTTTTATGATGTTCTCCTTCATGGAACACCTACGTACACATAGTTGGCTGCCTTTGAATAGTAGCCCTTGCTGTAACAAATATTTAGAAAAATTAGAATGATAGGAATCTAAAAATTGTGAACAAATTGCATATATCTCCTTGAAGTACTCATCATCCTCATACATATTCTTGAGAGAATCCACTCCCACACTTTGCAACTAGATTTCTTGTATAGTGCACACTCTTCTACTCAGAGCATATGCCACCTTGTTGGCTTGTCCCTTCTTATGTTTGATGGAAAAAGTATACACCTAGAGTTGTTCAACCCACTTCATATGCCTATGATTTAGCTTCTCCTATGAATTCAGAAAACTCAAAGCATGGTTGTCAATATAAACAATGAATTCCTTGGGCAAGAGATAATATCTCCATTTTTTCAATGCTTGAACCATTACATACAATTCTAAATCATATGTGGAATACTCCCTTTTAGCATCATTCAACTTCTCACTAAAGAAAGCAACAGGTCTGTCTTCCTGACTCAAGACAGCACCAATGGCAAGGTTACTGGCATCACATTCCATAGTAAACAACTTATTAAAATCAGGCAAAACCAAAATGAGTTTCTCTACTATTTTCTATTTGAGAATCTCAAAAGACTCATCAGCTGCTCTATTCTAAACAAACTTACATTTCTGTCCTCCTTTTATAGTATCTAGAATGGGTGCACAAATATGACTGAATCCTCTTATGAATTTCCTATAAAAAGTTGCCAACCCATGAAAACTTCTCACATCACTTACTGTTCTAGGTGCTGGCCAAGATAGAATAGCATTTACCTTTTCTAGATCCATTTTCAAACTACCCTGGGATATCACAAATCCAAGGTATGTGAGTTCTTCCTTCATGAAGACACTCTTCTCCATATTGATCATTAGTTTCTCCTCATGCAGCTTCTTCAACACCTATTCCAAATGCTGCAAATGTTCTTCCTTTGTCCTGCTGAAAATTAAAATATCGTCAAGATAGACAACAATAGATTTGCCAACAAAATCTTTCAATACCTCATTCATTAGATGATGAAAGTGCTTGGAGCATTAGACAGTCCAAATGGCATCACCACCCACTCATAAAGACCCTCATTAGTCTTAAAGGCTGTCTTTCATTCATCCCCTTGTCTAATCCTGATCTAATGGTATCCACTCTTGAGATCAATTTTTGAAAAGTACCAAGCTCCACCCAAACAATCTATGAGGACCTCTATTCTAGGCATAGGAAACCTATATTTGATGGTGATCTTATTGATGGCTCTCGAATCAGTACATAACCTCCATTTGCCATCCTTCTTGGGAGCTAAAACTATGGGTACAGGACACTGATTAAGGCTTTTCTTCACCAAACCGTTATCCAACAGTTCTTGCACTTGTTTAGCAATTTCCTCATTCTGATTAGGTGTCATTTTATAAGCTGGTTTATTTGGCAATGTGGATCCTAGGTGAAGTCAATCTGATGACTTATGTCTCTCACAGGGGGTAGTGTATTGGGCATATCCTCCACCATGATACTCTTATACTTGTCTAACAATTCCTGCACTTCCTTGGGGACTTTTTCCTTGCTGTTTTTAGACAAATCAGAATTGTCTTTAGGTTTCAAAATCAAAGCATACCCCTGGGTTCCCTCTTCCTTCAGAGTATGGAGAAACTCTTTCCCACTCACTAACATGATACTTGAGCCCACATTCTTGTCTACACCCTCTTCTGGTAAAGGATCCATCTTATACTGTCTACCATTCTTGGTGATCACAAAGGAATTTGACTTACCATCATGCTAAGCTTATACATCATACTGCCAAGGTCTACCTAACAGTAAATGGCATGCATCCATGGGCATTATATCACACAAAAGTTTATCCCCATATTCCCCTATCTGAAATTCTACCCAAGCTTGTTCATCAACCAAAACTTGTTGCCCTTTGTTCATCCAGGACACTTTGTATGGACTAACATGTGGCAATCTTTTCAAATTCAACTTCTCTACCATTTCTACTAAAACTAAATTCTCAGTTGAGACCGAATCAACAATTACTTTACACCTTTTGCTAGAAACTTTACACAGAGTTCTGAATAGTATCTTCCTCTGGGGTGGTTCCTTTTTCTCTGGCACTTTCAACATTGTTCTTCTCATCATCAGATTCTTTCCATCTTGTGCTAGAATTGCACTTCCCATGGGTGAAGTCACACTCTGACAATCTTCTTCTTGAATCAATTGGCTCCTTCTCTCTCCTCCATGAGAGCTTGAGGCTTTCTCCAGACACTTGCCTACTATGTGCCCAATTTGGTTACAATTATAACATCTTCCTGTGAAGACATTAGGACCTCTGCCTGGTCCACCAAATCTGCCTCTTCCATTAGGTCTCCTTCCTCTAAAACCCCCTCTAGAACCAAATTCTCCACTATGTTCTTGTTGACTGGACTCCCCTTGATTCTTTTGGAACTAATTTCTACCATCAAAACTATTTCTGCCCCTAAAATTTCTTCCACCTCTGCCTCTGTTCTATTGTTCTCCTTTTCTTTTCAATTTCTCTTCTACTCTCAGTGCTACTTGGAAACACTTGTCCATGGTTTCTGGTGTCAAGATGGTAATCTCATCTTGTATGCTATACTTCAGGCCATTAATATACCTGGCAACTCTTCCTTTCTCATCCTCAGTAAGTCCACACCTCAGAGACAATTTGTGAAATTCCTCTATATAGGTGGATACATCCATACCCTTCTGTCTGAGATTCTGCATTTTCTAGTATATTTGCACTTCATAATCTTTTGGTAGGAACTGAGCCTTGATCCTCTCTACCATCTGACTCTAGGATGAGATCATGCTCTTGCCACTCTTCACCCTTTCTCCCTAGGTGTAGTTCCACCACGTGAGTACAACACCCTTCAATTTCATCTTTGCAAACCTAACTCTTCTATTCTCCGATACCTCCTTGTACTTGAAGTAATTGTTCAAAGCCTCGACCCATTCGATGACTTCTTCTCCATCCATCTTTCCGTTGAACATCAGAATCTCCATTTTTGATTCAGACAACTCCTTACCAAGTGATTTTATGGCCTCCAAAAATTATTTCTAGTCTGCAGATATATCTGCCTATTCTGGGGTTGTTTCCTCTTCCCCATCTTCTTCTTCTTCATCAAATTCACCATCTGATTTCTTTCCTATCTTCAATGCCTTTAACTTAGCCTAGAGTGTTTCCTTGACTCCAACCTTGACACCAACCTTGATCATCTCTTCCATCTCTTGGAAATTCTTAAGCACTTCTACTGTCATCCCCTTTGGAGGTATGGCACTGGCCTCTCCTTCGCTCTCTCTATCTGACATAAACATTCACAGACAACGCTAATACTTCTGCAAACCTTTCGCTAGCTCTGATACCAAAATGATGCAGAGTGTTCAACGAAAACGTGGTTTCAATCTAACATTTCACCTTATGACCCTTTGGCGAGACTAACTCATCGGCAGGATCTTGCTCCTGTCCCCCAATACTACCACACACGCCGATATGGCAAACTATTATATATGCATAACATGACTTGCTACTACCAGTCAACCAATGTATCTAAATTACCTTGTTCTCACCACTGTTACTAGTCACCCTTTGTATCCAATGAAAAGTATATTCTCACATACATTCTTGATATGCATTTGCAATGTGTATTTGGTGGGACCTCCTTTCTTTGGCACGACTTCAATTGTCGATGAAATAAAACTTCTATCAGCCGATAGGCCAATGTTACGCCAATGTTCTCGTCACTTCACTCTTCAACTTTTGGTAAGACAATTATCATCAGCTTCTTAAGAACTTATCTCCCTGTTGCTCAAGTCTCTCTGACACAGGACTTAGCACTCCTTGCTTTTCAGCCAGACAACCGTTGCCTGGTCTCTCTCCGGTGGTTATTGTCCTACCAATAATAACCCTGCAATGCAGGCACTTTCTCTCTTCTCAGAACCTAGCACATAGAGATGCTAGGCTCGACTAGCACATCCCACACTCAATCTCAACACTGAACATAAACAAAAACAAAAAGAACACTAATTGTACAAACAGACCCATTCCACCGATTTTGAAGAAATCTCGTCAGTGGAATGGCTCAGTAACCCATCCGAATGACAAAATGGAACTAACTATAGTGACACGGTGAAAGAACACAAACAAAATAGGATCTTTTATTTATCTTGGGAACTTCTGCACTGAAACAACTCTTCTATCTTCTTACTGTGACTCTACCACAAATCACACCCAATTACTATGCTACTCTCTCCTCTCCCTACTTTTCTTCTATTCACTGAATTATTTATACATGTTCTTGTTCGTGATAGTTTGCATCGGTTGGAATGCCAACCGTTTTGCAACTATCAACCCTTTCAGTTACAATGCGTTTGCTCTTCCACTACCAAACACTACGATTTGTCCTATTCCACTCAGACTCACACATGGCACTAGGCCTTACAATTGGTTGCTTGGACCTTATACAACACTAAAACATCAAAATGAACATGAAATGAATTAAAGTATCTAGGTGCCTCTGCACCATGTCCACAAGCATATCAAAGAGTGTATGACTTGCCAAAGGAACAAAGGTGAACAGATTTTTCCTACAGGTCTCCTACAACCACTTCCAATTCCTGAATAGAAATGGGAGAGCATTTCCATGGACTTTATCATAGGACTTCCCAAGGTACAAGGTAAGGATTGTATATATGTGGTGATGGATAGATTAACAAAGTATGCTCATTTCTTTCCCATCACTTCAGAATTTAAGGCTCCTCAAGTAGCAGAGTTGTTTTTCAAAGAGATATTTAAGTTGCATGGTTTGCCAAAGAACATTGTTAGTGACAAAGATAGTAGGTTCCTTAGTTCTTTTGGGAAGGAACTATTTCACTTGACAGGAACAAAGCTCACACCAAGCACAAGTTACCATCCACAAATAGATGGACAAACAAAAACTGTTAACAAGTGGATAGAGGGGTATTTGAGGAATTATGTTTCAGATCAGCAAACTACTTGGGTCAAATGGTTGCACTTGGGAGAGTATTGTTACAATACATCACATCATATGTCAATTGGTATGCCTCCATTTCAATCTCTTTATGTTTATGATGCACTTTCTTTTGCTGATTTGATATTTACATATAGTAGAGTACCTATAGCTAGTGATCTTATCAATCATAGTCAAGAGATCATAAGGTGACTAAAAGATAACTTGAGGCAAGCACAGAACCAACAAAAGATATATATGCATATAGGAAGAGAAAAGAAAGATTTTTTGAGGTGGGAGACTTGGTATTTCTTAGATTGCATCAATATAAACAAAGCTCTTTGAAGAAGAGTGGGGCTAAAAAGCTTAAGCCTAAGTTCTTTGGGCCTTACAGGATCATTAGGAAAATTGGTGAGGTAGCTTATGAGTTGGAGCTTCCTCCAAATAGCATGATACATAATGTATTTCATGTTTCTTATTTGAAGAAGGTCCTTGGATAGAAAATTATGCCTTCATCTAATTTACCACCTTTGGATGATGAAGGGAAGTTGATTTTGATACTTGAAAAGATTTTGGAAATGAGGGATAAAAGATTGAGGAACAGGAGCATTTCAGAATATTTGATCAAATGGAAGAATTTGCCAGTGGAAGATGCAACATGGGAAGGACCAGAAATTCTTGACCATCCAAACTTGCATTGCTTGAGGATAAGAAATTTCTAGGAGAGAGGACTTGTCATGTCCCCTTTCTAAAATAATTAATTAATGGTCAATATTAACCCATCTTATTCTTCCATGGGTTAATTAGGCAAGCATAGGAAGAATAAATATTTAATATTTAATATTGTCCAACTAATATCTATTTCAAGAGGACAATTAAATATTAAATTAAATATTTTGAGACTCAAAAAGGGGCATTGGGTTTGGTGAGGTGTCCATTTGCATGAAGATTTTGAAAATCTTGGTAAATCACAAGTGGCGGGGGACTTTATGATAATGTATGACAGCTTATGACAACTGTCATACCCCAAAATAGGAAGGAATCAAAGAAAAATGTGGGAATCTTGGATTTCCCTCTCTCCCATGAAATATTGATACAAAATATGTAATTTTGGTGATTTGGGGCTATTATTGATTTGATATTTTCTCTCAAACTTGCAGATTTGCAGATTGTGGCTTCAATGGACGAAAACCCATTGGAGTAAAGAGGCTTGTGGATGAAAACCCATGAGTTTTAGGTGGCCAAAGGATGTAAATCCTTTGATCACAAGGAGTAGCTTCATCCATAGGTTGCACAGAGCTTCAAGGATTAAGTAGTTTCCGACAGTTTCTGGTAGTTTCCATTGTTTGTGTGTGCAGGTCTTCTTGTGTTGCCATGGTAGTTCCAGAAGTGCTGGAAAGAGTTGCTATTATTATTTCCTTTGGTTTTCTATTTAGTATCTATAGATTTCTATTTTCTAATGTCAAAGATCAGTACTAGAAGTTGTGGGTAGTGTTGTGTTGATTTTGGCTTTGTGAGTCAGAATACCCATTGTGTATTTTAGGTTGTTGTGAAGATTTGGTTGTGTAGTTTGCTGCTAAGTGTTGTAGGTGTTTTCTACTATTACTGTAGTGGTATCAGATCATATTTCATGTACTTTCCATATGAAAATCAAACAATATCAGTTTTGGGTGTTTTTGGTGTATTTCGGTGATTGACGGTGTTGGCAATTTTTGTGGGTTTTGCCCAAATCTTGTTGTTTGAAGTTGTATTATTTTTTGCTTCTACAAATCAGTATTATAGATCTGATAACATGTTATTTACATCAAACATCAATCAAAAAATATTTTGGTGAAGTTTCATATTTTGGGTGTTAATCCTGATTAAGACTTGCTAGCTAGTTTCGTCAAATTTGATGCAAAATTGATGAAGATATTTAAATTCATTTTCAGACCTGATGTGAAATGTTATTTTTAAGTTTGGCTCATTACATAGGAAGAGAACTCTTTACACATTCATTGTAAACAATGTATAAATGTATGACTTTCATTATACATAGATGCAATAAGAAGGACCACTTTGTAATAAATTATAACTTTCATAGCATTGTAAAATGACCTTCAAATGCAAGGAGGATCATACATGGCAGTAGGGTTATATATAGACTACATGATAGTGGACTGTTATAAAGACTTACATGACTGTCCTACACTCATGAAAACCTCCTTTTTAGTGTTTTATCTCCTTGTAACTCTCTTTGTATCATCTTATGTCATCCAAGGGCAAAAATTAAGAGTTCCAAAATCAAATTTGGCTCCATGTATACACTTGAATATGAGTATGACAAACAATTGTTCACTAAAATTATTTTATGAAGTATTTGATAATGTTTTTCTCCTGTATAGCTGAAAAATAGGTGAAATAAAGGCATGAAGGGCCGAAACAAGGTGGAAACATAAAGAATTTGGAGTCTCTTTGACTGAACTAACTAATTTATCCAGACACATATATGTCAAGAAGAACATAAAGAACATGAAAAACATAAAGACAAAAGACATTTAAAGACATAAAGAACATAAAGAACATAAGAACACACACACACACACACAAACACACACACACACACACACACACACACACACACACACACACGCACACACATGTGAATTAAAATTGAACATACCTTAGAATTTGATATTGCAGTTGACCAATTCTCCAAAAGATGGCTTTAAAATCCTCAAATTCTTGTTTTTCTCAAGTTTGATTATGAATTCTATATAATTCTAGAATAGGATTAATAAAATTTATGTTAAAAATAAACATATATCATCAAATTCAATCTATATATCAATGGTAATTAGCTTTGAAACAAAATCACACATGAAACATGAAACTTTTAGTTTAAATAATCAAATTTTCTCCAAAAACATGAAAAATCACTTCTTCTACGTTGAAAAAACAAAAAAAGTGGTGGACTCATATAAAGATGATTCTCAATTAGTCAGCCAACATGAAAATCATTTTTTTGTCTGATATACTCATGAAAAGTAGGAATAACGTGCATGTGGGGTCTGAAACATGGATCCCACATGTTTTTTTACCGTTTTCCATGCTTCCAATAACATGATCATGTTATGGGAAGCATGATAACATAAAGGTAACCTTTTATCTACATGAGAGAGTCTCTCTCTCTCTTCATTTCTCTATCCTATATAAAAAGAGGGATCAAGAGACATGGAGAGATAGAGAGGATAGGTGGAGATAGAGATGAGGAAAGGGAGAGATGGGGATCAAGATAGAGAAAGGGGTCTATAGAGGGAGGAAGATAGAGATACATATATATAGAGAGGGGAGATACATAGGGAAATACAGAGAGAGGTAGAGAGGGGTATATTAAGAGATGGGGCTATGAGGATAGATAGCTCGATAGGGAAAGAGATCAAGAGATGTCTAGAGAAATAGGGAGAGAGATTTCAAGAGGTAGAAGGATGGGGAGAGAGATAAAGAGGAGGAGAGAGAGGTAGAGAGGGATAGATTAAGAGATAGGGATCCATATGTCCAGAGAGATAGAGATAGGGATCCCTATTTTCCCCTCTATCTAAACCATAAACCTAAACCTCTAAACCCTAAACCCCTAAATCCCTAAGGTCCCTAAACCATAAAACCTGGAAGAAAAGGTTATAGTTAGAGAGAGGGATAGAGGAGATAGAGATATCTCTCCCAGGCTCGGTCTCCTCTGTATCTCCTTATTCACCTCTCTACCTCAACCATAAACCTAAACCTCTAAACCTTAACTCCTAACCCCTAAACCATAAACCCTAAACCTTAAATAATGTCCCTAAACCCTAAACCCAAAACCCTTAAGGTCCCTCAACCATAAAACTTGGAAGCAGCCCTAAACCTCTATCTCCCTATCTCTCCTAATCTCTATTGGTCCCCTCACTCTATCTCTCTCTAAACCCTAAACCCTAACCCCTAAACTTAAGAAACCCTAAACCCCTAACCCGTAAACCCTAAATCCTAAACTCAAGCATCCCTAAAGCCCTAAAGCCTAAATAATTCCCCTAAACCCTTACCCTTAAACCTAAACCATATTTACTTGAGAAACCCTAAACTCATGTAAACCTTAAATAGTCAGGGAGTGAGATAGAAAGGTAGAGTTAGAGAGAGGGGATCAAAAGAGATCTAGCAAGATAGAGAGAGAGGGAGAGAGAGAGAGAGATAGAGAGGTAGGTATAGTTAGGGAGAGGGATAGAGGAGACATAGATATCTCTCTTAGGCTCGGTCTCCTCTATATCTCCCTATTTGCCTCTCTACCTAAACCATAAACCTAAACCTCTAAACCTTAACCCCTAACCCCTAAACCATAAGTAATGCCCCTAAACCCTAACCCCTAACCCCTAAACCCTAAAAATGAGCAACCCTAAACCCCTAAACCATAAAACCTAGAAGCAACCCTAAACCTCTATTTCCCTATCTCTCCCAATCCATGAAAACATTAAGCTTTCATTGCAACCAAATTTATTCCTAATCAATCCCAAATCATCTCTAATCCATTCAATTTCATCTCTAATTGTCCCTAAACCACTTCTAATCAGCCCTAAACCACTTCACACCATCCCAAATCACATCCAAATCAATTTAACTTCATCCCTAATCATTTTCCAATCAACCTGGATTTCATCTCAAATACCATCCCTAAACTATTCCTAAATCATTCTAATCATTCCCTAATCAGCACTAAACCACTTCAGACCATCCCTAAAACCATTCTAATCATTCCTAAATCATTCCTAATCTAGTCCTTTTCACCTCTCATCATCCCTAAACCAATCCATTTCATCCCAACTCCATCCCAAATCAATCTAAGCTCCATCTCAAACGATCCCAAAAATAATCAAAATCAAACAAATACCTCACCAGGAGCCATTAGGAGATCATAGTGCCAATCTGTTAGTCATTTGCACCATTTTGTATATCGTATGTGCCAATATGCTCCTTAGAAGCGCCTACCTCAATCACAAACATCATTCTACACCTAGCCAATCACAAGTGTCATTCTACCCTTTGCCAGCCACAGGAGCCATCATAACATCATAAGTGCCAATATGTTAGTCATTTGCACCATTCTAGACATCATATATGCCAACCATAAACCCTAAACCCTATCAACCCTATACCTGATCAACCCTAAACCCTTATCTCCTTGTCTCTATCATCCCTCTACCTCTCAATCTCTCTGCCTATATCTTTGGTCATGCCCATCACCCTCTATCTCGCTATCTCTCCCTCTCTAAACTCCTAACCTTTAAACTCTAAACTTGATCAACCCTAAACCCCTATCTCCTTGTCTCTATCATCTCTCTACCTCTCAATCTCTTTGGCCATGTCTCTGGCCATGTCCCTCACCCTCTATCTCCATATCTCTCCCTCTCTAAACTCCTAACCCCTAAACCATATCTCCTTGTCTCTATCATCCCTCTACCTCTCAATCTCTCTGCCTATGTCTCTAGCCATGTTCCTCACCCTTTATCTCCCTATGTCTCCCCTTGGTCTCCGCTATATCTCCCTATCAGTCCTCTCTCTCTAAACCCTAACAAAAACCTCTAAACCTTAAACCCTAACCCCTAAAACATAAACCTTAAGTTACCCTAAATAATGCCACTAAACCCTAACCCCTAACCCCTAAACCCTAAAACTGAGCAACCCTCAACCCCAAACCTCTAAACCATAAACCCTGGAAACCTTTATCTCCTTAGATCTCTCCCAATATCTATCTATCCCCTCACACACTCTCTCTCTAAACCCTAACCCCTAAACCCTAAACTTGAGCAACCCTAAATCCCTAACCGCTAAACCATAAACCATAAACCTAAGCAACCGTAAACCCCTAAACCCTAAATAATTCCCCTAAACCCTAACCCAAAACCCTAATCCAAAACCCTGAACCCTAAACTTGAGCAGCTCTAAACCCCTAAATCCTAAATGATTCCCTTAAACCCTAAACTCATAAACCTGACCCACCCTCTCTCTCTCTAAAACAAGAAAACTGGGACTCTCTCTCTCTCTCTCCCTATCACCAGGTATCTCTCCTAGGTTTCTCTCCCCTCCATCTCCATCCTCTCTCCCTTTTCCTCCCTCTCGCTCTCCCTTGTCAACAAAGAACATGAAAATGTAAGAAAAATAGGACATGTAAAGATGGATGAGGATATAAATTGGGATTCAATGACATGGAAACAAGATAATTTATGAAATTTTATTTGATGGGAAGAATGAGGAGGAGAGGTAGAGAAAGGAGGGTAGTAGAGAGTGAGAGAGAGGATAGGAGGTAGAGACAAGATGGAGGTAGAGAGTGGGAGAGGATCGTAGGAGGTAGACAGGGCAAGGAAGAAGAGAGAGAGGATAGGAGGTAGACAGGGGAGGGAAGTAGAGACTGAGAGAGAGGGTAGGAGGTAGATGGGGGAGGGAAGTAGAAAGTGAGAGAGAGGCTAAGAGGTACAGAGGGAGGTGGAGAAGAGAGTGAGACAGAAGGTAGGAGGTAGAGAGGCAAGGGAAGCAAAGACTCAGAAAGAGGGTAGGAGGTAGATAGGAGAGGGAAGTAGATAGTGAGAGAGATAGTAGAATGTAGATAGGGGAGGGAAGAAGAGAGTGAGAGAGAAGGTGGAGGTAGAGAGGGGAGGGAAGCAGACTCGAAGAAAGGGTAGGACGTATAGAGGAAAGAGAAATAGAGAGAGATGATAGGAAGTGCAACTAGCCTTGTAGACATGTATGTAAAGTGTGGAAGCATAGACAAGGCATGTCAATTGTAAGACATAACACCTCAAAGAGATGTTCTATAATGGAATGCAATGATTGCAAGATATGCAAAAAATGGATTTGTTGAAAAGGCTTTAGAAACTTTCAAGAAAATGCAATTGGCATGTGTATTTCCAGTTATGCTCATCATAACGTGAGTGCGTTATAACGCGCTCGCGTTATGCTCAACTTTGTTTGACATGTTTTTATCAGTTTTTAGCAAAATCTAGAGATAATCTGGAACGTGCTCCCCATTAGGATGGCACTTTTTTTAATGAAAAATTAAAAAAATACCACCATAATCTTAAGCTTTCTGTTAGCTATCTAACCATATAATTTTTTTCACATTTTGAGTACGTTTAGTGTTTCATCTTGAATTTCTTTTGTTAGTGTGTCCAGTTTTTGTCAAAAACCAGTCTCTAGTATTTTTGACTTTTTTTTAACTATTCATCAAAAATTGAAATAAGTTAAATTTTTAGAAACTAGACTCCATTCTACACGAATTCAAAAAAAAAATTGATTTTTGATTAGTTTTCAAACATTTTAGGGGGGAGCATGCTCAAATGTTTGTTTTTCAAGATGTGTCCACTTTAAAAATTACTAAAAAATCAATTATTCATTAAAAAATTATCAGAAAAATCAAGGATAAACTACATGGTGCTACCTAATTTCTCACTGAAGTGATTATTGAAATACTAAAAAAAAGTTAATATTTTAGGGGGAGCACACCAGATGCTATGTTATGTTTTTTTTCAGAAAAATAAGACCAATTTGTGTGCTCTTCCTTTTTGAACCCCTTAATCTCAACCATTTTTAGAAAAAATTAGTAGTTTAGAAACTAGATTCGGAGCACTACAACTCTTGTTTTTGTTCCATCTTCAAATTTTGAGTGTCGATATCTTCAAATTCTCATCCAACATCAATGTTTCCTGATTTCAGAAAAAAGTGGCAACTTAAGACCCCATTTTGGTCCCTCATCTTTGTGCACTTACCCAATACCAAGATAATCCAAAGGAAGTTGCCCTATTTTGAAATGCAAAATAAAATAAATTCTCTATTGAATGGCCAAAGGAGTATTAAATAAATAATATTTAACTTATCCTCATTAATCTATTAACCAAAAGTAACCAAATACATATCCAAAGCTCTCTTGAAATTGATAGCCTCCTGAATATTAGCAACACCCATTAAGGTAGTATCATCCATAAATTGAAGATGAGAATGAGAAGCAAGATCTCTTACCACTTGCCAACCCTGAATACTCCCATTAACTATCATATGATTAAGGAACCTTTCCAATCCCTCAGACATAAGGATGAAAAGATAGGGGGAAAGAGGATAACCTTATCGCAACCCTCTAGAAGTTTAAAAAAAGAGAGAAGATGGGATACATTTAATAACAACAGAGAAGGAAGATGATGCCACACAACTCATGACCCACTCAATCCACTTTGAACAAAAACCTAAAGATGATAAAACATTCCTAAGGACCATCATACCCTATCATAAGATTTGGACATGTCCATCTTGATAAATAAATTTTATTATCCTTAGAGCACCCCATGGAATGAATGGTTCCAAAGAAATAATGATATCATCAAGAATTTGACTCCCCTTCACAACGCCCCCCTACTCAAGTGATATCAAGGAATCTAAAATTCATTTCAGATGATCAACGATTAGTTTGTTAATAATTTTGTAATAAACATTGCAAAGAGAAATAGGATAACATAAATTAAAAGAGTTAGCCCCCGCTTTATTAGGAATCAAAGCCAACAAAAAGCAGAATTGATTGCTTTAAGCATGTACTTATTCATCTGATATTCATGCACAACTTCTAGAAGATCATCCTTTAGGATGTCCCTAAATTCTTGGAAGGACTTGATGGGGAATCCATTAGGACCAGAAGCCTTACCTTTCTTCATTTGGAAGACAACCTTTTCCAATTCCTTAAGAGTTATAGGCTCCATTAATAGACCATTATTTTCTGCAGTAACCAAAGAAGGGATGCATCCTAAAATAACCCTTTCCTCCTCCCTTAGCATATGACCACTTTCCTTAAACAAAGAAGAGAAATGAGAATCAAATTATTTATTAATTTCTTGAGATAAAGAAAATTGAATTCTCTGAGAACATTACTACTCCTTTCTTTAATTGAATTATAAAAAAGGAGGTATTTTGATCTCCCTCCTATATCCAAGTAATTTTTGATTTTTGCTTCCAAATAATCTCCTCCATAATTCTCATTCATGAAGCTCCTTAGAAATAGATGACTCCTCTAAAAGTCATTCCTTAGTCATGCCAAGTTCATTAATCTAAAAAATTATATATCATTCAATTTTTCCCGCACCTATTTCTTTTGTCTAAAAATATTACCAAAACTAAATGTATTTCATTGTATTTAAAGAAAAAATTAATTCCTTCCAATTACTCTTCATCTCAAAATTTGGTTTTTTTCTTTTCAAATGACAAATCTCAAAGCAATGAGTCGTCATTTACAGGTTTACTCTTCCTCCCGAAAATATGGTTTTTTATTTTGAATAAGAAAGCTTCTAGATTCGGAGTTGATTAATTTAAAAGCTGTATTATTTGGAACACATATATCTGGAAGAGAAAAAATATATATATTATTTTTTAATCACACAGATGAATGAAATCTAATAAATTTTAAGCCCATAAAATGTTGCGACATGGTACCCAGAAGAGAGCATAGACACGTTACATTAGTTCAGTATGGTAAAGAGAAAATATACATAAAACCCATTTGTTCCCTTGTCTTGTTTATGTGTGAAATAAAACTGATCCAAATTAACACATACATGAATAGAAGATATCAATTACTCACTCATGGAAACAATCTATTGCTTTTCATTCTAATTTTTTTAATAGAGCTGAGGGAATTCTGATGCAGATTTGACTGTTTTTTAGTTGGTTACTTTTCTCCTTTTTCTCATCTGATTTTGCAGCGCAACCATCCAAGGAAAAAAACTTATATATCTTGTATTTGTTTATACAAATTAAGTACAACAAAAACCCGATAGGCCATTCATATTTTGTACTTGCACCTCTAGCTCCCTGTAAAAATTGTAGGCAAATTTTATGTTTATAGTTACTATAATATAATGTATATAAAAAATACCAAATACCTGCAACTGTAATACATGAGCTATCATCCTTACCATTAGCTTTTCCTTCATGTTTGAATTAGGGTATCTATTTAGCCGTGCCTTCTATGTGGCAGTAGAAATTGTTTACAGACATTACATTTCTTATGCATGCCGTCCACCTGTCACATTATTGATTTATTTAATTTCATAGGCTCTAGTTGCATGCCTTCCATATGGGCTCCTCTGGCATCCCATTTAAAAAACTGTGCCAAAAAGTGTTTTGAAGCATTTAATTCTTTATTATATTTTTTGGTCTTACAAATTTGTTTGTAATTGTTATTTCTTTAGACTAGATATGTTTTTTTAATCTAGAAAAAGTAATAATTAATTTTATTTCTTAATCTTACAAATTTGTTTTTATATTTATTTTCTCTTTATCTCACAAAGTAATATTTAATATTGTTAGTTATACCTTATAAAATTAATATTACATACTAGTGAATTATTTACACATGCTTTTAAATTAGTATGTAATATAGATTTTTAAGTTTATAAATTTGTTTCCATTTTTTTAAACTCTATTTTACGAAAAAAAAATTAAGAATAGCATATATTACTTCATTATTCAATTATATTTTCAAATTAATCATTAATATTTATTAGCTAGGATTTAAAGTGACCTTAGAAAAATGAAATATTAGAATTTATAAAAATGTATTCAAGTACGACCAATTTAATGCCCTTCAACTCTATTGTGTGTATTGCATATGAAAAAAATTAAAACAATTTCCTCCTATCTCGTTTACCTATAATTTTAAATCCTTTGTTATTGTAGTGTTTGCCTCTAATTTTGAATCCTTCATTATTATAATTCTATGTGTAGTTTACATTCTCTCATATCCATTGGGAGTTTTCACATTGGAAGTTTAGTTTCTCAAAACAAGTATGCAATAGATTGTCCAAGTCCTATATGAAACTTGTGATTTAGTAGAAAATAGATTTGGATTTTGAAATGTATCTTATATTCAAATTCTACAATTATTCTAAAGGGTGTAATAAAAAGAGTTCAAATTTCAACATAATAATAAAATATAAAATCAAGTGCAAACTATGTTTGAATTTGAATTTGTTTGGTTGTAACTAGAATAGACTAAAATTTTGAAAAAAAAACTCCTTTTAAAGTGTACAAATAGCGCCAAATTTGTCTCAAAATGCAATTCAAACATTTTTATGACTCTATCCCTTCAAAATGTATCTTAAAAACATGTAAATGTTGGAGAGATTTTTTTTTAAAAATGTTAAGTGTAATTTTTGTCATCCTTGATCTCTATGTTGATTCAATTTGTATGTCTACATTCTTGCTCCAATGGTTCTTTCTAGGCTGGTGTTACTATTTAAAGCAAATCCTAGTTAGATTTACGTTAGGGCTTTTTCTCACATTTGGCATAAATACATTTTTTCCCTATGACATACATAATAGCAAAAAGGGTTCTCCAAAAAAATAAATACTTTGTACAAAGACAAAGAATCATGGGTTACAAGCTAGCTGCTAAAGTACTATTATCTACTTTCAGAGCACGTGATCTTCAAAATAGTAATAAAATGTCAAGGATAATATGGGACCAAGTTATTGATCATACATTGCATCACATTGGACAACTATTTAGTCCTTCAATACATATGTGGAAATGCCCTGAATGTTATGTTGATAGCTTAGTTACTGTCTTCAGTGATGAAAACCTGTATTCTTGCTCTATTACAAAAACAAAAAGAGTACATTGCCTGACTATAGTGTTTTTTGTTACTTTATTCCAAAATTTATTGCCACCATTATTAATAGCCTATCTCTGCAAATCTATTGCACTAAACTCCGTGCAACTGCTAGTTTATTATAGCAGCGGTTCGTAGAGAGACTTTTTAATGAAGTCTTTGAGGTTCTCGGCGGCATTTAGAAAGCCGTCTTCGTTCCTGTATACCACTTGCAATACTCTGGCGCAGTTGAAAAAAAGTGTTCTGCATCCCTTGGGTATGTCTACACGCATGAAAAAGTAATAGTTCAATTCAGAAAGGGCGTCTTCGTTCACTCTGTGCAGATAATTTAGGGCTGCTTCTTCCGTGCATCTAGGGTGGTCATTTATGTAACATTGTATGGATGAAGCCAATTCCCCGCGATCTCTTTCCCTCTAAATTACCACGGTAAAATACTTTTAGTAATAACATACTTAAACATGTTAAAAAAAAGGGTAAAAGTGGAGGGAGGCTCACCTGGAAAGTTCTGAAGTCATTAATAAGACGCCCTGTCAGACTGACGAGTTTGAGGAACTCGTCTCGAAAGTCTAACTTGTGGATAATGTGATCAGGAAGAATCTCTCCCATAGAAAATATTGACGTTAGGACAACTGCTCCAATTCCTACCGACACTACGGCATTCTCCAAATGTTGATCTAATGATGGCGAGTAACTTCTTTCTATCCATTCTCTTTCTTTTGTACAACTGAGGAAGAAATCCAACCACTACACCACGAAACAAACAAACTATTCTTTGTTAGACCACAATTCCCCCTCTTTCTTTGCTCAAATTTGAAGTGGATGATATTTAAGTAGAGTGGTTAAGGCGAACTAGTTACCATTTGGCGCAAGTAAGGAAGCACATCACGTCCTTGAACCTCCTGCACTCGTTTAGAAATATCGGTCAAAGTATTATATAAGGCCATGAAAATTATTTTCATGTCCTCTGTTAGATGGTCAATTTGCAATGGATCCCATAAGCCGAAAAGACAAGAGAGTTAATATGGCAAATTCGTTAGTAGGATAAAGATGAAATGGGGATTAAACGCGGCGACCTTTCAAAAGCTTCGTTGAAGAGCTTGGCTTGGTGCAGAGTGGCATAGGTGTCATAGAAGTCGTCTGTGATAGTAGCCAGGGCTGCGGATTTTGCAGTATCGAGTCTACAATCGGTGTATTGTGGTTCAAACATCATCGCTGAAGGTAACAATTGACAATACCTCTTGGCGAAGGTTTTCCTTGACAGCTTTCGCCTGAGAAAAGTTCCCGCTATGCAGGGATTTGGCCAAGTAATCTTTTGAAAATGCACCTATTTTCTGTCATTACATTTTCGCCCGGAAAGTTAACCTGTGAGCATCTGTACAGGCTCAGTATGTCGATTAGTCCTGCGCTGTTTTCATTACCAGAATGCTTACAGATTTCTTCAGCCTCGCATTTGAGGTTTTGCAGAACGCCTGCCATTTGAAATTATTAGACATTAAGACCGGAAATAAAAAAACTCAATTAAACTTGTAATGAGTACCCATCTGAATGATTTGTATACCCGAAGATACAGTGTATCCGAACATCCTGAGAAGCCTGAAGCCCGTGGCTGTGACATCAATATCTGGAACCAGCCTCTCCCTTCCGAATCCAATGCCTCTTTCGCCCCAGTACGCTGGACGAGTGATTCCTTCATTCTTCACTGTGTTCGTATTGTAGGTAGGCGATGCGGAGCTGTGATGAAGTATTTGTCACATATTGGAACAGGTCGACTGGGAACTTTCTTTCGACAAAATTTCTAAATGATTTTATGACTTTTTTAATTTTGATATGGCTTTAAAGTTCATCTTTCACGTTTGCATGCCTTTTGCTTCTATAATTTTACGTTGGTCATGTTTTATGATTTGAAAACTTTACAATTTTATATCCAGCCCTTGGTTTTGGATTTGAAATATGAATTTATTTTTCTTTTGTGAGTAATCCACAGTATCCAAAATATTATAAAATAGAAGGAAGGGATTCATAATTCAATAGGTAAAATGGAAATGTAACTTATCATAAATATATTTTGAATACAATATTATAAAATAGAATTATATATACTATAAAATATATTATATTTATATATTTTTAGTATAATATTATATATTAAGATTGTATATATAATTCAATTATATTTATATATTTATAAATATGATATAATATTATAAAATTGTATATTTAGATTAAGCATCTTATATTTTTAATATTTATATTCTTTCATAATATTTATATATTTATTTTATATATAATATCTTATTTTATTCTCTTTGTGGTTTGTTTTTGACACAATTTGTTGTTGAATCTCTTATTTAAGGCACAACCTTGCTAGAAAGTTCCATTTATGGCATATTCTACATCCAAATGGGATATTTTCATAATTAGATTATTTGTCTTTGCAATATGGGCACTCTTGAGTGTTGGCTCTACTATAATTATATTTATTGTTATATAGTGTATTTAATATATTTTAAAAATAATATTATATTATAAAATCATATATTTAAATAAATATTTATTTTATATATGATATGTAATATAATTAAATTTGTTATTATACAATATACTTTATATAATGAATGAGAGAGAGAGAGAGAGAGAGAGAGAGAGAGAGATTATTGTTCCCTAAAAGTCTACTTTTTTGAGAATTCATATGGCAGATTCCAAAGATCATCGAAGGTTGAGTTTGCATATATGGAGTGAGTTTGTATACGTGAACTAGATCCCAATTTGTGAAGGCAAGTTGACATAAGAAAAAATGAATATTATGATTTTAATCCACATACATGACCATCTAGGGCATCCACAAATATTGATGCACCTAGATCTCATTGTCTTCATCAATCGACACATAATCTTTAGTTACAAAGATAAGTAATCTCTAATAGTTAATTATTATCTATGGCATGATTGTACTTACTGATACTATATGATTTGATCTACTCCACTCCATTCTATCAACTCACAAAAAATGGGAGTGTATTTTGTCTTTCATTTTACTAAGCCAACAAACTTACCCAACCTTACAACCCTAATTAGGTTTTTGGATATGCAATTTCAATATGTTTTTTTTATTTTCTAGAACTAATTTGTCGATAGCCTTTAGAGTTTTACTGATCTGTTCTTTTTAGGATTTGGTGATTGAATTTATTGCTTATTCTTGTGCTCACCCTATCCACCCTTGACTTGACCTAGGGTTTACTTTTTAAAGCATATTTTTAATTTTGATATAGCTCTATTTTTTTCAAATTTGATGTAGCTCTATTTTTTTCAAAATTTTTATAGATCTTAGTCTTCATTGTCCATTCATTTCATGTTTAGAGTGTAGGGTTGAATTGTGAAACCTAGTTTTCTCAACCTCCCATCCTAAATTTACATCAAGGGTCATGTGGCACCTTTTAGGGTTATTTATTTGGCCAATTTGCATGCATTTATTTCATATTTTAGCATGTTCTTTTTTTTTCATTTCACATGACATCTATTTCCTTGATTCACTCATGTGCAAATCTATTCCTTGGACATGGATGTCATCTCGATGGAGCTTTTGTTTTATCATGCATTACCTTTCTCCTTGATAGAGTTAATGAATATAAATCCTATGATATTAGTGACCCTTAGTTTATTTGTTCACTCTTTCCATGATGATCCTTTGCCTCATGACATCGATGATCATTCTTCTAGCAAGGATCCATCATGTGTCATATCCATTCATGACATTAGCATGCCGTAAGATGTCTCACCTTTACTGTGTCATTTAATAGACTAGATTCATGTGATCTTGATGTATTACATAAATTTGTAGATGATGATGAGAATAACCTTTGTATTTCATAATTTTATTGTTATTCTTTTTGTTCCATGTGATTACTCATGGATTGATGATGATGACTTGTTAGACATGATCATATTGATTATACTTCATTGCTTTTACATAACAATTAATAATATAGATCTTTTGAATGATGATTATGATGGTTCAACATATGCTTCAATTTTTGTCAAAACATTCTTGCTAATCTTAAACTTATTGATGATGATTATATCTTGATTAGCTCAATTGTTTAGATCATATCTAAAGGGTAAAGCTTTGGGTTGGTTTAATAAATCTTGTATATTCTATTCATCTTTTTAACTCTCTAGCTAGTGATTTCATTGAATATTTTCCTTTCCCTAGGGGTGATATTATGGATTTAGATATAATGCTCACTCACCGTCATATGGCACTTGTAACATGGAGAGCATACCCATTCATGCTTGAACCCAATTTATGATGAGGCTGGATAAATTACTTAAATCTTTTATTTGCCTAGTTTAAATTTTTTTCAAATCTCTAGGATGAGTACATTGAAGAGTTGTGGAAGTTCAACTGCCATGTCTTTAAGTGAATGATGATTGTCTTGTATCCCTATGTCCCATGTCATTATCTAGCATTGAAAGATCTTTGTGGTATTTAATAAATACAATGAACCAGAACTCATGAATGTCCACAATTTTACTTGAATATACCTTTTTTTGGGATCCTCTCTATTGGTTGAGGGATCCACAACCTTCACCTTCACCACGAGTATTGCCAAAACTTGTCCCACTTAAAACACATTGCCTTCCTTGCAGCTCAGTCTTATGACAGACTTTTGCCCCATAAGATCAACTCCCTCTTATGCCTTTGTCATGCTCAGCCAACCTCTCCCAACTCACTATAGAATTTTTACCTTCTTCGCAGGACATCCATGCACTTGGTACATTTGTAGCTCTATGTTCTTTCCTTGAAATACTTTCCTCCTTCTTGCCAAACTTGATAACTAGACCTGCCAAATGAACTTCATCTGCAACATAGTCCTCTTTCAAAAGTTTGTTAGTGTATATATATTTCATATATATTATACACTTAGGCATAAGCCTACTTAGGTGTGCCCTTACACAATCTTGACACATGTCAAGGTTGTTGGGTGGCTAAGGTTGTTACGAGGTTAGTTGAGGGGTCATCAAGTCTTCCATTAAACTAGCCACTCATGCTAGTTTATAGGAGTCTTTCCATCAACCACTAACTACCTTTGCTCACCGATATATGTACTTGTCTTATCCAAACTTAAGGGTGGACTGCATACATTTTCATGATGTGTTATTTGCAATCTTTCATGCTTGCTTATTCATCTATTGATGCTACAATTCCTATATGGTATCAGAGCTAGAAAAGGTTCAATTCGAGTCTATAAGGTTGCATTTTTTTAATTTTTGCATTGAAATTGAGTTATTTCTATGTGTTCTCTGTGCATTTGTCTAACATTAACAAAAGGGAAAGAGGGTTTGCTTGGTCGAAGTCTAGAAGTGTTTGGAAGCAAGTTTCAACATTGAAAGGAGCCGTGGGTGGTAGATCTATGTCATGTCCCCTCCAAATCAATCACTTTCATTCCAATTAAAGATTGGAATGATATAGTAAAGAACAAAAAAAGACATCATAAACTCCATTATGCAAGCATCATAAGGATAAGAAGAAAGATCTAGTAAGTACTTGGCATTTTATACTAACTATCAGCATCAACAAAGCCAATATGGGCGTCTCCCAAGTAACTACACAATATAAATGATTATCAGTAAATAATACAATTCAACAATGAAGAAGGATTGACTATACACAATTAAGCCTAACAAATGATTGACTAACAAAAAGGTGGCGCCCATTCGGAAGTATCATGTCCATTTGAATATTTCAAGTATAAAGGGAGGAGCGAATAGATCAAAAAAACATCATTAATAAAGAGTATCAATTTACAAGGAATCGAATATCAAGAGAATTGCAACGATAACCATCACCATATATCATTGCTATTCAATCATTCTATTCTCAATCATTAATGACAGTCAAATATATATATATGTTCTCAACTGAATCATACAGTAGATGAGATACATATATAATTCCAGTCAAACAATAATTACATTGTAGTCGATTAAGGCCATCCATTCACCCATCTCTTCACACTTGAAAATTGAATTAATTATGATCTCATTGTAGCATCAGGTTTATCATTGTATTGTAGGCAAACATTGTATTCATGACTTCCACAGGAACCTTAAGGTATGTCATTTATATTTGAGTCTGTTATTTATATTTATGTATCACTGCTGCAATTGTCGATTGTTTTGATAAGCATTAAGTAGTGAAACTCACATAGTGGAAATGTTAGACATTATATGGGATAAGACATATCACTGGTGAAACATATTAAGCATTAACTTCATATAAGAAGGATGATTATTAGATGATTAATGGCCAACTATGGGTATTTAGAGGCCCTTGTCTCATCTGGTACAAAAGGTACCCCTCGTGCTAAAGGATTATATGATATAGAGGCCTTGGTTACAATAGATGCAAAAGGCACCCCTCTTACCAAGGATTATCATAGTGGCCTTTGTCACATGCTGGTAAAAAAGGTGCCCATCGTGCAAATGATTATTATATAGTGGCCTTTGTCACAATTGGTACAAAAGATACCCCTTGTGCAAAGGATTATGATATAAAGGACTTGGTTACAGCAGATGTAAAAGGCATCCCTCATACCAAGGATTATCATAGTGGCCTTGACTCAACAAGGTACAAAAGGTACTCCTCAAGTCAAAGGATAAAAACAGTGGACCCATAATGGCAAGTGGCAAAGACATCATATCACTCCTCTCATATGAAAGTAATGATTAATGATAGACAATGTGAAAGGTATATTGGTAGTGATCATCACATTTAATGATAGAGAATATAAAATATATATTGATAGTGAACTTAAGATTATTGAGGGAACATGTGAAATATATAATGATAATGATTATAAGATTAGAAATAGAAATGTGTATAAGATTATTGATAAAGATGTGAAATGTATATTTACTGTTAATCATAAGATTATAAGAGAAATGTTACTATATGATTTGAATACTTCTTACATCTATTACAAATAGTTGAAAATCAAAGAGGGTTTAGTGTACTAATGTTCTCTTTTTATGAGTTGAAATCATGTGCAAGATTGTCAAATTGGGACTTGCGAGAAGGAGACATTACAGTGGTATTAGAGCAGTCATGCTGCCATCCTGTGAATGATAAACACTTATTATTATTATTAATTGATTATGATTAGAATATATGTTGTTAACATCGGTGATTGCTTGAGGACAAGCAATCTCAAGAGACGAGGCATGTCATGTCCCCTCCAAAACAATCACTTTCATTCCAATTAAAGATTGGAATGATAGAACAAAAAAAAGACATCATAAACTCCATTATGCAAGCATCATAAGGATAAGAAGAAAGATCTGATAAGTACTTGGCATTTTATACTAACTATCAGCATCAACAAAGCCAATATGGGCATCTCCCAAGTAACTACACAATATAAATGATTATCAATAAATAATACAATTCAACGATGAAGAAGAAGGATTGACTGTACACAAATAAGCCTAACAAATGATTGACTAACAAAAAGGTGGTGCCCATTCGGAAGTATCATGTCCATTCGAATATTTCAAGTATAAAGGAAGGAGTGAATGGATGGAGAAAGCATCAGATGGGAGAGCAAAAACATCATTAATAAAGAGTATTGATTTACAAGGAATCGAATTTCAAATACAATATTATAAAATAGGATTATATATAACATAAAATATATTATATTTATATATTTTTAGTATAATATTATATATTAAGATTGTATATATAATTCAATTATATTTATAAATATGATATAATATTATAAAATTGTATATTTAGATCAGACATCTTATATATTTAATATTTATATTCAAATATAATATAATTATATTTATTTTATATATAATATCTTATTTTATTCTCTTTTGTGGTTTATTTTTGACACAATTTATTGTTGAATCTCTTATTTAAGGCACAACCTTGCTAGAAAGTTCCATTCATAGCATATTCTACATCTAAATGGGATATTTTCATAATTAGATTACTTGTCTTTGTAATATGGGTGCTCTTAAGTGTTGGCTCTACTATAATTATATTTATTTTTATATAGTGTATTTAATATATTAAGATTATTTATTTAATATATTTTAAAAATAATATTATATTATAAAATCATATATTTAATTATATATAATATGTAATATAATTAAATTTATTATTATACAATATACTTTATATAATGAATGAGAGAGAGAAAGAGTATTGTTCCCTAAGAGTCTACTTGTTTGAGAATCCATATGGCAGAATCCAAAGATCATCAAAGGTTGAGTTTGCATATATGGAGTGAGTTTGTATGTGTGAACTAGATCCAAAATTGTGAAGGCAAGTTGACATAGAAGAAAAAGTAATATTATGATTTTGATCCACATACACGACCATCTAGGGCATCCACAAATATGGAAGTGTATTTTGTATTTTCATTTTAGTGGGCCTGCCAATTAACTTACCCAACCTTACAACCCTAATTAGATTTTTGGATATACAATCTAGAATTATGTTTTTTATTTTTCTAGAACTAATTTGTCATTAGCCTTTAGAGTTTCATTGATCTATCTTTTTTAGGGTTTGATGATTGAATTTGTTGCTTATTCTTGTGCCCACCCTATCCACCCTTGACTTGACCTAGGGTTTACTTTTTTAGTATATTTTTAATTTTGCTATAGCTCTATTTTTTTCAAATTTGATGTAGCTCTATTTTTTTCAAAATTTTCATATATCTTAGTCTTCATTGTCCTTTCATTTCATGTCTAGAATTTAGGGTTGAATTGTGAAACCTAGTTTTGTCAACCTCCCATCCTAAATTTACATTGGGTCATGGAACCTTTTAGGGTTATTTATTTGACCAATTTGCATGCATTTATTTCATATTTTTGCATGTTTTTTTTTTCATTTCTTATGACATCTATTTCCTTGATTCACTCATGTGAAAATCTATTCCTTGGACATGGATGTCATCTCTATCCAAAGGTTTTGTTTTATCATGTGTTACGTTTCTCCTTGATAGAGTTAATGAATGTCAATCCTATGCTATTAGTGACCCTTAGTTTATTTGTTCACTCCTTCCATGATGATCCTTTGCCTCATGACATCGATGATCATACTTCTAGCAATGATCCATCATGTGTCAACCCATTCATGACATTAGCATGCCTTAAGATGTTTCTTCTTTACTATGGCATTTAATATTCTAGATTCATGTGATCTTGATGCATTACCTAACTTTGTAGATGATGATGAGAATAACCTTTGTATTTGATAATTTTATTGCTATTCTTTTTATTCCATGTGATTACTCATGGATTGATGATGATGACTTGTTAGATGATCATATTGATTATACTTCATTGCTTTTACATAACATTTGATAATATAGATCTTTTGAATGATGATTATGATGGTTCAACATATGCTTCAGTTTTTGTCAAAACATTCTTGCTAATCTAAACTTATTGATGATGATTATATCTTGATTAGCTCAATTGTTTAGATTGTATCTAAAGGGTAAATCTTTGTGTTGGTTTAATAAATCTTTTATATTTTATTCATCTTTTTAACTCTCTAGCATTGTGATGATGATAGTTTAAGAAAGCATCCCATACTACTTGCAGTCATCATTGGTGAAGGTGTAAGTGTAATGACATACAACACATGAGGTCATTAATAAGATTTCCATGGCCAACTAAGAATTTGATTCATTTTATAATTGAATAAACATAATCATATCTTATGGTTTTACCTTATCTAAGATTGGTGTTTGTACTTTTAATCACTTCCAGATTATATTAACATCTAGCACCGTGAGAATCATGCCACATGTAGAAACAACATAGACAACACACACACAAGCATTCATATATCCCAATGTCAATATTAAAATCCTAATATGGGTAGATGTTGGCATCCATTACCTCAATGCCCACATACCATTGGAAAAAGCCAGACTAGTACGAGCTTATGTTGTTTGGATGCCACTGGTGAAAGCCTATCTAAACCCTATGAAATCAGGTAGTTCATGGCATCTATCATCTACATGCCACTAGTGAAATCTTTCTAACCCTATGATACATCTAAATACTACTTTAGGTAGAGCACACTCCCTGAATTCTATCAAGTTGGAGCAATGATAGGCTTATCTATAGGCAAGTCATAGGATTTATAATGTTGATGATTACCACGAAAGGAGAAGAAAAAGCAACATTCTAGGAGGTATTACATTCCTCCTACCTATGCCCTCATAGATCCCACACTCCAACCATCATGTGAAGAATTAATCTTAATACTACCATTCACTAATTACTTCGACATTTTTAACTAATTTTTATTAGCCAATAGGCTTATTTGTGGGAGCTTTGCTCCTCAGAAATTTCTTTATCAATAGAAAAGTGTCATCCTGCTTGGCTATTTGCTTTCATTTCTAGTAAACAGTGAGCTTTCATTTCCTAACTACTCTCTTCACTGTCAATATATTTTATATCTGCACCTTACACATATATGAGAGAACCATGACTGAGAATTGTAAGAGCAAATGTTTACAATATTGGCACTCCACTTGCAGGCACATTTACTTTCAAAACCCTAACTACACCTCTTCCAAGTCTTTTCTAGTTGCTCTTTTTAGTACTAATTTGAACTTGAAGATTTATTTGCTCTTTCAATGATGAGATAGAGACTTCCGCGAAGGTCAATTTCTTGCTACTCTCTTAGTGGGTAAGACTCGTTAGTCCAAAAATCAGATGGATATTAGGGTTGTTATTGGAGTCTATTTAGTTTGACATGGACAAGTCAATGCAGAGGCTTTGTTATGAAGAAGAAGAAGAAGATGGATTGAGCAATTACTAGTTGACTGAAGTTAAGTTTATGATGGAGTGGGTGGAGCATGTTGTTGATTGTTTTTAATATTGGTAAATGCTTTTGACTAGAGCTATGAATTGGAAAAATTGTTTTGAAAGGGCCCAACCCTTATACACAGCTCGGGAGAGCCAAACTTAGAAAGCCAAAAAAGGTAAAAGCCACAAAAAGGAATAAATAGGAGGAACAACAAAACAACAACAAACCAATAAATGACCACCAACAAGGGCAACTGGAAACAAGTTGGGCAAACCCTCCACTTAAGGCAGCTTAAAGTAAAACATCTTCAAAGAACTTTGGAACCTACTAGTAGCCATATCTTTAGCTTTATTCATGCCATTATGCACACTTTCCTTAAGATCACATTTTAGATTTAAACATGAACTTGAAGTCAGAGGGGTGGCCCTAGGCTACTTAGTCACCCTCAAATTTTCCTTGTTGGGGGACTGATAACACTGATTTTCTACATGTCTTCTTAGGTAGAGAGACATCTGCGTCCCCACCTTGCGAGCCCAAATCAGTCATCAAAGGAGCACCCCTATCATCCTTCTCAGGTTGAAGATTTTTCTTTGGCAGATCCACACCCATGAGAAGCATGGCCTTCAATGAAGCAATATTTGCAAAAAAGAAAGGAGTCCTCATAGTTGATCTGCTACACCCACCTACCAAGCTTTAAGGATAAAGTGATCGAACACGGGAGTACCTTATCTATAACCACATTGAGGCAAAACCTAGAGAACAAAAATTGTTTCCTATTTTTTGTCACATTGTCAAAAGCAATTAGTTGTCCAAAGGATTTGGCTATTCCTGCCCAAATCTCTTCATCCCAATACTCGAGAAGTAAGCGAGGAAGCCTCACCCAGAATAGGACATTCTTTATAAGGTTTCCCTGCCATTCCCTGCCAAATCTCAATTAGATTCCAAATGAGAGGCCTTTTATAACGTTGGAGTTTGCATACCATGGCAATCTTTTCGGGATTCTTTTTATTACGCCGTAGGCGTTCCCTATCTTAGATGGACAGCTAACTTTTCTTTTCGTTTTTCGGTCGCCGTTTTGTTTTCATTCGTCGTTTTTGGTTTTCGTGTACTGAATGTCCAAACTGATTTATCCGTCACCGTTTTCACTTCTCCTCTCCTGCAAAAAAGTCACGGAAATAGTTTTCGCGCTTCTACTTTACACGCTGGACGAGCCATTCCTTCATTCTTCCCTGTGTTCGTATTGTAAGTAGGCGATGCGGAGCTGTGATGAAGTATTTGTCACATATTGGAACAGGTCGAGTGGGAACTTTCTTTCGACAAAATTTCTAAATGATTTTATAACTTTTTTTATTTTGATATGGCTTTAAAGTTCATCTTTCACGTTTGCATGCCTTTTGATGTTTGCATGCCTTTTGTTTCTATAATTTTAGGTTGGTCATGTTTTATGATTTGGAAAACTTTACAATTTTATATCCAGCCCTTGGTTTTGGATTTGAAATATGAATTTATTTTTGTTTTGTGAATAATTTATAGTGTACAAAATATTATAAAATAGAAGGGATTCATAATTCAATAGGTAAAATGGAAATGTAACTTATCATAAATATATTTTGAATACAATATTATAAAATAGAATTATATATACTATAAAATATATTCTATTTATATATTTTTAATATAATATTATATATTAAGATTGTATATATAATTCAATTATATTTATATATTTATAAATATGATATAATATTATAAAATCGTATATTTAGATTAAGCATCTTATATATTTAATATTTATATTCAAATATAATATAATTATATTTATTTTATATATAACATCTTATTTTATTCTCTTTGTGGTTTGTTTTTGACACAATTTGTTGTTGAATCTCTTATTTAAGGTACAACCTTACTAGAAAGTTCCATTCATGGCATATTCTACATCCAAATGGGATATTTTCATAATTAGATTATTTGCCTTTGCAATATGGGCACTCTTAAGTGTTGGCTCTACTATAATTATATTTATTGTTATATAGTGTATTTAATATATTTTAAAAACAATAATATATTATAAAATCATATCTTTAAATAAATATTTATTCTATATATGGTATGTACTATAATTAAATTTGTTATTATACAATATACTCTATATAATGAATGAGCGAGAGAGAGAGAGTATTGTTCCCTAAAAGTCTACTTTCTTGAGAATTCATATGGCAAATTCCAAAGATCATCAAAGGTTGAGTTTGCATATATGGAGTGAGTTTGTATGCGTGAACTAGATCCCAATTTGTGAAGGCAAGTTGACATAAAAGAAATGAATATTATGATTTTGATCCACATACATGACCATCTAGGGCATCCACAAATATTGATGCACATAGATCTCATTGTCTTCATCAATCGACACATAATCTTTAGTTACAAAGAGAAGTAATCTCTATTAATTAATTATTATCTATCGCATGATTGTACTTACTGATACTATATGATTTGATCTACTCCACTCCATTCTATCAACTCACAAAAAATGGGAGTGTATTTTGTCTTTTCATTTTACTGAGCCAACAAACTTACCCAACCTTACAACCCTAATTAGGATTTTGGATATGCAATTTAATCATGTTTTTTTTATTTTTCTACAACTAATTTGTCGATAGCCTTTAGAGTTTTACTGATCTGTTCTGTTTAGGGTTTGGTGGTTGAATTTATTGCTTATTCTTGTGCCCACCCTATCCACCCTTGACTTGACCTAGGGTTTTTTTTTTAAAGCATATTTTTAATTTTGATATAGCTCTATTTTTTTCAAATTTGATGTAGCTCTATTTTTTCCAAAATGTTCATAGACCTTAGTCTTCATTATCCTTTCATTTCATGTTTAGAGTTTAGGGTTGAATTGTGAAACCTAGTTTTCTCAACCTCCCATCCTAAATTTACATCAAGGGTCATGGCACCTTTTAGGGTTATTTATTTGGCCAATTTACATGCATTTATTTCATATTTTAGCATGTTCTTTTTTTTTCATTTCACATGACATCTATTTCCTTGATTCACTCATGTGCAAATCTATTCCTTGGACATGGATGTCATCTCAATGGAGGTTTTGTTTTATCATGCATTACCTTTCTCCTTGATAGAGTTAATGAATGTAAATCCTATGCTATTAGTGACCCTTAGTTTATTTGTTCACTCTTTCCATGATGATCCTTTGCCTCATGACAATGATGATCATTCTTCTAGCAAGGATCCATCATGTGTCATACCTATTCATGACATTAGCATGCCGTAAGATGTCTCGCCTTTACTATGTCACTTAATAGACTAGATTCATGTGATCTTGATGCATTACATAAATTTGTAGATGATGATGAGAATAACCTTTGTATTTGATAATTTTATTTCTATTCCTTTTGTTCCATGTGATTACTCATGGATTGATGATGATGACTTGTTAGATGATCATATTGATTATACTTCATTTCTTTTACATAACAATTAATAATATAGATCTTTTGAATGATGATTATGATGGTTCAACATATGCTTCAATTTTTGTCAAAGCATTATTGCTAATCCTAAACTTATTGATGATGATTATATCTTGATTAGCTCAATTGTTTATATCGTATCTAAAGGGTAAAGCTTTGGGTTGGTTTAATAAATCTTGTATATTCTATTCATCTTTTTAACTCTCTAGCTAGTGATTTCATTGAATATTTTCCTTTCCCTAGGGGTGATATTATGGATTTAGATATAATGCTCACTCACCATCATATGGCACTTGTAACATGGAGAGCATACCCATTCATGCTTGAACCCAATTTATGATGAGGCTGGATAAATTACTTAAACCTTTTATTTGCCCAGTTTTAATTTTTTTCAAATCTCTAGGATGAGTACACTGAAGAGTTGTGGAAGTTCAACTGCCATGTCTTTAAGTGAATGATGATTGTCTTGTATTCCTATGTCCCATGCCATTATCTAGCATTGAAAGATCTTTGTGGTATTTAATAAATCTGATGAACCAAAATGCTTGAATGTCCACAATAATACTTGAATATACTTTTTTGTGGGATCCTCTCTATTGGTTGAGGGATCCACAACCTTCAACTTCACCACGAGTATCCCCAAAACTTGTCACACTTAAAACACATTGCCTTCCTTGTAGCTCAGTCTTATGACATACTTTTGCCCCATAAGATCAACTCCCTCTTATGCCTTTGTCATGCTCAGCCAACCTCTCCCAACTCACTATAGAATTTTCACCTTCTTTGCAGTACATCCATGCACTTGGTACATTTGTAGCTCAATGTTCTTTCCTTGAAATACTTTCCTCCTCCTTTCCGAACTTGATAACTAGACCTCCCAAATGAACTTCATCTTCAACATAGTCCTCTTTTAAAAGTTTGTTAGTGTATATATATTTCATATATATTATACACTTAGGCATAAGCCTACTTAGGTGTGACCTTACACAATCTTGACACATGTCAAGGTTGTTGGGTGGCTAAGGTTGTTACGACGTTAGTTGAGGGGTCATCAAGTCTTCCATTAAACTAGCCACTCATGCTAGTTTATAGGAGTCTTTCCCTCAACCACTAACTACCTTTGCTCACCTATGTATGTACTTGTCTTCTCCAAACTTAAGGGTGGGCAGCATACATTTTCATGATGTGTTATTTGCAATCTTTCATGCTTGCTTACTCATCTCTTGATGCTACAATTCTTATATGGTATCAGAGCTAGAAAAGGTTTGATTCGAATATATAAGGTTGCATTTTTTTAATTTCTGCAGTGAAATTGAGTTATTTCTATGTGTTCTCCGTGCATTTGTCTAACATTAAAAGAAGGGAAAGAGGGTTTGCTTAGTCAAAATCTAGAAGTGTTTGGAAGCAAGTTTCAACATTGAAAGGAGCTTTGGGTGGTGGATCTATGTCATGTCCCCTCCAAATCGATCACTTTCATTCCAATTGAAGATTGGAATGATACAGTAAAGAACAAAAAAAAACATCATAAACTCCATTATGCAAGCATGATAAGGATAAGAAGAAAGATCTGATAAGTACTTGGAATTTTATACTAACTATCAGCATCAAAAAAGCCAATATGGGCATTTCCCAAGTAACTACACAATATAAATTATTATCAATAAATAATATAATTCAGTGATGAAGAAGGATCGACTGTACACAATTAATCCTAACAAATGATTGACTAACAAAAAGGTGGCGCCCATTCAGAAGTATCATGTTCATTTGAATATTTCAAGTATAAAGGGAGGAGCGAATGGATGGAAAAAGCATCAAATGGGAGAGCAAAAACATCATTAATAAAGAGTATCGATTTACAAGGAATCAAATATCAAGAGAATTGCAGCAATAACCATCACCATATATCATTGCTATTCAATCATTCTATTCTCAGTCATTAATTACAATTGAATATATATATGTTCTCAGCTGAATCATACAGCAGAGGAGATACATATATAATTCCAGTCAACAATAATTACATTGCAGCCAATTGAGGCCATCCATTCGCCCATCTCTTCACACTTGAAAATTGAATTAATTTTGATCTCATTTTAGCATCAAGTTTATCATTGTATTGCAGGAAAACATTGTATTAATGACTTCCACAGGAACCTCAAGGTATGTCATTTATATTTGAGTCTATTATTTATATTTATGTATCACTGCTGCAATTGTCCATTGTTTTGATAAGCATTAAGTAGTGAAACTCACATAGTGGAAATGTTAGACATTACATGGGATAAGACATATCATTGGTGAAACATATTAAGCATTAACTTCATATAAGAAGGATGAGTATTAGATGATTAATGGCCAACCATGGGTATTTAGAGGCCCTTGTCTCAGCTAGTACAAAAAGTACTCTTTGAGGCAAGTGGATAGTGGCCTTTGTCACAGTGGTACAAAAGGTACCCCTCGTGCCAAAGGATTATATGATATAGAGGCCTTGGTTACAATAGATGCAAAAGGCATCCCTCATACCAAGGATTATCATAGTGGCCTTTATCACATGCTGTTAAAAAAGGTGCCCATCGTGCAAATGATTGTCATATAGTGGCCTTTGTCACAGTTGGTACAAAAGGTACCCCTTTTGAAAAGGATTATGATATAGAGGACTTGGTTACAGTAGATACAAAAGGCATCCCTCATACCAAGGATTATCATAGTGGCCTTGACTCAGCACGGTACAAAAGGTACTCCTCAAGTCAAAGGATAAAAATAGTGGACCCATAATGGTAAGTGGCAAAGACATCATATCACTCCTCTCATATGAAAGTAATGATTAATGATAGATAATGTGAAAGGTATATTGGTAGTGATCATCACATTTAATGATAGAGAATATAAAATATATATTGATAGTGAACTTAAGATTATTGAGGGAACATGTGAAATATATAATGATAATGATTATAAGATTAGAAATAGAAATTTGTAGTGATCATAAGATTATTGATAAAGATGTGAAACGTATATTTACTGTTAATCATAAGATTATAAGAGCAATGTTACTATATGATTTGAATACTTCTTACATCTATTACAAATAGTTGAAAATCAAAGAGGGTTTAGTGTACTAATGTTCTCTTTTTGTGAGTTGAAATCATGTGCAAATTGTGAAATTGGGACTTGTGAGAAGGAGACATTACAGTGGTATAAGAGTAGTCATCCTGCCATCCTGTGAATGATAAACACTTATTATTATTAATAATTGATTATGATCAGAACATATGTTGTTAACATTGGTGATTGCTTGAGAACAAGCAATCTTAAGAGGGGAGACCTGTCATGTCCCCTCCAAATCAATCACTTTCATTCCAATTAAAGATTGGAATGATAGAGTAAAGAACAAAAAAAAGACATCATAAACTCCATTATGCAAGCATCATAAGGATAAGAAGAAAGATCCGATAAGTACTTGGCATTTTATATCAACTATTGGCATCAACAAAGCCAATATGGGCATCTCCCAGGTAACTACACAATATAAATGATTATCAATAAATAATACAATTCAGCGATGAAGAAGTATCGGCTGTACACAATTAAGCCTACCAAATGATTGACTAACAAAAGGGTGGTGCCCATTTAGAAGTATCATGCCCATTCGAATATTTCAAGTATAAAGGGAGGAGCGAATGGATGGAAAAAGCATCAGATGGGAGAAAAAAAACATCATTAATAAAGAGTATTGATTTACAAGGAATCGAATATCAAGAGAATTGCAACGATAACCATCACCATAATATCATTGCTATTCAATCATTCTATTCTTAGTCATTAACTACAGTCGAATATATATATGTTCTCAGCTAAATCATACAACAATGGAGATACATATATAATTCCAGTCAAACAATAATTATATTGCGGCCAATTGAGGCCATCAATTTGCCCATCTCTTCACACTTGAAAATTGAATTAATTTTGATCTCATTTTTGTTAGCGTAATACATTGTTACGGTTTAGTTTTTAGTTTTATGGTTCAGTTTCAGTTTAATATAACCACTGTACGGTTATGGTTATGCAGTTACAAGTAGTTCATAACTGCTATCTCTCTTGTATAAATCCTTCACTGCACTATACCATTTGATCATCGAATAAAACACTATCTTCTCTGATTTACTGCATATGGTATCAGAGCCAGTCTTGTGAGATGTGAGGCGTTTGAAAGGATTTGCATTTGTGCCTGTGTACAAATAGCATTCTCTTCATTTATCGTTGAATGCTGCAAAGAAGCATATATAGGCATTTCAATGACAAAGTTGGAATTTGAATCAGAGTAGAAGATTGTTGGCGTGTGGAGACTTGCTATGTGTGGAGGAGAATTCCAAACATGGAATATAAAGGTATTTGAAGATTATGTTTTTTTAGAAGTTGTTTGAAGATAGGCGTCAAAATCTATATCTGTCGTTTGATACAAGGTGTTGTATCATGAGAATCATCTCTTTTGCATGCCACTAGTGACTAGTTTTGATAGGTGATTTGGATGTGTTGGTTGGTGTTTATTAAATCTGCTGTCTATTCTTCTTTAAAATCTTAGCGCGTGGCTGCCTAGGTAAGTATAATTTGAAATAATCCCCTTAATTGGTGTCTAATGTAAAACAATGCACATAGCTTATGTTGGAAGGAAGCATCATTTGGAGGTCTTTGTAGGGAGATTAAAGTCATTCTCATTGCCGTTGTGCTCTCTGATGTAGCGGTTGTTGCCTAAACTGAGGTTTCTCTATCCAAGCCATGTGTAGCACTCTCCATAAGGCATTTGAATGAGGAAGACATAGTCTACAAAATCTGGCAATCATTGGTATGTATTGAAGTGTGTATTTAAGTTTGAGTAAGAAGTCAATCTTTTGGAGTATTATCTACATGGAGATTCCATTAGACAAGTATTCTGGTTCCAATTTTCATACTTGGAGAATGAAAATTCAAATGCAACTAATGAATAAAAATTTGTGGGCAATAGTAAATGGGAATGAAAAAGCACCTACAGATGTAAATAAGTTATTAGATTGGAGTAGTAGAGATGATAAAGCCAAGGCTATAATTGGTCTTGCTCTTTCTGACACCAAATTGCACCATATTGATTTGGATAAATCATCAACCGAAATTTGGGATAATCTAAACAAATTGTTTGGAGCAAAAGCCGTTAATGCAAAGTTTTCTCTAAAACTTCAATTGTTTCGATTTAAGATGGAAGATGGAATCACAATGTCAAATCATATAAGTAACTTGTAGTCTCTCATTAGACAGCTAGCAAAGGTTAAGGTTACAGTAGATGATGATGATGCTAGGGCCATCCTATTAAATAGCTTGCCTTCAAAATACAATAATGTTGTTTTTACTCTCAGTCAAATATCTTCACAAACTCTAGAAGGTATGATTTCTGCTCTTCTATCAAAAGAGAAGAGAACAACAGAAGATTCAAAAGATGATCCTCAGGAGAAAGCATTATTTTCAAGAAGCAATTACAAGAGATCAGGGAGAATCAAATGTTTTTATTGTAAGAAAAATGGTCACATAGCTTGGGATTGTAGAACTCGAGCGAGTGATGTTCTTAAAGGAAAGCTCAAAAATGAAGGAAATCTTGCTTGCATTGAAGATGATAAGGACCCACCAGATATTAAGGATGAGGATCCACCAGATGGTACTATTAATTTCTGTGGATATGCCCTTTGAGTAGGGTCATATTGGAGGCTGGCGGCATCGGAGGATGGAGGATTTACCATCATCTCAAGTTAGCTTCTCGCTTTGAGATGATGCTTTGCATGAGAAGCATTTTTGGTTTTGGTTGTTTTGTTTTTTCTTTGTTGATGCTGACAGAGCTAACAAATTTGAAGAATGTATGTTTGCGAAGATTTTGTTTTGGAGACAGGTTTGGGGTTTGGTGTTGAGCTCAATATGGATTGTTGTCCAGCGAGCTTCAAAGAGTATATGATCTTGAATTATACCCTTTCGCGGTCACTAGACAACATGGCAGAGATCTGTCGTATCTCTTAGGGGCCATTGTCGAATAATTCAAGACTCTGTGATTTCAGAGCTTGGGACTAAAGAGCTCAAGAACACAGCTCGAAGTGATGCCTTTCCGAGGGTAGACGAGACAGCATGATGGAGCCTCACTTAGTTCAGGATTTGTTCTTTGGGAGAAGATCTTCTATAAAATATGTATTCGTACTATGTAATCAGCTTTGTTGAGTTTTTAGCATTAAGGGGGGGTACCTTGGTACTATTGCAGGAACAATGTAATAAGGGGGGGAATGTTAGCGTAATACATTATTACGGTTCAGTTTTTAGTTTTATGGTTCAGTTTTAGTTTAATATAACCACTATATGGTTATGGCTATGCAGTTACAGGTAGTTCATAACTGCTATCTCTCTTGTATAAATCCTTCACTGCACTGTACCATTTGACCATCGAATAAAACACTATCTTCTCTGATTTACTGTAATTTTAGCATCAAGTTTATCATTGTATTGTAGGAAAACATTATATTCATGACTTCCATAGGAACCTCAAGGTATTTCATTTATATTTGAGTCTATTATTTATATTTACGTATCACTGCTACAATTGTCCATTGTTTTGATAAGCATTAAGTAGTGAAACTCACATAGTGGAAATGTTAGACATTACATGGGATGAGACATCATTGGTGAAACATATTAAGCATTAAATTCATATGAGAAGGATGAGTATTAGATGACTAATGGTCAACAATGGGTATTTAGAGGCCCTTGTCTCTACTGGTACAAAAGGTACTCTTTAAGGCAAGTGGATAGAGGCCTTTGTCACAATGGTACAAAGGTACCCCTCGTGCCAAAGGATTATATGATATAGAGGCCTTGGTTACAACAGATGTAAAAGGTATCCCTCATACCAAGGATTATCATAGTGGCCTTTGTCACATGCTAGTACAAAAGGTGCCCATCGTGCAAAGGTTTATTATAAAGTGGCCTTTGTCACAATTGGTACAAAAGCTACCCCTTGTCCAAAGGATTATGATATAGAGGCCTTGGTTACAGCAGATGCAAAAGGCATCCCTCGTACCAAGGATTATCATAGTGGCCTTGACTCAACAGGGTCCAAAAGGTACTCCTCAAGTCAAAGGATAAAAATAGTGGACCCATAATGGTAAGTGGCAAAGACATCATATCACTCCTCTCATATGAAAGTAATGATTAATGATAGAGAATGTGAAAGGTATATTTGTAGTGATCATCACAGTTCATGATAGAGAATATAAAATATATATTGATAGTGAACTTAAGATTATTGAGGGAACATGTGAAATATATAATGATAATAGTTATAAGATTAGAAATAGAAATGTGTAGTGATCATAAGATTATTGATAAAGATGTGAAATGTATATTTACTGTTATTTATAAGATTATAAGAGCAATGTTACTATATGATTTGAATACTTCTTACATCTATTGCAAATTGTTGAAAATCAAAGACGGTTTAGTGTACTAATGTCCTCTTTTTGCGAGTTGAAATTGTGTGCAAGATTGTGCAATTTGGACTTGCGAGAAGGGGACATTACAATATAACTCCTCTATTGCATATAGCAGAGAGGCTGACACATTCTATGGTTGTCCTTTGAAGGCCTCAGGCCTTTTGCTTCTATAATTTTAGGTTGGTCATGTTTTAAGATTTGGAAAACTTTAAAATTTTATATCGAGCCCTTGGTTTTGGATTTGAAATATGAATTTCTAATTTCTTTTGTGAGTAGTCCATAGTATCCAAATATTATAAAATAGAAGGAAGGGATTCGTAATTCAGTAGGTAAAATGGAAATGTAACATACCATAAATAAATTTCAAATACAATATTATAAAATAGGATTATATATAATATAAAATATATTACATTTATATATTTTTAGTATAATATTATATATTAAGATTGTATATATAATAAAATTATATTTATATATTTATAAATATGATATAATATTATAAAATTGTATATTTAGATCAAACATCTTATATATTTAATATTTATATTCAAATATAATATAATTATATTTATTTTATATATAATATCTTATTTTATTCTCTTTGTGGTTTGTTTTTGACACAATTTTTTGTTGAATCTCTTATTTAAGGCACAACCTTGCTAGAAAGTTCCATTCATAGCATATTCTACATCCAAATGGGACATTTTCATAATTAGATTACTTGTCTTTGCAATATGGGAACTCTTTAGTGTTGGCTCTACTATAATTATATTTATTGTTATATAGTGTATTTAATATATTAAGATTATTTATTTAATATATTTTTAAAATAATATTATATTATAAAATCATATATTTAAATTAAATATTTATTTTATATATAATATGTAATATAATTAAATATATTATTATGCAATATACTTTATATAATGAATGAGACAGAGAAAGAGTATTGTTCCCTAAGAGTCTACTTGTTTGAGAATTCATATGGCAGAATCCAAAGATCATCAAAGGTTGAGTTTGCATATATGGAGTGAGTTTTTATGTGTGAACTAGATCCAAAATTGTGAAGGCAAGTTGACATAGAAGAAAAAGTAATATTATGATTTTGATCCACATACACGACCATCTAGGGCATCCACAAATATTGATGCACATAGATCTCATTGTCTTCATCAATCGACACACAATCTTCAATTACAAAGATAAGTAATGTCTATTAATTAATTACTATCTATGGAATTATTACATACTTAGTAATACTATATGATTTGATCTACTCCACTCCATTCTATCAACTCACAAAAAATGGAAGTGTATTTTGTATTTTAATTTTAGTGAGCCTGCCAATTAACTTACCCAACCTTACAACCCTAATTAGATTTTTGGATATACAATCTAGAATTATGTTTTTTATTTTTCTAGAACTAATTTGTCATTAGCCTTTAGAGTTTCATTGATCTATCTTTTTTAGGGTTTGATGATTGAATTTGTTGCTTATTCTTGTGCCCACCCTATCCACCCTTGACTTGACCTAGGGTTTACTTTTTTAGCATATTTTTAATTTTGATATAGCTCTATTTTTTTCAAATTTGATGTAGCTCTATTTTTTTCAAAATTTTCATAGATCTTAGTCTTCATTGTCCTTTCATTTCATGTTTAGAATTAAGGGTTGAATTGTGAAACCTAGTTTTGTCAACCTCCCATCCTAAATTTACATTGGGTCATGGCACCTTTTAGGGTTATTTATTTGGCCAATTTGCATGCATTTATTTCATATTTTAGCATGTTTTTTTTTTTTCATTTCTTATGACATCTATTTCCTTGATTCACTCAGGTGAAAATCTATTCCTTGGACATGGATGTCATCTCTATCCAGAGGTTTTGTTTTATCATGTGCTACCTTTCTCCTTGATAGAGTTAATGAATGTAAATCCTATGCTATTAGTGACCCTTAGTTTATTTGTTCACTCTTTCCATGATGATCCTTTGCCTCATGACATCGATGATCATACTTCTAGCAATGATCCATCATGTGTCAACCCATTCATGACATTAGGATGCCTTAAGATGTCTCTTCTTTACTATGGCATTTAATATTCTAGATTCATGTGATCTTGATGCAGTACCTAACTTTGAAGATGATGATGAGAATAACCTTTGTATTTGATAATTTTATTGCTATTCTTTTTGTTCCATGTGATTACTTATGGATTGATGATGTTGACTTGTTAGATGATCATATTGATTATACTTCATTGCTTTTACATAACATTTGATAATATAGATCTGTTGAATGATGATTATGATGGTTCAAGCTATGGCCAAATGTTGCTGTAGATCATTGGTGGAAGAAAGAACTTGGTTCCCACTGCCAGCCCCAATAAGCAGTATTATCCTCGCTGGTCCTTCAAGGAGACACTGAAAGGAAATATACATCCTAGGCTTGGAAGTGAGGTTGATCTTCAAGGTGAAGGTGGCATTTTGGTGCATTCAATGGAACAGTGTCTCCAGGCCTTCCATGGAAGAAGTGGTACGAATGATAGAAGGGTCCATGGAAGTATCGATGCCACCACATCCCAAAAATCTTTCCCTCCCGGCAAATCTTTTATGAAGGGGATGATCGCGAGTGATACTTCCACACCACTTTTATTCCTTTGTATTAAAGGAACAATGGTATGGGTTTTGCTTAGGAGTTGTAAGGTTCGAAGAATAAATTTTAGTATTAAAATGAGTTTAAAACTGTAAGCAATTATTAATGGCAATTTCACATAGTTATAGTCAATATAGGGCATTAAAAATGTCTATATTCGCTAGGAATGGTCGTAATTAGATTAGCACTCCATGATGTGAGGGAGATGTCGAATACTATCCCAACATTTAAGGAATTTGTTTTTTTAATTGATAAATTATATTTTGATTCATTTAATATGTGACTTAATTTTATGGGATGTAAGTGATTTTAATGTTTATTTTTATTTTTTAAATATTTTTTTATGATTTTAATAATGATGTAGTTTATAATTAAATATGAAAATAATGATGAAACATAAAGTTTATATGATTGTTAAAGATATAAAAATGGTAAAATGACGGATTCACAAGATCTTAATTTATTGAGAGGTTAAATTTTGGTATTGAGGGACATTGATAGATACCAAATAATGTAGTGGAAACTTAATGTTAAGAGAAAGTGATAAATTTTAAGGTTACAAAAACAAGAGGAAATTACATGATTTCAAAAAATTATGTGATACATTTATAGAAATCACTAACAATTTGAATATGTTGACCAAGTTGGAGAGAGGAACATCTACTCAAGTGTGAGCATTAGTATATGATCTTCTAGAGTTATTTTATATATTGAAAGAAGTTCGTCTCGAATTTGGCATCAATAGGTAGAAATTGATCCAAGAGTGTAATCAATATAATGTTTCTATTTGGTATTACATGAGATTACATGTTTACATATTTATAGGTGAAACTTGTGTCTAGTCCGCTAGAATCACATTGTGTGATTGTACTCCATAACTAGATAATTACAATCTATATCTTTATCTTTATTTAACTATATTGTTTTTGGCTATGTCAATTCTACATCAACATTTATTATAGAATCATAAAAATGCAAGAAGTGGCTCATAATATATGGTATCAAACCTACTTAATGAGAATAAAAAATATAGGTTTAAAGAAGGAAACATCATTCTAAATGTTAAAATATAGACAAATAACATAAGATGCACATCATACCTATTATTTGTGGAAATGCAAATGAGAAATATCATCTTATTTGATGAGTGTCTCATGTAGTAATATATGAGTTAGAATGGGCCATGATATTTATTAGAAATTTGAATAATGTGAAAACTATATTATATCAAATGTATTCTATTTTGCAAACAAAGAATCTAATGAATTTGTAGTAGGTTGAATTGCTTATGGTTGAGACCTAATTGATTCATAATTCCAATTTGTATATATGAGAATCAAATACTTTGTTTTAGACATGCAACAATAACATTATGCATCCAAAGAACGACAAGGACTAAAAGAATATTCTCTATCCAAGTTGGAACTACAATTTCACAAGATACCTATATTTAACACTTTGAAGTACATAATTGTTCTTGCAAGGATGTTATAGACCAAGGAAGATTCATATGCGATCCTTCATCTTAATTCCTCTTTTCCAAACACTAGGTAGTATCACAATGCATCATATGCAATCCCATTTATGCATGCTAGTGAGGAAACAAAACATTAAACACTTTCATGATAATGTTTTTCTTGTCATAATTTAGAAATTATTTTGTAGAAAGCACAAAAGTGGAAGAAAGGATGTCGGATATTCACCTACAAGTTCACTTGTAGAAACACAATCTATGAACTATAGTCATAATTTTGGATAGTGAGCAAGGGCTTACATTGTTGTTACTTTGGGAGTTTGATGTAGGGCTATCACATAGGCTAGTTGGGGGCATTGATTTTCTACTACAACTTTCAAATTTTAATTTTTTTTTCTATTGGTTTTTGTCTTGGAGTCATTCTAACCTTTTCTAGTGGTGTATTAAATGCCCATCAAAGGAGTACATGAGATGGATCAATTTAAAATATTCTTAGGTTGCTCTCTTCATTAATACAATTAATCTAGGTTCTCAAATTAAAGATTTGAGCACTAGAATTAAAGGTTGAATTAATGACTTGGTTGTTTGGTTATTGAATCCACTTATTTTGGTGTCTATGAGGAAATTTAGGTAGGATTTCAAAGAGATTTTGAGAGGGAAATCAAGTGTGAAGAAAGAGAAGTCAGACAGAACAAGAAGGGCCACATGGGAGAGAATTGAAACAACAAAAAAAAGTAAAAATAAAATAAGAGGAAGAGAAGGAGAGTTTGTAGGTTTATGACAAAACAACCTAGTAGGTTGTGTCAAAACAAGACTAAGAATTTTTTATGGTGCAAGGGATGGTTAAGAAAGTAAGGTAGCAAACAAAGGGAACATAATAGAATGAGTTTGCATAGGTATTGGACATAGTAGAGAAAAGATAAAGAAGAGGAGGTTCCATGGAGAAGGGACAACTAGAAGACAAGGAAAGTGTAATTGGTGAGATACTATCCTTTTAGGAGATCTTTATTTTGTATTTATGTGCTAGAGAAGGAAGTGAAATGACATGTAATGAGAAGAGAGGATTAAGGAAATAATATTTTGTCTCATCAAACAAGAAGAAGAAATCTACATTGGAGGGAAGGAGTTAGGGAATGAAATGAAGAATTTTAGAAAAGAAGATACCAGGAGAAAGGTGGGGACCATGGTTCCTATGAGGAAATAGGTTAAAGGAATAAGAAATTAGGAAGAGGAAAAGGGTATTTGTTGCCATGTGAAATATTTTAGATTGAGGAGAACAAGACTAAGTGTTGGACAAATTGGGGTAGGTAGTCTCTATTCCTCTTAGTATGTTGTCATAAAGTCAAGTAGTTGTAATTTATATAATTTTAGTCAATTAAAGAAAAGAAAATATTTTATTTTAATGTTGGTCATTATAGTATCCATGTGACATATCTTCTTCTATGGGAATTTTGGGGATCCTTATTAAATACTTGATTGGTTTCTTGTGTTGGTAGTGGTTTCTTGTTTGTGTATTTGGAAAATGCATATGTGAGTGTGCTTATGTCATTGTTGCTGCAACAATAGGGCTAAGTGTGTGGTCTAACAAAAGTCATCTGCAACAACTAATAAGGTCAGTTTTTTGGCATGGTGGCGTGTATTTGAGATCATGTAGGGATCTCCTCTCTCTTCAATTGTTGTACCTTGATTTTTTGTTATTTACCATATTTGAGAAAGTTGTAATATATAGTTATTTATAAAATTTTATTATGGTATGGAAAAGTGATAATTGTATGTTTACCTCATTCTTTTATTGGAGAGTGATCTATCCATGTTTGGGATGTGGCCTCTACTTTGTATTCATGTTGTGTTATTGATTTAATGAGAAATTGAAACTTAGTTTGAGATGAAATATCATGATTGTATGTAAACCCTAATGTGTACTTGTGAATGAAAATGATAGATTAATCATTTTATGTAGTATTTTAGATGTTGTGAATGTATGTAAATAAATAGTAACATGTTTATATACTCAATTATTGATTTTGGAAGTTGAATGTGTTTTCATGTCTCTTTGTTACATTTTTAGTAGATGAATGCTTGCATGTGTAGTGCATTTGTTGGTAAAATGAATATTAGTGTTTTGTGAGTTAAGCATTTCATAATTTAGCTTAAAAACATTATAGTTTCTTGTTTCAAACCATTCATTAATAGCTCATAAATCAAGGGGGTTATGCACCATGTCTTGTGTTTGTCTCTTCAATGTCACTCTAGCCTAGCCATGCATTTGTTTGAGAATTTTCTAGTTGATCATGCTTCTTAGTGTTGAAACATGGTATTGGAGGTTAGTTGGGTTGGTAGGCTCATTGGGGTTTCTCTTTTTTTGCCTAGATTTCTATTTTTTTGAGTCTTCAAGAGTCTATGTTGTTTTTGAATCACCTATTTTCAATAGGGATAATTTACACTAGCAACATGGGTGATTTGCTTGGTCACCTAAGTGATTTTCATTGGAAACAAAGGTGATTTGGTCTCAACAAGAGCGATTTGGAGATAGTGAGAAAAAGATAAGAAAATAAATACTTTTTTTCTCTTTGAATGTGGATGGTTATGTGCAATATGTGTAAACTATGATGCAAATTAAGGTTATGTCATGGTAACATGCAAACTAAGACACTTAGGGCTATATCCAACTAGCCAAACCTAAATTAACAACCACTAATGAGTTGGGATAGATAATGCAATCAATTTCTAGATGAAACTATGCTAATCGAATGCATACAAGACTTGGAAACTTAAAATTACTATATTAAAATACATAAAATAGGAAATGAAGGGCTTAGATTCACTTGGATTAAAAAGTGGTCTTTATGAAAGTTGTTGGAAATTTAATTCTACACCTACCTATGAAATTTTTAGGCAATATGAGGAAAGTACAAGGCCATGACTAGAAATTAAAATGACCTATAGGACTGTAATGTCGACTCCTAATAGTCATTTGGAAGACAACGTCCAAGGGGGTAGCCTTGTCTAGGGAGTAGACAATGATTTGAGATTGAAAAAGGGACTTGGTAACAACCTATCTCAAGTCCTCAAAGATGCCCACATGTCAATGGCCAAAAAAGATGCCTACTTAATAGGGAGCCTAAAATGTGTCAAAGCATGCAACAAAAACAAAGAAAGTGAATTGGAAAGTTGGAACAAGTTCACCTAGGAGATAGAATGATGAGGTCCAAGCACTAAAATGGATGATTATAGACACCATGATGATACAACCCAAGAGTTTTTAGCTTTTGATCTATAGATTAGACTTGAAATTATTTTACAAACTTAAAGTATAGACAATGTTATCGTCAAGTAGGGTATGAATGGTAAAGGTACAAAGGATAACATAGGTGATAGTCAATAATTACATCTATGGTGGAATTGACCCTAAGGTTGACACTGTGAATGATCATAGACCATCAGATGTAGAGCTAGGACTACCCGAGTAACCCAATAAAAATCATTAGTTGACATTTAAAGCTATCATTGCATATGGATATGGGTCAAGAATAGCACGTGGGTGCCATGACCACATAGGTTATGAGGTACATGTTGATGGGTGTTTTGACACACTCACAAATAGTGCAGATAGAACACAAGATGCACCGCCTCTCCTAAAAGAAAACTAACTTCAAGAGGTTGATAACCCCAAGGTCCTTATTAGTTGGGTCTTAGCCATGTTGCATAGATCAATGGACTATGTATTTGTACCTATACAAGAGGCTTCTAGTAATCAAGTAAACATATGGTTAATTGCATAAGGAGAACAACAAATAAGATAAACAATGCATAAACGGGTTGCTTCAATCATCTATTGCTCATAAATGAACATCTACAATGCTCTACTAGCAATAGGGAAAGTTGAAAACATGATAATCTAAGTTATAACATCAATTTATGAATGATAAGATCATAATCTAACCCTAACCTACTCCTAAACTAACCAAATCTATAAAAAAAGGATAAAAGGATAAGGGTTTTTAGAGAGTAAACAAAATGAAAAAATGAAGTAGGTCAGCTTTGTATTTGATTTACAGTCCTTCATCTTGGAATATCTGATGAAACCATTAACCTACAATACTATAACCAATATTTCACAAAATTATAAACATCATAGTTGCAATATTCTAAGGAATTTTGTGAAAATGATAAAGTAATTGCACAAAACTACCATATTGCATGCGCAAGTATTACTCAATCTTTGTAAATAATCAGTCCTTTATTGAGTTTCACCAATTAATCCAAGTTTAAGAACAAAAAATGAAAATACATCACCACCCAAAGTGGAGAACTAAGTTTCCATTGGCATTTGACAACTTCCAGTAGGATTCCCACACCATGGTTTCCCTTTTGTCCTTATGCACTCAACCTTGATTTCCTTAGATTCTCCCCTTTAAAAATGAAAAAAAACACTCTTCCTTTTATGGAGGTTTCCTTTGCATTACACTTTACACTTTGTTCAAGTCAGCTTACATTTCAAATTTAGGAATGCCCTTATAGCCCGTAGGACCTAATTTACAAGTTACAAGTTACACCATTTCTCCATGGGTAGGATAGGTCCTATTTGGACATCCTATAAAAGAAGTACATCATAAAATCAAATTTACATTTCTTTTGTCTTCCTCATGCAATTGTAGCTCTCCATCCATCAAGTATAAATGATCTTGTGCAACTATAGAAGATTGAATCATCTAATTTTAGCATGCTTTCCTCATTGCTTAGCACACCTCCATAGTGTTTCCAACACCCTAGACTTGCAATCACACAAAAGGGAGCATCAAACTTCATTATCAAATCAAATCAAGTAATATATCATCAAGATACATCTTTCCAAGCACTAATTTTTATAAGTTCTGAATTCCGCGCAAATTTGTTACCATTGACAACTTCACAAATTTGTCATCATCTTAAGCTTTCAACCCTAGACCCTCATCATTTTCATGAGTCCTATCATTCTTATGTCTCATCAATCCTTTAAGTCCATCATTATGAGTGCAATGTAATCAAGAAATCAAAGATCATTATGGCTATCCAAGGGATGATAGAACTATCATGATTACAATTTGAGGACAACTGTTGGTGCTCTCAAAGTAAACAAAGCCCTTCTATGCATTCAAGTCTCTTGGTCACCTATATTAATTAACATCTAGACAAACAATCAAGTGAGATTCACAGGGTTGATACTCTCCCAAATGTCACAAGGCTTTGGATAGATTATTGATTGTTTAGATAGTCTTATAGGTATGACAATCTATTTGTCATCCACCTGCCACTTATGCCTTCACATTATTCCCATGCAGCATTCTTTGATGCTTCAATCAACTTATTCATACCCCCCTCTTTTAGCCAAGGATATGGTTATTTTTCAGATCCCATAACCTATGAACTACCATAAGGTATGTGGCTGGTCATGACTTATGACAATCATAATGGCTGATAACAGTCCCCTTTTCATGATTATTGGTAGTCCATATTTGCATAGAACATTCCTTTATAATGAAAGTCTCACCCTTACACTTGGATTGATACACTTAACCTTGCATCGACATCCTTTGATCACACTCCTGGACATAGCATAGAGGATATGACACATTAGTATCATGACAATCCTTTAATTGTACAACACTCTTTTATGCCATTGGATCAACAACTTATACATGTACTTTATCTTAAAAAATGATCTCTCATTCTTAAGACATGTCTCAATCCCTCTGAGAAATAGCCTTTAGCATGGTAAGGAACAAGATCAAGTTTAGGGTTCCAAGTTGATATTTTGGGGTTCAATTCATCTAAAATTTACCCACAAAACATTGCAAATTGAAAATGCATTTCCATATTTGAATCTTTCACCAGTAAAATGTTGAACTAAATAGTTGCACAAAGCCAACAACAAAAGAGGAATTCCTAGATAAAAAAGGCAAATTGCAGGTGGATGTTGGCCAGCTGATGTTGACAGAACTATGAATGCCTTTGTTCAAAGACACATGTCAATTTAGGGGTGATTTTGGTGTGTTCTCTCTATGAAAATTGTCTTCAACACTGTTTGGGTTGCACTGTGTAGTTTAGTCATCTTCTCTTTGTGGGTGGGAGACAAATGACAATGAAAATGACCTTTTTTCGCTTTGAATATACCTTTTTTTTTAAATAATAAAATAAGACCTTCGAGAAAAGGCGACCTTTGCTCGAAGGTCAACCTTTTCTCGAAGGTGATTTCAACAAAATGTTCGAGCAAAGGTACCTTTGTTTGAAGAAATCTCTTCGAATGAAGATGTCCGCTAATTGTTTTTCCACCTAATTTAAAAAATTTGATGTCCCAAGTTTGGGACCTAGTATTATGGGATGACCCAATTGTTACTTGAGATCAAGGATCAAGTCCCCAACACCATTATTTCTAGAAATCACAAGATCTCACCCTAAGATTCCACACATACCATTAGAATACTTGTGAACTCCTCAAATGTAGTCACCAGGTCATTCCAAGAAGCAAAGTGATGTTCTAGAAAACCACCAAGCCACTTCCTTACCAATCCAAATAGAGATCTAACAAAGAATCTCATCCATATATCCTCATCTCCAAATTGAAATTTGTCCATGAACTCTAAAAATGCAACATGTACCTCCCCATCATAGAAATTACATCCATCAAAGATAAGCATCTGATGATAGACCTTGGTAGGCATGGATTGTATTTCATAATTGACCCATGAAAGGTCCAACTGTTTATATGTGGTGTCATTGGGGATGGAAGGAGGCTAGATAAATGAACTATTGGTGATAGCAAAAAGAGCATTAGATTGCACTTTGGACTTAAGAAGCCTAATTTGGTTTTCAATTTCTTTTTGCTACATAATGAGTTTATTCTGATGGTGCATGGATGCATGGCCATGAGAATATGTTCAAGATGAAGTATAACTACTGGAGTTAGAATATGAAGTGTCACTGAAATAATTTGAGTCATACTCATCTATATAATGTCTAGGGGTTGAATCATAGGATTGAGCATATGGAGGACTTTCCCTAGAGTACCTCTCAGACTTAAAGTCCATGACTACAATGCATATTTCATGCTGAACAAAAATACATCCCATCTAAGGACAATTCCTTTATAAAACAACTTTTGTTTCAAGAGAGGAAAGAAGAAACAACTTTATGTACCTTGACCTACTACTACACCAGTGGATGAATAAAGAATTGTTGCACCACTAGCAAGCACTTAGCAACAGCAAAAACTTTGAATTATATTGTAGAGTCACCACCTCATACAATGAGGAAATCCTTGGAGTAGATAGAACCACCAAGGATAAAATATTTTTGGTTTGATAATAGCAAAGTCTTCAATTTCTTCTAGCCCAAGACAAGACAAAACTTTGAATTGGTCCCCAAAAGAGTCGCCAAAATGTTGGTTTCCAAAAATGCAAACCTTCTCCTCTAACACCACCACCAAGAGTGATACAAAGGAGAAATAAATATCACAAGAAAGAAGAGTGACATATCAACAAAAATGGTGGTTTTGGACCAACATATAAGATAGGGCAATTCCTCTTCTTCTTCAGGCTCTGCAAAACCTAGTGAGATATTCTCTTGAGGTCAAAACACATGATAATAATTAGAACAAAGCTTTGATTTCCATGCCCTAATCGAGATCAGGGAAAAGCATATTAGACCTCACTAATAGCATATAGCAGGCAAGCATATAAGTGCACCCAAAGATATAATTGATTTCAATCACTAAAGATAAATCCCCTTAACATTATATACACACTTATATCTTGTTTCCGCATCATTACAACCCTCTAAATATTTATCTGACATGAGCTCACTTGATATATCCCTTTTCTAAGTAATGGAATACAATGGCGGGCCAAACTCCCACAGGCATAAACCTCTAAACATCTATCTGACGCCAACTCTCTTAGGATATATTAAACTTAACAATACTAGTTTGCAGATGTAGGTAGGACCTAACCTAATCTACCAACCTATTCCTAAACTATTGGTGAATGATGTTTTCATTTTAAGGAATATGAATAACATTGAACTTCCAATATTGACTAGTTCATATTCCCTTAGGTAACACAATCTAGGTTGCCAGCAAGAAACAACAAGTTGAAATCAAAGGAAAATGCATTGTGCATGAACATACATCAAGATATGGCACCAAATAATAGAGTGTACTTAATAATCCATTCCCATAATATACAAAACCATATGCAACCCCCTAGGGGTGATGAAATCCCCTAGCACGCCTCCTAATGGGAAAGATAGATACTATTTTCTTTTGATCCCTAGGCTCGCACTAGGCGCAAGGGGAGAGCATACGTAAGTTAGCACCACCTTAGGATTTAATCTAAACATGAAAATGGAAGTTTAAGATTTTTGATCTCCAAGATCACATAAAGTGCATGGAGAGAGCATACATCTTCACAAATCCCACAAGCACATCAAACAAATTCATTAACCAACTACACTAATTCAAATGTCTAATTTAGTTAAAAAAATATCTTCGACAAACAAACTTGCAAGATAATGGATTAGTAGTTTTTTTTTTTGAACTTTGACAAGCGATGGACAACTGCACACAAAACTTTAGTAGTTTACAAAAAAGTTTGGTCTTCGTCAAACAATTTCACTTGCAACCAAAGCGTTAGTGGCAAGAAGGTATGAAAACTAAAAAAACTAAATTAAAATAAATAAATAAATAAACTTAACATCATTAGAATCAGTTGCAGTGTACAACATAGTGAAAAATGAAGTCCTTGCTAACTTAACATCCACTTCTTTGTTTACGAGTTGGTCTTCACATGCTTTTTGCCTTTCTCACTAATTTCATTTTGAGTTTTGAGGGCAACCAAAAACATGGATACCATGAAGGAGAAAATAGCTTGCATATCACAAACTTAGGCTTAGCCACTACAACTCTGTATATGGCCAATTCAAATATCAACTAGTCTTCCCTACATATTTCACCTAAGCTTCAACTACCCCCAAGCTATATCATCTAACACACAACTCTTCCTCCAAATCTAAGCTCAAAAACAAACTCTAGAGAGTCTAGGATAATAAAAAAGCTCAGACATATGGATACAGAGATAAGGATAAAAAATCTAGATATGAAGATAATGATCATATTACATCAAGAAAAAATTTTAACAACTAGGTGGTAAAGGCACAGGCTACAATTAGCAACCTTTTAGTGATTCAGTGACATTTGTGTAGCATAGGAGCTAGTGAAAGGAAGCAAGGTATGTAGAAAACAATTCCTATATTGATCTACTAAGGAAAGATTTATGCAAATTTTAACTTTTACAGTTATAGATTAAGATGCACATTAACAGAAAAGTAATAACAACATCCAAATGCAAAAGTCACAACACAAGACATACGTGGGGAAAACCCTTTCAGGTAAAAAACCCCACACTCCAAAGCCACCCAATATATTAAATTCAAGAATCAAGAAGATTACAATATACTTGCAGAGCAAGATTTTGCAGGAGTATTAATCAACTAGAGATCTGGAGGTAACTAAACATCTATAAAACTCTTACACACAACCTCCATCTCAAGCTCCTAATATATAGGAGATACAATACAGTAAACCGTCAATGTAAACCATGATCCAAAACCACCCAAAAGTTGCACCCAAATTATCTCCAATCAAAGATGCCTTTTGATGTGCCAAATCACACACCAACACATGTGAATCTCCCCTTTACAGATCTTTTAAGTGTCCAACACGTTTTCATATTTCCCAAAAATAGGAGGTCCAACTTCTGGAGGCCATAACTTTTGATCTAGGTGTCTGATTGACGAACCGTTTGATGCGTCAGAAAGCTCATGAAGAGATATATCAAATATAACTTGTTTTGTTAGTTATGACAACGTTTAGGGAGTTTAGGAACCTCTAAGTGCCTCAAAATTGAGTTTAAAACTTTTTCAACAGTTTCAAAAAATAGAAACTTTAATATATCCCAATCCAGGAATGATCTTGAGTCGAAACTCACCCAATATGTTTACTTAGCAGTTCCACACCTTTTGGCAAAATTTTGGATCCATCCGAGGTCAAATGTAGAGTTGCTAAAAATAGTAAGTCCCACCATTTTTAGCCCTTTTGGAAACTTTGAAATTTCTAGACCATTATTCAAGATAAAGGGTATTCGAAAAGACCAAAACTGGGAAGAATAGTAACCTTTCATGGTTGCAAGGTTGAGACACTTTTCTTAACATTCTCCCACTTGTCGAACACCTTGCAAGAGCAAAGGGAGTATCAACACCATAATTTAATTGCTAGGGGCCAAGAGGCCCATAGACTCCGAACACCATCTGAACTTCTCTGTGCTCACAAGTTTTGTCAAGGAATCTACAACATTCAACAAAGTGTCAACTTTCTCCAAGTTTACCTTCCCGTCCTCTACCATGTCATGAACAAAATGGTACTAGATATCAATATGCGTGGAATGTAGGATTCTTCTCCAAACATATGGCAATCTAACTATCACAACAAATAGTAATCTTCCCTACATCAAACCCAACATCATAACACAATCTCTTAATCCAAATGGCTTCTTTACAAGCATGAGTTGCTACCATGTACTCAACTTCAGTAGTGGGCAAGGTGACCATAGCTTTCCTCTTACTCATCCAACTAATAGCACCACCAAACATACTAAATACATAAGCATTGGTGGATCTCATGCTGTCAATATCACCTGCCCAATCTGAATCCACAAATCCTTGAATACAAAATGAATGTCGAGGTCTTGTAGGATAACCACATGTGATAAATTAAGGAATACTCAGAAGTACCCCACAAATATCTAAAAACTCTATTCACTACATACCAATGTACTCGTCTAGGATTAGCCATAAACTAACTAAGGACTCACATTGATTGGGCAATGTTTGGTCTTGTACAAACCATAACATATCAAGCTACTAACTGCACTAGCATAATGAACTCTGCTCATATCCATATCTAAAGGAAACTTCAAACAATCTACAACAAATAACTTTGTCCCCATCATAACAGGAACTGTCAAAGGTCTACAATCTACCATGTTGAATCTCTCTAACATAGTGTTAACATACTTACTATGGCCTAACCAAAGTTTTATATTTGTTCTATCTCTTCTAATCTCCATCCCTAGAATGTATAGAGTTGCCCCTAGATTTTTCATCTCAAATGGTGCTGACAACTGAGACTTCAAATCAGAAATCAAACTTTTATCATTCCCAATGAGTAACATATTATCAACATACAATGCAATAAGGAGAATGCGATCATTGTCAAACTTGTAATAAACACAATGATCTGATTTTGATCTCAGAAATCCAATACTCAACACAAAGGCATCAAACTTTTAGTACCACATCCTAGGAAACTATTTCAAACCATATAAAGATTTTTTCAACTTGTAAACTAGATTTTCTTTACCTTTCACCATGTAGTACTCTGGCTATGACATATAGATTTCCTCCTCCAAGTCACCATGAAGGAATGTTGTCTTCACATCCATCTGTTCCACTTCTAGATCGTACGCTGCTGCAAGATATAATAGGAACTGAATAGATATCAGCTTTGCAACAGGAGAGAAAATCTCACTGTAGTCAATTCCCTCCACCTGAGAATACCCCTTCACAATTAATCTAGCCTTATATTTCTCAACACTGCCATCTACACCAAATTTCTTTTTGAACACCCATTTGCATCCAACAGGTTTTTGTCCTTAAGGCAAAGGCACCAAGTCCCAAGTATTATTCTTTTCCAAATAATCTATCTCCTCTTCCATGGCCTCCTTCTAGGAACCTGTATCTTTCATACCCATATCCTCTTTCATAGTTCTAGGCTCATCAGTGTTAGAAATCAAAGAAAAAATATAACTAGAATCATGCAATGAATAACCAAACCTATCAGGTTGTTGCCTTATCCACGTGGACCTCCTCAAAGATTGAGGTTGAGGTTCTTCATCTTCTTCTAAACTTTTAGAGTTACTAGAGCTCTCCTCATTGGGTATGTGCAGGATCATCGTAGGTCAAACAGTGGCAATGAAAAAAAATCACGTCTTTACTTAGCCAAATTCACGAATTGGCTAACTTTGACTTTCATAGGCATGTTAAAAATATCCGTTTTATGGTTTAAAAAACCAATTTTATAGTTCCAGGAAACAGATATCTGTTTTGGGAATATTCCAGAAACGGATATCTATTTCCTGGAACTATAAAAATGGTTTTTTTTAATTCTTTTCATTGGTTTTTTAATTTTTTTCATTGGTACGTGTCATGGTATGATGTCTCAAGGAATGGGAAGAAATGATGGTGATTCATAAGATAATATGAAGAATGATGGTAGAGTGAATTGGCATTGTGGTAACTATAGCATGTCATGGGGTGAATCATGCGTTAATACAGGTTGTGGAGTGAGAAAGGGGTGGTATGGGTATGGTTGAATGGAGTAATGAGGTGATTTAATTAGTGATGACCTAGGTGAAGTGATGGGTAAGGTGTCTTATGTGAGATTGCTAGAAAGTGTGATTGGTAATGGTGGGGATAGTTAAATGTCATCTTCTAAGGGTTCAAAGGTGAGGAAAGTGTAAGATGGGGATATGGGATAATCCACGATTTAATGACTATTCAAGGGAGAGTCCTTAAAATGATTATCAATGATGGTGTCAATAGGGGGAATGGCGTCTATGAATGTAGGTGTGGGAATGTGAGCTATGACATTGGGATTGTATTGGATGAATAATAGAAAGTAGGGGCACCTGTCTAGTGATGGAAGGAGCCACATGATCAAATGATGTTTGGGGAAGGGTTTTTCTTTAAAAAGTAAGGATTTGGGTGAGGGTCTAGGGTTTGGTGGAGAAGAATTTATGGAAAATTTAGAGGTCATTAAAATTGATATGAATAGAAGAAGTACAAGACATGGCTAAGGATAAATGGTAGGCTCAAAATAGGATAACTAGGACTATGATGATGAAGATGGAAAGAAAAGTCAACAACAATAGTATGATATAGGGATAGATTAGAAAAAAAAGAGTACTACAACTAGAAATAGGAAAGTGAGGACATAATGCAAAGTTAACATGGCATGAACTCTCTTGGAAGGCTAATCATGGACTGTAAGAAGATTGAACTAGTTGGATCTATTAGGCTCACCAAATGAAATAACCTTAAAGGTTAACCTTAATTAGGTAAGGTTTTTTTTTAGTGTCAACATAACATGCAATTGACTTAATTGACTTAATGCTCTCCATGATTATATGGAGGCAACACTATACTCTTTTAAGAGCACCAGTGTCAAAATTAAATCTTATGAAAATCTTGGACTATTTTCTTAAAAATTCAAAAGTGAAGAAAATTAAACCAATAAATATAAAAAAATATAATTATGAGGGGAAAGTTTATAATTTATTAACCTCTTGAGCTTATGCCATGCACTTAAATTTTAAATTGTATTTTTAGAAGAAATTTGAGAGTTTCCTTAGTTTCCTAACCTCTTGAGCTTATGCCATGCACTTAAATTTAAAATTTTAACCTCTTGAATTATAACGCATAATTATAAATTAGTTAGAAGAAATTTTAACCAATTTTGTTTATTTATAACTTGTTTCTTTTGTTTTTTTTTAAATGGTTCAATGTACTTGTGCATATGACTACTAAGAAAGCAAATAATTAGTTGTAAAGTCAGAAATTACATGTACCCTACAATTTCTCCTCTATAAATTACATTATTTTAGTGCACATTCACATAGTATGTTTTAGGGTTCATTTTAGCCAAGACTTTAGCCTTTTCTGTGATCTAAGGGTTAATGAGATGGGAAATCAACTATGTATGAAAATGTTTTCACTTTAAGGGCATAGTAGTATGTGCTTGCATCAAGTTATTGAATATTTGTTTAAGTAAAATATAGGATGTTGTAAGGTTTACATGTCAAAAGTTAACCTATGGTTGATATGATATTCTTATATGAGCCTACATGACTAAATATGGTAAGGCTTGGTCCTCTTATTTAAGCTATCTTATTAATAGATGTATTGAATCACATTTGATGATTGTATACAAGTATTATTTGCAAGTTGTGATATTTGTGAGAAGAAGGTTAATTATTTTCCTTTTTCGCACTATTTTATAAGAATATAATTCTAGTTAATTATTTATGGATTGAAATTGCTTTTCATTGGTTTCTTTTAGTAAGTGGTATTTTTTTTAACGTTACAATTTAAGAGGTTAATCTACATATATTTTACTGTAACTAAAGGAGTCAAAGGGACAAATAACAATCCTTAAGGGCTAGAATTTATCAAAGTTAATTTGCATCTAAGAGGAGTGGAAAAATCTTGACAAACAACAATCTTAAGGCTGAAATTTAACAAGGATATGATGGCACATACAATTTTTTACAATATTTGAAGTTTTGAGAACATGATTATAAGAATTTGAAGGCATGAATATTGTTTTTATCACAATGCACATAAGTGAAGTTGATTGGGCTGCATGATGGGACAATCTTTCATTGGGTTTTCTTGTCATGACCGCATCAACAAGGCTGATCCTATTGCTTATACCATCTCCAAAACTATTTAGTAGCCAAGGCTTGGCTATTAAAATCAAAGTGCCTAGGACTGAGACCACCATTTTTTTAGGCCTACAAACCCAACACTAGCTAATAAGACTCCACTTATGAGAATCTAAATTCCCTTCCCAAAGAAACTTTTGAGAAAAATCTAATTGAACTCCTTTAGAAAACTTTTAGGAGTAGAAAGCACCAAAAACCTAGATAGACAGGAAGAGCCTATGGCATTGATTTTAGAAGGGTAAGATGCCCTATAAAATAAAACTATCTAAAAGTCTAATGATTAACCTATCCTGAACCTATCAAGAATCATCTTTCACTAAAGGTGATTAGGAAGACCAACTGATAAGGGAATAGGGTAAATGCAAGGAGATGGGGGACCAAAAAGCTGCCACCATCTCCAAATTTAAAGCAAAAAAAAACATTTTCTGCACATTCACCCCCGACTTTTCTCTTGACAATAGCAAAAAAACCTAAGCAAAATGCGATCGCATTGAAGAAAAGGATATTCAATCAAGCGCACATGAGAAAACAAGAAATTCACAATGCCACCTCACTGCCAAAGACATCCTAATGCAAATTTGGAGGCTCCAGCATAGAAAGAAGGTAGGGTTTGTCTAATTTTGTTAGTTTTAAATCATTTTTTTAGTTTTGCAATGTTTGATTTATGTTTATATTGCATTTACAGTTATTGGAGAAGCAAAAAATCTAAATCCAGTTGAGGATGGTGAAAACAACCCCCAAAATGCTCCAAACCCTCCTTCACCTCCTTTTCATGTAAGGGATAATCAAGAACGCTACTTAGGGATAATAGAAGAAAATAAGAAACATCTTGAAACTATTATTCAAACCCTTAACAATCCAAGTGGAACCACTGAGCATAGAAGGGCACTTGCAAAATCACTACAGGAGATTGTTTCCCACATAGATTTGGTGACGAAACAAATCACCAATTTCCATGACTATAAGGAGAGGAGTCAGAAATATTATGTCAACAAGTTGTCATATGAACAAGTGAAGAAGGAAAAAATTTCAAAATCTTAATTATGTGCACGATTTACTAATCCCAAAACTAGCTAAACATTAGAGGAAACTTGCAAACAGTTTCCTATACATTGGTGTAGGAATGAAGACATATCCCAAAAATTTTAGGATAGATGGTACATGGTCTTCAATGAGAAGCCATGCAATAATAATGAGGTACCACAATATTTTTTTGAGGAAACTCTATTGCGAGTTTGTCCTCAACAAGATTCTAAATTATTCTGATATTTGTGATTTCTAGGGTAGAGGTGGTGGCTTGCCCAAGATAGACCCAAGGCTCAGCAAGATGAACATCATGTGCCTATACCCTAAGGGAGGTCAGAACGTAGGTCACTCCCTTTGGCTTTGAAGGAGAGTGTTGAGCTAGAGACTTTACATTCCCTGACTACTCTCATCCAAACTCTATCATAGCATGCTGATGATTTTACCCAGGGCGATGAGGGTGAGAATAGTAGGTGTCATGTGTCCCCACATTTGTGCAGTACATGTGGGAACCTATGTGATTATGGGACGCAGGAGGCACGATAGGACTCTGCGACACAAGTGCAGCATGCTGCGACACAGGGGCTGGACATATTAGATGATCTTGTTCTCAGTGACGATCTCTTACAACATACATTTGGTATTGATTTTTAGGTAATTTGTTACAAGTTTCATCTTGATTTAGTATATTGTTATTTAAAATTTGTAATTAATTTTATATGATTATCTATATTATAAGAAAAAATAATGTATGTAATTATTTGCGTAATGAAATTCTAGGGTTAGAGTCTTCATCCTACCTCTATTAGCCATCCATTAACAGCTTATGAGTGGAGGTCAAGTTAGCAGGTATGTAATTTATCACATATTCATAATTATTGTAGATATGTCAATGGTAATATTATTTTGTGACTTGATTTGATGATTTCACCAGTCACCAGCACCTCCACGGTTTCCTTGGTCTCCTAGATGCCAAACCACCACTTTTACTGAGGTAAATTTAACCATTTCTAATCATTATGCATTTTAAGAATAATGTTATGTATTTATTTTGTTTTAATAATCTTGAACTTGATTTTCAGATGTTGAATACAATGGAGACTCCTCCTCATCTTTGTGAGTCAGTGTAAATAGGCATTGATGCAGCCATGATGTCTACAAATCCTTTGACTGAGGTATGAGCCAATAACATGAAAATATCATAATTTTGTATTTCTTTTTTATCTCATGCCATTTGATGTACATAGATGATATTTATGTTTAGTCAATTTTTCTTCTTGATGCTTCTCACAGGAGGTCACAACTCTAGTCTGTCCAACTACGGATGAAGAGAGAGTCAAGATGATGGAGAGCGATCATTAGTTGGCAGTAAGTGATCAATTACATATGTGATGTTATATATTTCATACTTTTTTATACTAATGCACATATTGTTTGTTTGTATTATAAGGTGCAGCTGGATGAACTTTATTCCAAGAGGTCTACTCAACGAAAGAGAGAGGATGTGTCACTGACTAGCTCTCCATCTTCATAGTCAAAGAAGGGCCGCCGATTATTTCCTAAAGTCCATAGCCAACTAGTTTTGGGAAACTTTTTTGTATGCCTAGATGGCTTTGTATACATACTTTTGTATGTTAATCTGATGTATATTTTTGTATATTTGCCTATATGGCTTTATTTGGACACGCCTATATGGATTTTTATATAAACTAGATGTTATGTTCATGACATTATGTATATATGACAGTTTATATTAAATATTTAATATGATAATCAGCTATTGTTATAGGAATTTGGTTTTACAAGTGCCAATTGCATTTTCTTGAAAGTTTATGAATCATTTTCAAATAACCCATTTTGTGCATATCTCACAATCATTGAATTCTGTCTGACTGTGTATTTCTTTGAGGCATCATTTTAAATAGTTCACGTGCCTTGTCTATGCTTCCATACTTTCCATACATGTCTACAAGGGCAACTTTGCAAATACAATACATGTGAGAAAATTTCTATATCATTTATGCTTTGATGGTTGTCCACACCATGTTCTCTAGATCCCATTATAGCATAGGCAAGGAGGAAGTTGGTTAAGGTTGTACAATTTGGTTTTAGATGTGCCAAAATTTGTGTAAATGGTTGAAATTTATTTTTATGCATTTTCTTGAGAGTTTTTAAAGCCTTATAAAAAATCCATTTCATCCATATCTTGCAATCATTGCATTCCATGAGACAACATTTCTTTGAGGCATCACATCTAACAATTCATGTTCGTTATATATGCTTCCACACAAGTTGCATACATGTCTTGCAGGGTACTTACAACTACGACATTTGACAAAATTCCTATATCCTTTATGCTTTGATGGATGTCTATACCGTGCTCCAAACATACCATTTCTAAGGTTTTAGAATTTGTCTTTACACTTGCCAATTGCATTTTCTTGGAACTTTCTAAATGCTTATCAGTAAATCCATTTTGTTCATATCTTGCAATCATTGTATTCCATGAGGCGACATTTCTTTGAGGCATCATGCCAAATAGTTCATGTGCCTTGTCTATGCTTCCACACTTTGCATACATGTCTCTGAGGGCAGTTGCAACTACAACATCTAACAAAATTCCCATATGTTTTATCCTTTTGATGGATGTCCATTTTGGCATAGGCAAGGAGGATACTGGCTAAGGTTGTGGAATTTTTCTTTACACCTGTCAATCACATTTGTTTGAAAGTTGCTAATGCCATATCAAAAAATCCATTTTGTTCATATCTTGCAATCATTGCATTCAATGAGGTGACATTTCTTTGGGGCATCATACCAAATAGTTCACATGCCTTGTCTATGCTTCCACACTTTGCATACATGTCTCTGAGGGCAGTTGCAACTACAACATCTAACAAAATTCCCATATGTTTTATCCTTTTGATGGATGTCCATTTTGGCATAGGCAAGGAGGATACTGGCTAAGGTTGTGGAATTTTTCTTTACACTCACCAATCACATTTGCTTGAAAGTTGCTAATGCCTTATCAAAAAATCCATTTTGTTCATATCTTGCAATCATTGCATTCAACGAGGTGACATTTCTTTGGGGCATCATGCCAAACAATTCACGTGCCTTGTCTATGCTTCCACACTTTGCATACATGTCATTGAGGGTGTTGTAGTAGGTAAGGAGGATGACTCAACACCATGGAAACATTTTTAATGGTGTAGGAGCACCCTAGCCATAGCCAATCTTGGCTAGGAGCATGTCATAACAAGGTCCTAGGATATCATAGGACAAGTTGATGGTCTTGTGTCATCATTTTGCATGTAATAAGGTCAAATGACCAATCTCATTTGTATTTGGAGTCATGTTTTATGTTGTTGTTAAACAAAAAGTCTAATAATGCAAGTAGTTGTAAGAAGTTGCTTTGTCAACTTAACAAATCATGTAATAAGGTTACCCAACGATCAACCAAGTTGAAAGCCAGTTATGATCGACTGGGACTATTGTAAACATGTATAAAAACCTTCACACACACAAACACCAAGGTCTCATTTCATGTGCCAAGCATCACATTCGTTCAGGGCAGTAGGCTATCGGCAAAGTCCCTTAAGCTCCCCAAGACGAAAAAACTGCCAAACTTTGATAGGACAGTTCTTGAAATTCATGGTAGTTGGGAACATTCTATTTGGACCTACAAGTTCATGTGGAGTCCGTCCACAATAACCTCTCTTGATTTCATTCAACACTAGTCCATTTGATCATTCTAAAATCAAACACATTCTTGCAAAATGCTTCAGTTTCATGCAGTGGAAAGGTGCTAGGAGTGACATTTTGCATTCCATAGCTCGTAGGTCCAAACAGACTTCGCCAAAGCATCGGGGTGGGTGGGTAAATGCTAGAGGAGGTCTCGTTTGATGTGCCAAGTGTCGCATTCGTTCGAGGCAATAGGCTACCGGCAAAGTCCCTTAAGATCCCTAAGACAAAAAAATTGCCAAACTTTGACGAGATAGATCTTGGAATTCATGGCAGATGGGAACATTCTATTTGGACCTATAGGTGCATGTAGAGTCCATCCATAATAACCTCTCTCGATTTCATTCAATTCCAGTCCGTTTGACCATGCTGAAATCAAACGCATTCTTGCAAAATGCTTCAGTTTCATGCAGTGGAAAGGTGCTAGGAGTGACATTTTGTATTCCATAGCTCATGGGGCTGAACAGACTTTGCCAATGTGTCAGGGTGGACAGGTAAATGCCAAGGGAGGTCTTGTTTCATGTTCCAAGCATCGCAATCGTTCGGGGCAACAAGTTACCAGCAAAGTCCCTTAAGCTCCCTAAGATGAAAAAATTGCCAAACTTTGATGAGGCAGTTCTCATAATTCATAGCAGTTGGGAACGTTTTGTTTGGACCTACAGGTGTACGTGGAGTCCATCCACAATAACCTCTCTCAGTTTTGTTTAACTCCAGTCCTTTTTATCGTGCCGAAATCAAACACATTCTTGCAAAATGCTTTAGTTTCATGCAGTGGAAAGGTGCTAGGAGTGACATTTTGCATTCCATAGCTTGTGGGTCCGAATGGACTTCGCCAATGCATCAGGGTGGGCGGGTAAATACCAAGGGAGGTCTCATTTCATGTGCCAAGCATCACATTCGTTCGAGACAATAGGCTACTAGCAAACTCCCTTAAGCACTCCCTAAGATGAAAAAATTGCCAAACTTTGACGGGACAGTTGTCAGAATTCGTGGCAGCTGGGAACGTTCTGTTTGGACCTATAGGTGCATGTGGGGTCCGTCTACAATAAACTCTCTCAATTTCATTCAACTCCTATCGGTTTGACTGTGCCAGAATCAAATGCATTCTTGCAAAATGCTTCAGTTTGATCCAGTGGAAAGGTGCTAGGAGTGACATTTTGCATTCCATAGCTTGTGCGGCCGAACAGACTTTGATAATGTGTCGGGGTGGACAGGTCAATACCAGGGGAGGTCTCATTTTATGTTCCAAGTGTCGCATTCGTTTGGGGCAATAGGTTACTAGCAAAGTCCCTTAAGCTCCCTAAGACGAAAAATTACTAAACTATGACGAGGCAGTTCTCAGAATTCAAAGCAATTGGGAACATTCTGTTTGGACCTACAAGTGCATGTGGAGTCCATCTACAATACGCTCTCTCAGTTTTGTTTAACTCCAGTCTTTTTTACTGTGCCAAAATCAAATGCATTTTTGCAAAATGCTTCAGTTTCATGTAGTGGAAAGGTGCTAGGAGTGACATTTTGTATTCCATAGCTCGTGGGTCTGAACGGACTTTGCCAATGCATCAGGGTGGGCAGGTAAATACTAGGGGAGGTCTCATTTCATGTGCCAAGCATCACATTCGTTCGGGACAACAGGCTACCAGCAAACTCCCTTAAGTGCTCCCTAAGATGAAAAAATTGCCAAACTTTGACGGGACAATTGTCAGAATTTGTGGCAGCTGGGAATGTTCTATTTGGACCTATAGGTGCATGTGGGGTCTGTCTACAATAAACTTTCTTAGTTTCATTCAACTCCTATCCATATGACTATGCCCGAATCAAACGCATTCATGCAAAATGCTTCAGTTTGATGTAATGGAAAGGTGCTAGGAGTGACATTTTGCATTCCATAGCTCATGGGTCTGAACGGACTTCGCCAACACATCAGGGTGGGTGGATAAATGCTAGGGGAGGTCTCATTTTGTGTGCCAAGTGTCACATTCATTCAGGACAGTAGGCTACTGGCAAAGTCCCTTAAGCTCCTTAAGATGAAAAAACTACCAAACTTTGATGGGATAGTTATCAAAATTTGTGGTAGCTGGTAACATTCTATTTGGACCTACAAGTGCACATAGAGTCCGTCCACAATAACCTCTCTCAGTTTCGTTTAATTCCAGTCCATTTAATCGTATCGAAATCAAATGCATTCTTGCAAAATGCTTCAGTTTCATGCTGTGGAAAGGTTCCCAGGTGCCCTATTTTTTGTTCTTCTCATTGTGGGGCTGAATGGACTGTGCCAACATGTCGGTGTGGGTGGGTAAATGCTAGGGGAGGTCTCTTTTTATGCGCCAAGTGTCTCAATCATTCTGGGCTACAAGCTACCAATAAACTTGAAAAGTGTTAGGTAAAGCAAGAGAGGTTATTGTGGACGGACCCCACGTGCACCTATAGGTCCAAATGGAACGTTCCCAGTTGCCATGAATTCTAAGAACTATCCCATCAAAGTTTGGTAATTTTTTCATCTTAAGGATCTTAAGGGACTTTACCGGTAGCCTACTACCCCGAACGAATGCGATGCTTGGCACATGAAACGAGACCTCCCCTGGCATTTACCTGCCCACCCCGATGTGTTGGTGAAGTTTGTTAGGCCCCATGAGCTATGGAATGCAAAATGTCACTCCTAGCACCCTTCCAAACATGAGGAAGAACCACAACCCAATCTAACTCCTAAAAGCATGAAGACACTGAGAACACTGAAGACCTAAAGGACAAAGAAGCATGAAGACATGAACTAAATCCTATCATGAGGAAGAACCACAACCACAATCCTACTATGTCCTACTATTTTAACATGATAAAAATGAATGTTATGAACTAACATCCAAACCCTTTGACATGAATCTTGATATGACATGAGTGAAACACGAGTGAATAGGATTAAGACTATATAGGATCAACTTCATCCATTACTTAGATCTAACCTCATGAAACAAATCAAATGAAATGTACATGAAATATATAACAACACTTATGTAATCGATCACTTACTGCCATCTGATGATCACTCTCCATCATCTTTTCTCGAGCTTCTTTGTCTGTAGTTGGACAAACTAGAGTTGTGACCTCCTATGAGAAGCATCAAAAAGAAAAATTGACTAAACATAAATATACTGGAGGAAGCAATTCATACTAATATTTATATAAAAAACAAAGTACATGTAACCATCTAGGAAAGTTTTATGCATACTTACAAATTAATCCAACAAACCATCTGGGTCTTCTCTACTCTTTATTGTGTCAAGTATGGCCTCATGGTCAGAGTCACACACCTTCCACAAGGTCTTGTTCAAAGGTCTACCTCGATATTGTATCAAATAAACATTGGTTTCCATGATAAGGTTGAAGTAATGAAGAATCTTCCGATATGTGTCAAAGTCCTTAAACAACCAAACATTAAGACTCTTATGTGGGTACCTTCTAAGCCATGTTTCAGTAACAACCACTGAGCCTATAGGGTATTTGATGTTTTCTCCATCTGTAACTAGGGCCTCCAATTTATTTTTGGCCTCAACACAACGACACAAGTAATAATTGGTCCCTCTTTGTTATCTTCATCTACAATACCTGCATAAACATGCCCTACAACGATATGTGCAGCAAATTAGATAAAATTTCCACAACATTACAAAAATACTACAAAGTTTAAGATAACATTAGGAATTTTAAATTTAACTATGCAAGTAGATATACTACCTAGTTGAACTAGATCTAATATATGGTCAAAGTCAAATGACGATTCCATCTCTGTCAATCCGAGTGTTGTCAGGGCTCGATATGTGTCAAGTGGGCAAAGATAACTAAACTGCCATTCATCAACCCACTCCCTTGACTCACACTCATTCCAGGCTTGAATTGTACATGCAGAACAAAAGCACGCCATCTTCTGTGTATGTATACTTCATGAACCTGTAATTGAGCTTCTGATAAAGTGTAGCTCACTTGATCCTGTCAGTGTACAACAGTCCTCATATGGTGTAATGTTAGTATCATCTATCAACTAAAAAAATCTATGAAATGAAGACTTACCTTGATTACCTAGACCCATCGAAGCATTACACCACTCGACAATTGATTTTGCATCTGTCAGCTTTGCATTGTCTTTATACTTTAATTGTTCTCATGCTATGGCTCTTTTGATACACGCTCCTGCACCATCATGCTCCCCCTTTCCATGCCCGGCCTCACAAAAGTTCCACATATGTTGAACACCTATAATATTATGCCTCCTACTCAACCAATAGAAATTCTGTGAGTTCTTGAATTGTGATGCACAGTTATCCTACCATATGATATGCTGACTGAATGATATGCCCCTTCTAGCTAGATCATTGTAGAACACCTAAAAACAACCTTGCATGAAGTCCATAGAATGTGTGCGATCATCACTTATAAAAAAGTGATACTCTCTTATGATCTTTCTGTCATCCTTTGTACTATCATTTGCACGAATGAATGCAATGTGCACAATCATAGAAACTTGTGCTGAGTTATAATATTGGGATTGCACCTCACACTGTGGTTGTAGACTGTAGTTTTCTACAAATTCAATGACTAAAACAATGCTACCAACTGGAAATGTGTCCTTGCATAACTTGAATTGTAAGTCCAACCATCAAGCTCTATGGGCATGTCTTACATACTCATACACTATATTGTCACAAAATATAGGCATAAACTGATACACTAGAATCTTCTGAATAACATATTCACACCTCTTTGCTTCTTTACCATCTCTTGTATTGTATGCCACTATTTTATACTTTCCAAACTTTATTGGTTCATTTCCAACCGCATGTGTTATTTCCATATGTTCACATATTGGCATACGTTGCAAGCCACCACAAAGCTGACATGTGTCATCCAAGCATAATTTCCTACAGAATGATTGACCTTTCTCTCTATCACATAGAATCATTCATATGAAGTCTCTTGAGGTAGTTGGTGGGGCACGTATGCCACAATCCTGAAAAACATTGTTAGTATGCAAATCTAAACATATAGACCGATAAACATCAAAATGGTTAGAAAATTCAATATGTAATCTACAACAACAAGTAGTGCATGTGTGATTTATTTTGACAAAGGAAGGTTTTAGTATTTCAAAATATCTTTGAGAAATTTTAATTTGAGGATGCTTCTCTAGAAATTTACCAAAAAACTCTGTTTGAGTCATATCCAAAAACTACTTTGGATGTGGCTCACAGTTTTGACTACTGATTCTCCTTCTTACCACATCCTTTTGATTTGAAGATACCCTTTTGTAATTCTTCCAAAAGTCTTCAATTAGTGATCTCAAATCTTTGACAACAACTTTGTCTTTTCATGGTCCAATCTCCTAGAGAATGCCCACAATTCATTAGTGCTTGGATCCTCAACTCTTTGACGTCTTCCAATGGCTCTCATTAGAGTTTTTCTATTTATTTTCAATGCTTGACTTGTCTTTCTAATGAGGTGAGCTTTTTTTGTTTGTTGGCTTACAATTGTCAATGTAATGACACGTCGTGTGACATTACTATCCTTGGTGCGTGAGGTGGAACCCACACTCTCATACGCATTCATTAGATTCTTGACAATTGATTTTTCACTCGATGCATTCAATGTTCTTAGGCCAAGAATCTTCATAGTGGGCCTAAATTTCATATTTCTCATCAGTTCGACAAAGAGTTGATATCTTTTGGTTTCATTTAAATTCTCAAAGAATAATTTCCATATCTTATTTGCATATCTTTGGCAAGTGCGCATGGGAATCTTATCCTACATGGGCTCCAATACATTCCCATCAATATCAATTAGAAACTTAGGCCTCCTATGCAAAATTCTAGGAGGTATTTTATTTGGTAAAGTAGACTGAACATTAGGAATTTCATCAATATTTACTTGAGATGGGATAGATGGCATACCTTCGATTGGAGCTGAAAAGGTTGAAAATGGCGTACCTTCAACTTGAGGTGTGAATGATGGTGTGTGACCAACTTGAGAAGAAAATGTAGATGTGCTTTCTACTTCACCTATGAAAGATGGAGTGTCTCCAATTCGAGAAGATAATGATGGTGTTCCTTCAACTTGACCTATGGACGATGGAGTGCCTCCAACTTGGAGATTCACTTTCCTCATTGCACGGAGGTTTTGCATTTGTTCCCTTTGTGCTGCCAACTCCATCTCTTTCTTAGCTTTGTTAGACGTGTCACATTCCTCTTCAATTGGCAATGGTGGAATATCTTCTTGTATGGTTGACAATTTCCTACTTTCCCGAATTCGCCTCATTCTTTCTCTTTTTCCTCTTATTCTCAGCTTCACGCTCTTCTAGTGTAGAGTATTTGCTCATTTCCTCGGCATGATGATGATTTCTACAAGCATGAAGAATAAGGCAATGATCATTAGAAATTTTATAATGACAATGAATAGCACAGTCAGAATGAATAACAATGAATAACAATGTTTTACAAACTTCTGAATAAGACACCTCATATCAAGATATATTCAACAGACATAAGTCATGGAGTATACAATTTAACGCACATATACACTTGAATCTAGTTTGAATAGAAGAGAGGAGGATGAACTTGGAGGAAGAAATAAGAAGTTATACCCTATTTTTCTACTGTAACTCGTTGTACCCTATTTTCATGCATTTTCCAAGTGGAAAGGGTGGCTAAATAGTGGTTCTTTGTGAATTTGAATACAACCTAGCCAAGTAAGTGATCCTATAGCATATGCAGGCCTAATTAAAGGTGAATCAAGTGTTAGTTTGTTCTGGGTTGGAGTGGATATGAGATTTTCATTAAAACCCCCTTATTTGTGAAGAAATGCAAGGTTTTTTAGTTTGCACCCAAGATGAGCATGGCTATACTAACCAGTGGTGGAATTTGAAGTTTTGTGACATACAGATCTACTGTTTTGGGGTTTGGAGTGGTTATTGAATGATCCTAGGGTACTTGCTTTGTTAATTGGACCAAATTAGGCCTATTTCTAGAGACAAAATTGGTTTGAATACATTACATTGACATGGTCTATTTACTGTTTATATTGAGTGTGGATTTGGGAGTTTAGCAACTTGAATAAGGATTATTTACTAAGTTTAGGGGTCTGTGCAAAGTTTGAAGGCAAGTTCCTTTGTAATATAGGCCTAATTAACACTTTTAGGACAACGAATAAGGTTAGTTTTGAGGCATATTGTCCAAAGGAGTCTATACTGAGTTCAAGATATGTTATGTAACTTGGTAATGAGTATTCTAAACATTCATTGAAGTTTGGGTTTGAAATCTTATGGTGAAAATAAGTCAGAAAACCCCCTTAAGTAGGGCTACTAGGATTTGAGGGCTTGGGCAGATTAGTTGCTAAGAGGGGATCCTTGTGACTTGAAGAGTGGTTTAGTTGGTTCTAGTTGGTGAACATAATCTTGTTAGATGCCTCATCTACTTCATATGAAGGTCTGAACCCTAGTTGTGTGTTGGAGACTTAATGCATTGAAGGAGCACAAAGCAAACACTACTAAAAATTACAGAATGATGCACAAAGCAAACACCACTAAGGAGCATATTTTCCATAGCAAGGATGGAAAAAGAAGTAACTCTCCAAAACTAAGGGAAGAGAAAGGCCAAAACAAACTCAAAGAAGATAACAAACAAGTTGATTTGAGTATTTACAAGGCTAACAACTATTGGTCTTATTTCAAGGTTGGAAGATATTGTTATGACAAGTGTTGGAAGCTTCATCTAGAGATTCACCCAAATGACAAATTCAAGAGTAAGCAACCACAAAGGAAAAAAAAGCATCAACATGCAATGAGAGAACAACTCTCACATGAGTCTACATCAATAGTCAATGATGTTAGTATGTAATGATACTTGGATAGAGTATTTACTTGATTTGCAAAGGAGATAAGTGTGAGTTTCTTTCATTTGTAGGGGCATTTGATTAGCACTCCAAGTTTTTCCTATGGATTTAGTTGTGTTCAGTTTTTTCACTTGTAGAGCAAGCAAGTAGTACATTTCACTCACTATGGGTGAGTATGAGAAGTATTGCCACTTGGAGGTCAAGAAAGGATGTAAGGAAAATAGAGAATGTAAGAGCTAGCATGATGACATGTTTTGGGTGTTGTAAGCATGCACATTTGTGTTCCATAGTAACATAAATGTTGTAGCATGTAACATAGATGACTTGTAGAATGTTGTAGCATTTAACAGTGATGGTTTTCATTATTGTAATGTGCACAAACTCTTATCTCATTTGTAGCATGTGCATAGTTGTAGGATGTCATGTCCCCTTTCTAAAATAATTAATTAATGGTCAATATTAACCCATCTTATTCTTCCATGGGTTAATTGGGCAAGCATAGGAAGAATAAATATTTAATATTTAATATTGTCCAACTAATATCTATTTCAAGAGGAAAATTAAATATTAAATTAAATATTTTGAGACTCAAAAAGGGGCATTGGGTTTGGTGAGGTGTCCATTTGCACGAAGATTTCAAAAATCTTGGTAAATCACAAGTGGCGGGGGACTTTATGACAATGTATGACAGCTTATAACAACTGTCATACCCCAAAATAGCAAGGAATTAAAGAAAAATGTGGGAATATTGGATTTCCCTATCTCCAATTAAATATTGATACAAAATATGTAATTTTGGTGATTTGGGACTATTGTTGATTTGATATTTTCTCTCAAACTTACAAATTTGCAGATTGTGGCTTCAATGGACAAAAACCCATTGGAGTAAAGAGGCATGTGGATGAAAAACCATGAGTTTAAGGTGGCCAGAGGATGCAAACCCTTTGATCACAAGGAGTAGCTTCATCCATAGGTTTCACAGAGCTTCAAGGATTAAGTAGTTTCTGACAGTTTCCAACAGTTTGTGTGTGTAGGTCTTCTTGTGTTGTCGTGGTAGTTCCAAAAGTGCTGGAAAGAGTTAATGTTATTATTTCCTTTGGTTTTCTATGTAGTAGCTATAGATTTCTATTTTCTAATGTTAGATATCAGTATTGGAAGTTGTGGGTAGTGTTGTGTTGATTTTGGTTTTATGGGTCAGAATACCCAATGTGTATTTCAGCTTGTTGTGAAGATTTGGTTGGGTAGTTTGCTGCTGAATGTTGTAGGTGTTTTCTTCTATTACTTTATGGTATTAGATCATATTTCATGTACATTCCATCTGAAGATCAAACAATATCAATTTTGGGTGTTTTTGGTGTATTTCGGTGATTGACGGTGTTGGCAGTTTTTGTGGGTTTTGCCCAAATCTTGTTGTTCAAAGTTGTATTATTTGTTGATGATGAAAATTAGTATTATAGATTTGATAACATGTTATTTATATAATAAATCAATCAAAAAACATTTTGGTGAAGTTTCATAGTTTGGGTGTTAATCCTGAGTAAGACTAGCTAGCTAGTTTCATCAAATTTGATGCAAAATTGGTGAAGATATTTAAATTCATTTTCAAACCTGATGTGAAATGTTATTTTTAAGTTTGGATCATTACAATGGTATCAGAGCATGATGTTTCTAGCCTGTAGGTTATTCAGATGATTGATGATACTGAGTGATAGAGAAATTATATATTTGAGGAGAGAGCAAAGGAAATTGCAATTGGAGGAAACAATGGCAAATAGAAGAGATGCAGAAGAAGATGACGCTTCAAGGAAATTTACTCAAATGGTTGAGGCAAAAACCAGACTTGCTGAAATGTTTGGGCAAATGATACAATGGATCCAAAACAACAACAACAACAACAACAACGAAAACAATGGTGGTAGTACTTCGGGTGCAAACAACAGTAACAATAGAAAAGGGAAGGAAATTGAGACACAAAATTTAGGGGCTGAAAACAAACCCTTATTCCTACTTGAAGAGGAACCTGAGGTAAAAGCACAAAGCTATGTCACGCTTTCAGCTGACTTATCAACACAAGTGAATTTAAGTATTTCTAACTAAAAATTAATTTTGGCCAAACATATGATCTTGTAAGATTCATTCTAGCTATGTTAGATATGTGCACAACTTTTCCAACTAAAATTGTTGGCTAAATACATATGTAGCACCATGATGAGGGCAATTTACCAAAAAAATAAAATTATTTGAAAAACTTGATATTTCAACAACTTCTACTCGTGTAAATAACATTTTTTTAAAAATATAAAAATACCCTTTTGTAGATCTATAAGTTTAGTTTTCAAAAATATATATATATTAATAGTTTAATTATTATTTATATTTTACTTTTTATTTTTACTAAAAGTAGGTTATCAGCACAAAACATTGAGTCAATTACCATGTCAAGGAAAAATAGTAAAACTTATTTTAAAAAATTGAAAAAACTATGATGCCCTAGATAAAAGAATCTATATCAAGATGGCATAATTTTTTTTCTATTTTAGATAAATAGTTAATATGAAAGTTGACGTCGACTGGAAATAATTATGTTTTAATACACGCACATTTTAATATTTGTTTAAAAATATATGTTTATCAAAATTGAAAAAAAATATATCCATGCCCTAAAGTTTCAAGTTATAAATACACACAAAAAAATTGAAGAAAAACAAATAAAATATACTATATAAAGATTGACGTCTCATGTAACTTTATTTTTCAGCATTTTATCAGCAACTAAACTATAGTGTCAATTTATTAAAAACTATATTCAAATAATTTTTTAATTTTTTCAAAAAAATAGAAGCATAAAATATACTAAAAAATAAATATTTTATTAATTTACATCATTTCAAAATTTAAAATATATATGTCACTTTTTAGTGATTCAAATTTGAAAGTTGGATAAGCGTTGGTCGTTTCCTTTATAAAAGTGTGACACAGCATTGTACTTTTACCCCCTGAACAAGTTGAGTCTGCAACTACTAGTTTGTTCAATGTGGAGACCCTTAAAAAATAGCCTTGAGAATACAATACATTGGCAGATGAGATCAAGAATGATATGTCTTGGGGAGAATATGTAGAGTTCTTGAGAAGAGGTGAATCTCAAAAGAAGGCGAAAGGCAAAAATAAAGAACTAAAACACAAGTTGGGTAAGTTAACCGCAACTTTCTTTGATGGAAGTGAAAAGATTTCAACTAGAGCTTAGCTGCAAAAGATAGAGACATACTTTATGCTCAATCCTATGACAAAGAAGGATGTAGTTCAGTTTGCCACTTTACATTTGGAAGGAGAAGCCTATGAATGGTGGTACCATGGTCGCACTACTTTGAGACATGATCAGGTACATACCTTTGGTGATTTCAAACAAAGGATTCTTGACAGGTATGAACTAAAAGAAGAAGAAGAATATTTCAGCCAGTTGTCTGAAATTAAGCAAAAGAACTTAGTAAGTGAGTATATAGCAAACTTTCGAAAGATTGCAGTGATGGTAACTAGAATATCAGAGAAGAGAAGAGTACATCTATTCATTACAGGGTTCACTGAACCTCTTAGGGGGTTTGTCAGATCTTTCACACCTCTCACTTTGCAAAAATCTATCAAGAGGGCTCTAACCCTTGAGCCATTAATTCCAATGAATGCTTTCCCACACTCCTCCAAACTGAACACATGGCATCATAAGAGAGGATTCTAGAAGAAACCATTCCATGCACCTATACCTATACAAAAAATTACAACTCCTAATACTGCAAAGAAGATGGATAAAGAAACAAGGAATGAGCTTAGGAGGAAGAAACTTAGTTTTTCTTGTAGAGAGCCTTGGGTCCCTCGACATAGGTGTTTGGGAAAAGGACAAGACCATTACATAGAGGTTATCTCAGATAAGGATTCAGACTCAGATGGTAATGAGGAGTTGCATGACGTAGAGGATTCTAAACCTGAGATTGAAGAGGAGACTAAAAAAGAAGGTTCATTAGCTGCACTTTTAGGAGCACCAAGCTATCATCCTTTCAGGGTTCGTGGAGTGTTAGCAGGGCAGTGAATGACTGTTTTGATTGATAGTGGGGCAACCCATAATTTTATTGATGAAGGGTTCGTAATGAAGAGAGGATTGAAGATTGAAGAATTTGAAGGGTTCAATGTGACTATTGCAGACGGATTAACTATGCCATGCACCAGAGTGGTCAAAAAATTGAGCATCACTATGGGAGACTACAAGGTTTGTGATGATTTTTATGTTGTTGGTATTGGTGAAACTGATGTTGTCTTGGGTGTTCAATGGTTGCATTCTATTGGAGGACACTATAAGAACTATCAAACTATGGAGTTCAAGTTTTAGTCAGAAGGCAAGGAGATTACACTCAGAGGGATTTCAAATGGAGCTCCATGAGTTGTGACATCAAAGAAGATGGAGAGGACTTTCAGAAGAAGTCAAGTTGCTTGGGCAACCACTTACTTAATCTGACCTTCAAGCTCTCCAAATGGAAAAGGTAAATTTCATTTTGAAATTCAAGAAATTTTAGATAAGCATAGAATTATTTTCAGTGATATACCCCCAAGATTACCTCTAGATAGAGGGTTCCAACATGTTATAGAGTTGGAAAAAGATGTCAAACCTATTATAACTACTCCATACAGACATCCAAGGGGTTACAAGGAAGAGATAGAGAAGACTATCAAAGAGCTCTTAGATATGGGATTCATTAGACCAAGTTTTAGTCCTTTTGCGTCATCTGTAGTTCTTGTGAAGAAGAAGGATGGCACTCTAAGGATGTGCATCGACTATAGAGCTTTGAATAAGAAAACCATTAAGAATAGATATCCCATACCAAGGATAGGTGAACTTATTGATGAGTTGCATGGAGTTGTTTACTTTTCTAAGATTGATTTGAGATCAGGATACCACCAGATTCGGATGAGAGACAAAGATGTGGAAAAGATAGCTTTTCGGTGTCACTATGGGCATTTTGAGTTCTTGGTCATGCCCTTTGGCCTCACTAATACACTAGCAACTTTCCAATCGTGCATGAACAAGGTATTTAGCAAGCAACTCAGGAAGTTTGTCATGGTTTTCTTTGATGATATATTAATCTACAGTAAAACTTGGAAGGAACACTTGGAACATTTAGATACAGTTTTGGGTATTTTGGAGCAGCAATATTTCTATGCTAAGTTGTCCAAATGTGAGTTTGGATTAACTATAATTCTTTACTTGGGATATGTCATAAGTTCTAAGGGTGTTCAAGTAGATCAACAGAAGATTCAAGCAATACTTGATTGGCCTCCACCTACAAATCTTACACAGTTGAAAGGATTCTTTAGGCTATGTTGCTATTATAGGAGGTTTGTAAAAGGTTTTTCTCAGCTTGTTGTTCCATTAACAGATTTGACTAAGAAGGGAGACTTTGCATGGTCTACAAAAGCTTAGAAAACTTTTGACAAGTTTAAGGAGGTAATGATTTCATGCCATGTGCTTGCTATTCCTAATTTTTCATTGCCTTTTGTAGTTGAATGTGATGCTTTGAGTGAAGGTGTTGGGGCTGTCCTAACTCAAAGGGGACATCCAATTGATTTTGAGAGTAGAAAGCTAAACAATCTAGATAAAACATATCACGTTTATGACAAGGAAATGTTGGCAATTATGCATGCACTAGAGAAGTTCAGACAATATCTTGTGTGTGGGAAGTTTATTGTGAAAACTAATCATAATAGTTTGAAGTATTTCCTTGATCAAAAATATTTGAATGATCGCCAACAAAGGTGGGTAAGCAATCTGCAGGCATATGATTTTGAAATAGAATATATGAAGGGTAAAAGAAATGTGGTAGTGGATGCACTTTCTAGGAAGCCAACTTTGTGTTCATTATCTTCTATTTCTATAGAGTTGAAAGATTCTATCATTGCTGAATATGTCAAAAAATACTTTTGCATCTAATGTATTGGATGATTTAGTAGAAGATGATAAGTATATAGTGAATGATGGGCTGATTTATTACAAGAACCAAATTTTCCTTGTTCCTGAATCAAAAATCAAGGAAAAAATTTTAAGAGCTTTCCATGACACTCCCTTGGCTAGTCATCAAGGTTACTTCAAAACATACAGGCAGATCCATGAGAAATTTTCTTGGAAAGGTCTAAAAGAGGATGTCCTGATGCAGAGTGTTCAATGAAAACATGGTTTCAATCTAACATTTCACCTTATGACCCTTCGGTGAGACTAACTCATCGGCGAGATCTTGCTCCTGTCCCCCAATACTACCACACACGCAGATATGGCAAACTATTATATATGCATAACATGACTTGCTATTACCGGTCGACCAATGTATCTTTACCTTGTTCTCACCGCTATTACTGGTCACCCTTTGTATCCAATGAAAAGTATATTCTCACATACATTCTTGATATGCATTTGCAATGTGTATTTGGTGGGACCTCCTTTCTTTAGCACGACTTCAACCATCAGCAAAATAAAACTTCTATCAGCTGATAGGCTGATGTTATGCCAATGTACTCGTCACTTCACTCTTCAACTTTTGGTAAGACAATTATTATCGGCTTCTTAAGAACTTATCTCCCTGACGCTTAAGTCTCTCCAACACAGGACTTAGCACTCCTTGCTTTCCAGCAAGACAACCATTGCCTAGTCTCTCTCCGATGGTTATTGTCCTGCCGATAACAATCCTGCAACACAGGCACTTTCTCTCTTCTCATAACCTAGCACATAGAGATGCTAGGCTTGACTAGCACATCCCACACTCGATCCTGACACTAAACATAAACAAAAACAAAAATAACACTAACTGTACAAACAAACCCATTCCACCGATTTTGAAGAAATCTCGTCGGTGGAATGGCTTAGTAACCCATCCGAATGACAAAATGGAACTAACTACAGTGACACGGTGAAAGAACACAAACAAAACAGGATCTTTTATTTATCTTGGGAACTTCTGCACTGAAACAACTCTTCTATCTTCTTATTGTTACTCTACCACAAATCACACCCAATTACTATGCTACTCTCTCCTCTCCCTACTTTTCTTCTGTTCACTAAACTATTTATACATGTTCTTGTTCGTGACAATTTGCATCAGTGGGAATGCTAACCATTCTACAACTGTCAACCCTTTCAGTTACAATGCATTGGCTCTTCCACTACTAGACACTACGACTTGTCCTATTCCACTCCGACTCACACATGGCACTAGGCCTTACAATTGGTCGCTTGGACCTTATACAACACCAAAACATCAAAATGAACATGAAATGAATTAAAGTATCTAGGTGCCCTTGCACCATACTCCTGGGGTTTAAAAGAACTCAAGTCCCTTGAGGAACCAAGTTGGAAACAGTAACCCCATGTTTGATGATGTCCTCCTCGCTCATCCAGGTAGCATCTTCATCAAGGAAACCATGCCATTTGACCAAATACTGCTTGTAGGTTTTACGCCTGGTCTTCTTCTGAACTTTGGTGTCCAAAATACATTCTAGTTGTACTGGCTAACACGGTGGAAGATCAGAAATCCATTCTACCTCCCATGCTTCTGTCACATCTAAACCAGCAACATTGTCACCTTTGAATGGAAACAGGTTAGACACATTGAAAATGGGTGATATTGCTAAACCTGGAGGGAGTTCAATTTCGTATGCATTAGGCCCGAACTTGTGGACAATCTTGCATGGACCTATCTTCTTCATAAGAAGATTCATGGGTTGTCCCTTCGGAAGCCTTTCCTTCTTCAGATATGCCATCACCAGATCTCCAAATTTGTATTGGACATCCCTTTTGTTCTGATCAGCTCTCTGTTTGTATTTCCTTGTGTTCTTCTATATAGTTTATCTGACAGCATCATGGATATCTTTCATACTTACTGCAAAATCTTCTCCTTGTGCACTCTTTTTCTCCATGTTCTGGAGATCACTCAACTCCAAAATTCCCTTGGGATGAATCCCATATACAACTTCAAAAGGACTCTTTCCTGTGCTCCTATTAACAGATTCATTATATGCAAATTCTGCCTATGGGATGATTATATCCCATGCTTCTCCATGTTGTTTGGTCAAACATCTCAAAAGATTACCCAGTGATCTATTCACCACCTCAGTTTATTCATCTGTTTGAGGGTGATAGGCTGACGTGAAAGATAATTGAGTGCCTAATTTCTTCCACAATGTGCACCAAAAATGTCCCACAAACTTGGGATCTCTGTTAGTGACAATATTCAATGGCAAACCATGAATTCTTACTATCTCCTTGAAGAAAAGACCAACAATATGTGAAGCATCGTTAGTACATATACATGGCACAAAATGAGCCATTTTACTAAACCTGTCAACAACCACAAACACACTGTCAAATCCTCTTTGAGTCCGGGGAAGACCCAAAACAAAATCCATACTGATGCACTCCCATGGCCTTTGAGGAATTGGAAGTGGTTGATAGAGACCTGCATTTGATGAAGTCCCTTTTGCCTTCTGGAAAATGTTGCAACTTTCTACAAATTTCCTGACATCTGTTTGCATCTTAGGCTAGAAGTAAAGCCTTCTCACTTGTTCCAACGTCTTGTCTAGTCCAAAATGACCTCCAAGACTACCGCAATGCTTCTCTTTTATGATGTTCTCCTTCATGGAACACATAGTTGGCTACCTTTGAATAGTAACCCTTGCTGTAACAAATATTTAGAAAAATTAGAATGATAGGAATCTAAAAATTGTGAACAAACTGCATATATCTCCTTGAAGTACTCATCATCCTCATACATATTCTTGAGAGAATCCACTCCCACACTTTGCAACTAGATTTCCTGTATAGTGCACACTCTTCTACTCAGAGCATATGCCACCTTGTTGGCTTGTCCCTTCTTATGTTTGATGGAAAAAGTATACACCTGGAGTTGTTCAACCCACTTCATATGCCTATGATTTAGCTTCTCCTATGAATTCAAAAAACTCAAAGCATGGTTGTCAGTATAAACAATGAATTCCTTGGGCAAGAGATAATGTCTCCATTTTTTCAATGCTTGAACCATTGCATACAATTCTAGATCATATGTGGAATACTCCCTTTTAGCATCATTCAACTTCTCACTAAAGAAAGCAACAGGTCTATCTTCCTGACTCAAGATAGCACCAATGGCAAGGATACTGGCATCACATTCCATAGTAAACAACTTATTAAAATTAGGCAAAACCAAAATGAGTTTCTCTGCTATTTTTTGTTTGAGAATCTCAAAAGACTCATTAGCTGCTCTATTCTAAACAAACTTACATTTCTATCCTCCTTTTATAGTATCTAGAATGGGTGCACAAATATGACTGAGTCCTCTTATGAATTTCCTATAAAAAGTTGCCAACCCATGAAAACTTCTCACATCACTTACTGTTCTAGGTGCTGGCCAAGACAGAATAGCATTTACCTTTTCCAGATCCATTTTCAAACTACCCTGGGATATCACAAATCCAAGGTATGTGAGTTCTTCCTTCATGAAGACACTCTTCTCCATATTGATCATTAGTTTCTCCTCATGCAGCTTCTTCAACACCTATTCCAAATGCTGCAAATGTTCTTCCTTTGTCCTGCTGAAAATTAAAATATCGTCAAGATAGACAATAATAAATTTGCCAACAAAATCTTTCAATACCTCATTCATTAGATGCATGAAAGTGCTTGGAGCATTAGACAGTCCAAATGGCATCACCACCCACTCATAAAGACCCTCATTAGTCTTAAAGGTTGTCTTTCATTCATCCCCTTGTCTAATCCTGATCTAATGGTATCCACTCTTGAGATCAATTTTTGAAAAGTACCGAGCTCTGCCCAAACAATCTATGAGGACCTCTATTCTGGGCATAGGAAACCTATATCTAATGGTGATCTTATTGATGGCTCTTGAATCAGTACATAACCTCCATTTGCCATCCTTCTTGGGAGCTAAAACTATGGGTACAGGACACTGACTAAGGCTTTTCTTCACCAAACCGTTATCCAACAGTTCTTGCACTTGTTTAGCAATTTCCTCATTCTGATTAGGTGTCATTTTATAAGCTGGTTTATTTGGCAATGTGGATCCTAGGTGAAGTCAATCTGATGACTTATGTCTCTCACAGGGGGTAGTGTATTGGGCATATCCTCCACCATGATAATCTTATACTTGTCTAACAATTCCTGCACTTCCTTGGGGACTTTTTCCTTGCTGTTTTTAGACAAATCAGAATTGTCTTTAGGTTTCAAAATTAGAGCATACCCCTGGGTTCCCTCTTCCTTCAGAGTATGGAGAAACTCTTTTCCACTCACTAACATGATACTTGAGCCCACATTCTTGTCTACACCCTCTTCTGGTAAAGGATCCATCTTATACTGTCTACGATTCTTGGTGATCACAAAGGAATTTGACTTACCATCATGCTAAGCTTGTACATCATACTGCCAAGGTCTACCTAACAGTAAATGGCATGCATCCATGGGCAATATATCACACAAAAGTTTATCCCCATATTCCCCTATCTGAAATTCTACCCAAGCTTGTTCATCAACCAAAACTTGTTGCCCTTTGTTCATCCAGGACACTTTGTATGGACTAACATGTGGCAATCTTTTCAAATTCAACTTCTCTACCATTTCTACTAAAACTAAATTCTCAGTTGAGACTGAATCAACAATTACTTTACACCTTTTGCTGGAAACCTTACACAGAGTTCTGAATAGTATCTTCCTCTGGGGTGGTTCCTTTTTCTTTGGCACTTTCAGCATTGTTCTTCTCATCATGAGATTCCTTCCATCTTGTGCTAGAACTGCACTTCCCATGGGTGAAGTCACACTCTGACAATCTTCTTCTTGAATCAACTGGCTCCTTCTCTCTCCTCCATGAGAGCTTGAGGCTTTCTCCAGACACTTGCCTGCTATGTGCCCAATTTGGTTACAATTATAACATCTTCCTGTGAAGACATTAGGACCTCTGCCTAGTCCACCAAATCTGCCTCTTCCATTAGGTCTCCTTCCTCTAAAACCCCCTCTGGAAACAAATTCTCCACTATGTTCTTGTTGACTGGACTCCCCTTGATTCTTTTGGAACTAATTTCTACCATCAAAACTATTTCTGCCCCTAAAATTTCTTCCACCTCTGCCTCTGTTCCATTGTTCTCCTTTTCTTTTCAATTTCTCTTCTACTCTCAGTGCTACTTGGAAACACTTGTCCATGGTTTCTGGTGTCAAGATGGTAATCTCATCTTGTATACTATACTTCAGGACATTAATATACCTGGCAACTCTTCCTTTCTCATCCTCAGCAAGTCCACACCTCAAAGACAATTTGTGAAATTCCTCTATATAGGTGGATACATCCATACCCTTCTGTCTGAGATTCTACATTTTCTAGTATATTTGCACTTCATAATCCTCTGGTAGGAACTGAGCCTTGATCCTCTCTACCATCTGACTCCAGGATGAGATCATGCTCTTGCCACTCTTAACCCTTTCTCCCTGGGTGTAGTTCCACCACGTGAGTGCAAAACCCTTCAATTTCATCTTTGCAAACTTAACTCTTCTATTCTCCGGTACCTCCTTGTACTTGAAGTAATTGTTCAAAGCCTCGACCCATTCGATGACTTCTTCTCCATCCATCTTTCCGTTGAACATCAGAATCTCCATTTTTGATTTAGACAACTCCTTACCAAGTGATTTTATGGCCTCCAGAAATTGTTTCTAGTCTACAGACATATCTGCCTGTTCTGGGGTTGTTTCCTCTTCCCCATCTTCTTCTTCTTCATCAAATTCACCATCTAATTTCTTTCCTATCTTCAATGCCTTTAACTCAGCCTAGAGTGTTTCCTTGACTCCATTCTTGACACCAACCTTGATCATCTCTTCCATCTCTTGGAACTTCTTAAGCACTTCTACTGTCATCCCCTTTGGAGGTATGGCACTGGCCTCTCCATCGCTCTCTCTGTCTGACATAAACATTCATAGACAATGCTAATACTTCTGCAAACCTTTCACTAGCTCTGATACCAAAATGATGCAGAGCATTCAACGAAAATGTGGTTTCAATCTAACATTTCACCTTATGACCCTTTGGCGAGACTAACTCATCGGCAGGATCTTGCTCCTGTCCCCCAATACTACCACACACGCCAATATGGCAAACTACTATATATGCATAACATGACTTGCTACTACCAGTCAACCAATGTATCTTTACCTTGTTCTCACCGCTGTTACTAGTCACCCTTTGTATCCAATGAAAAGTATATTCTCACATACATTCTTGATATGCATTTGCAATGTGTATTTGGTGGGACCTCCTTTCTTTAGCACGACTTCAACTGTCGACGAAATAAAACTTCTATCGGCCGATAGGCCAATGTTACGCCAATGTTCTCGTCACTTCACTCTTCAACTTTTGGTAAGACAATTATCATCAGCTTCTTAAGAACTTATCTCCCCGTTGCTCAAGTCTCTCCGACACAGGACTTAGTACTCCTTGCTTTTCAGCCAGACAACCATTGCCTAGTCTCTCTCCGATGGTTATTGTCCTGCCAATAACAACCCTACAATGCAGGCACTTTCTCTCTTCTCAGAACCTAGCACATAGAGATGCTAGGCTCGACTAGCACATCCCACACTTGATCTCAACACTGAACATAAACAAAAACAAAAATAACACTAACTGTACAAACAGACCCATTCCACCGATTTTGAAGAAATCTCGTCAGTGGAATGGCTCAGTAACCCATCCAAATGACAAAATGGAACTAACTACAGTGACACGGTGAAAGAACACAAACAAAATAGGATCTTTTATTTATCTTGGGAACTTCTGCACTGAAACAACTCTTCTATCTTCTTACTGTGACTCTACCACAAATCACACCCAATTACTATGCTACTCTATCCTCTCCCTACTTTTCTTCTATTCACTGAATTATTTATACATGTTCTTGTTCGTGACAGTTTGCATCGGTGGGAATGCCAACCATTTTGCAACTATCAACCCTTTCAATTACAATGTGTTTGCTCTTCCACTACCAAACACTACGACTTGTCCTATTCCACTCAGACTCACACATGGCACTAGGCCTTACAATTGGTTGCTTGGACCTTATACAACACTAAAACATCAAAATGAACATGAAATGAATTAAAGCATCTAGGTGCCCCTGCACCATGTCCACAAGCATATCAAAGAGTGTATGACTTGCCAAAGGAACAAAGGTGAACAGATTTTTCCTACAAGTCTCCTACAACCACTTCCAATTCCTGAATGGAAATGGGAGAGCATTTCCATGGACTTTATCATAGGACTTCCCAGGGTACAAGGTAAGGATTGTATATATGTGGTGATGGATAGATTAACAAAGTATGCTCATTTCTTTCCCATCACTTCAGAATTTAAGGCTCCTCAAGTAGCAGAGTTGTTTTTCAAAGAGATATTTAAGTTGCATGGTTTGCCAAAGAACATTGTTAGTGACAAAGATAGTAGGTTCCTTAGTTCTTTTGGGAAGGAACTATTTCACTTGACAGGAACAGAGCTCACACCAAGCACAAGTTACCATCCACAAATAGATGGACAAACAAAAACTGTTAACAAGTGGATAGAGGGGTATTTGAGGAATTATGTTTCAAATCAGCAAACTACTTGGGTCAAATGGTTGCACTTGGGAGAGTATTGTTACAATACATCACATCATATGTCAATTGGTATGCCTCCATTTCAATCTCTTTATGTTTATGATGCACTTTCTTTTGCTGATTTGATATCTACATATAGTAGAGTACCTATAGCTAGTGATCTTATCAATCATAGTCAAGAGATCATAAGGTGACTAAAAGATAACTTGAGGCAAGCACAGAACCAACAAAAGATATATATGCATATAGGAAGAGAAAAGAAAGATTTTTTGAGGTGGGAGACTTGGTATTTCTTAGATTGCATCCATATAAACAAAGCTCTTTGAAGAAGAGTGGGGCTGAAAAGCTTAAGCCTAAGTTCTTTGGGCCTTACAGGATCATCAGGAAAATGGGTGAGGTAGCTTATGAGTTGGAGCTTCCTGCAAATAGCATGATATACATAATGTATTTCATGTTTCTTATTTGAAGAAGGTCCTTGGATAGAAAATTATGCCTTCATCTAATTTACCACCTTTGGATGATGAAGGGAAGTTGATTTTGATACTTGAAAAGATTTTGGAAATGAGGGATAAAAGATTGAGGAACAGGGGCATTTCAGAATATTTGATCAAATGGAAGAATTTGCCAGTGGAAGATGCAACATGGGAAGGACCAGAAATTCTTGACCATCCAAACTTGCATTGCTTGAGGATAAGAAATTTCTAGGAGGGAGGACTTGTCATGTCCCCTTTCTAAAATAATTAATTAATGGTCAATATTAACCCATCTTATTCTTCCATGGGTTAATTGGGCAAGCATAGGAAGAATAAATATTTAATATTTAATATTCTCCAACTAATATCTATTTCAAGAGGACAATTAAATATTAAATTAAATATTTTGAGACTCAAAAAGGGGCATTGGGTTTGGTGAGGTGTCTATTTGCATGAAGATTTTGAAAATCTTGGTAAATCACAAGTGGTGGGGGACTTTATGATAATGTATGACAGCTTATGACAACTGTCATACCCCAAAATAGCAAGGAATCAAAGAAAAACGTGGGAATCTTGGATTTCCCTCTCTCCCACGAAATATTGATACAAAATATGTAATTTTGGTGATTTGGGGCTATTATTGATTTGATATTTTCTCTCAAACTTGCAGATTTGCAGATTGTGGCTTCAATGGATGAAAACCCATTGGAGTAAAGAGGCTTGTGGATGAAAACCCATGAGTTTCAGGTGGCCAAAGGATGTAAATCCTTTGATCACAAGGAGTAGCTTCATCCATAGGTTGCACAGAGCTTCAAGGATTAAGTAGTTTCCGACAGTTTCTGGTAGTTTCCATTGTTTGTGTGTGCAGGTCTTCTTGTGTTGCCATGGTAGTTCCAGAAGTGCTGGAAAGAGTTGCTATTATTATTTCCTTTGGTTTTCTATTTAGTATCTATAGATTTCCATTTTCTAATGTCAAAGATCAGTACTAGAAGTTGTGGGTAGTGTTGTATTGATTTTGGCTTTGTGAGTCAGAATACCCATTGTGTATTTTAGGTTGTTGTGAAGATTTGGTTGTGTAGTTTGCTGCTAAGTGTTGTAGGTGTTTTCTACTATTACTGTAGTGGTATCAGATCATATTTCATATACTTTCCATATGAAAATCAAACAATATCAGTTTTGGGTGTTTTTGGTGTATTTCGGTGGTTGACGGTGTTGGCAGTTTTTGTGGGTTTTGCCCAAATCTTGTTGTTTGAAGTTGTATTATTTTTTGCTTCTACAAATCAATATTATAGATCTAATAACATGTTATTTACATCAAAAATCAATCAAAAAATATTTTGGTGAAGTTTCATATTTTGGGTGTTAATCCTAATTAAGACTTGCTAGCTAGTTTCGTCAAATTTGATGCAAAATTGGTGAAGATATTTAAATTCATTTTCAGACCTGATGTGAAATGTTATTTTTAAGTTTGGCTCATTACATAGGAAGAGAACTCTTTACACATTCATTGTAAACAATGTATAAATGTATGACTTTCATTATACATAGATGCAATAAGAAGGACCACTTTGTAATAAATTATAACTTTCATAGCATTGTAAAATGACCTTCAAATGCAAGGAGGATCATACATGGCAGTAGGGTTATATATAGACTACATGATAGTGGACTGTTATAAAGACTTACATGACTGTCCTACACTCATGAAAACCTCCTTTTTAGTGTTTTATCTCCTTGTAACCCTCTTTGTATCATCTTATGTCATCCTAGGGCAAAAATTAAGAGTTTCAAAATCAAATTTGGCTCCATGTATACACTTGAATATGAGTATGACAAACAATTGTTCACTAAAATTATTTTATGAAGTATTTGATAATATTTTTCTCTTGTATAGCTGAAAAATAGGTGAAATAAAGGCATGAAGGGCCGAAACAAGGTGGAAACATAAAGAATTTGGAGTCTCTTTGACTGAACTAACTAATTTACCTAGACACATATATGTCAAGAAGAACATAAAGAACATAAAAAACATAAAGACAAAAGACATTTAAAGACATAAAGAACATAAGAACACACACACACACACACACACACACACACACACACACACACACACACACACACACACACACACACATGTGAATTAAAATTGAACATACCTTAGAATTTGATATTGAAGTTGACCAATTCTCCAAAAGATGGCTTTAAAATCCTCAAATTCTTGTTTTTCTCAAGTTTGATTATAAATTCTATATAATTCTAGAATAGGATTAGTAAAATTTACTGTTAAAAATAAACATATATCATCAAATTCAATCTATATATCAATGGTAATTAGCTTTGAAACAAAATCACACATGAAACATGAAACTTTTAGTTTAAATAATCAAATTTTCTCCAAAAACATGAAAAATCACTTCTTCTACGTTGAAAAAACAAAAAAAGGTGGTGGACTCATATAAAGATGATTTTCAATTAGTCAGCCAACATGAAAATTATTTTTTTGTCTGATATACTCATGAAAAGTAGGAATAACATGCATGTGGGATCTGAAACATGGATCCCACATGTTTTTTTACCGTTTTCCATGCTTCCAATAACGTGATCACATTATGGGAAGCATGATAACATAAAGGTAACCTTTTATCTACATGAGAGAGTCTCTCTCTCTCTCTCTTCATTTCTCTATCCTATATAAAAAGAGGGATCAAGAGACATGGAGAGATAGAGAGGGACATGGAGATAGAGAGGATAGGTGGAGATAGAGACGGGGAAAGGGAGAGATGGGGATCAAGATAGAGAAAGGGGTCTATAGAGGGAGGAAGATAGAGATACATCTAGCAAGGGAGAGATAGATAGGGAAATACAGAGAGAGAGGTAGAGAGGGGTATATTAAGAGATGGGGTTATGAGGATAGATAGCTCGATAGGGAAAGAGATCAAGAGATGTCTAGAGAAATAGGGAGAGAGATTTCAAGAGGTAGAAGGATGGGGAGAGAGATAAAGAGGAGGAGAGAGAGGTAGAGAGGGATAGATTAAGAGATAGGGATCCATATGTCCAGAGAGATAGAGATAGGGATCCCTATTCTCCCCTCTACCTAAACCATAAACCTAAACCTCTAAACCATAAACCCTAAACCCTTAATAATGCCCCTAACCCCTAACCCTAAACCCTAAAATCTAGCAACCCTAAACCCCTAAATCCCTAAGGTCCCTAAACCATAAAACTTGGATGAAAAGGTTATAGTTAGAGAGAGGGATAGAGGAGATAGAGATATCTCTCCCAGGCTCGGTCTCCTTTGTATCTCCTTATTCACATCTCTACCTCAACCATAAACCTAAACCTCTAAACCTTAACTCCTAACCCCTAAACCATAAACCCTAAACCCTAAATAATGTCCCTAAACCCTAACCCCAAAACCCTTAAGGTCCCTCAACCATAAAACTTGGAAGTAGCCCTAAACCTCTATCTCCCTATCTCTCCTAATCTCTATTGGTCCCCTCGCTCTATCTCTCTCTAAACCCTAAACCCTAACCCCTAAACTTAAGAAACCCTAAACCCCTAACCCGTAAACCCTAAACCCTAACCCCTAGACCCTAAACCCTAAACTCGAGCATCCCTAAACCCCTAAAGCCTAAATAATTCCCCTAAACCCTTACCCTTAAACCTAAACCATATTTACTTGAGAAACCCTAAACTCATGTAAACCTCAAATAGTGAGGGAGTGAGATAGAAAGGTAGAGTTAGAGAGGGGATCAAAAGAGATCTAGCAAGATAGAGAGAGAGGGAGAGAGAGAGAGAGATAGAGAGGTAGGTATAGTTAGAGAGAGGGATAGAGGAGACATAGACATCTCTCTCAGGCTCGGTCTCCTCTATATCTCCCTATTTGCCTCTCTACCTAAACCATAAACCTAAACCTCTAAACCTTAACCCCTAACCCCTAAACCAGAAGTAATGCCCCTAAACCCTAACCCCTACCCCCTAAACCCTAAAAATGAGCCACCCTAAACCCCTAAACCATAAAACCTAGAAGCAACCCTAAACCTCTATTTCCCTATCTCTCCCAATCCATGAAAACATTAAGCTTTCATTGCAACCAAATTTATTCCTAATCAATCCCAAATCATCTCTAATCCATTCAATTTCATCTCTAATTGTCCCTAAACCACTTCTAATCAGCCCTAAACCACTTCACACTATCCCAAATCACATCCAAATCAATTTAACTTCATCCCTAATCATTTTCCAATCAACCTGGATTTCATCTCAGATACCATCCCTAAACTATTCCTAAATCATTCTAATCATTCCCTAATCAGCACTAAACCACTTCAGACCATCCCTAAAACCATTCTAATCATTCCTAATCTAGTCCTTTTCACCTCTCATCATCCCTAAACCAATCCATTTCATCCCAACTCCATCCCAAATCAATCTAAGCTCCATCTCAAACAATCCCAAAAATAATCAAAATCAAACAAATACCTCACCAGGAGCCATTAGGAGATCATAGTGCCAATCTGTTAGTCATTTGCACCATTTTGTATATCGTATGTGCCAATATGCTCCTTAGTAGCACCTACCTATCAATCACAAACATCATTCTACACCTAGCCAATCACAAGTGTCATTCTACCCTTTGCCAGCCACAGGAGCCATCAGAACATCATAAGTGCCAATATGTTAGTCATTTACACCATTCTAGACATCATATATGCCAACCATAAACCCTAAACCCTATCAACCCTACACCTGATCAACCCTAAACCCTTATCTCCTTGTCTCTATCATCCCTCTACCTCTCAATCTCTCTGCCTATGTCTTTGGTCATGCCCATCAGCCTCTATCTCGCTATCTCTCCCTCTCTAAACTCCTAACCTTTAAACTCTAAACCCGATCAACCCTAAACCCCTATCTCCTTGTCTCTATCATCTCTCTACCTCTCAATCTCTTTGGCCATGTCTCTGGCCATGTCCCTCACCCTCTATCTCCATATCTCTCCCTCTCTAAACTCCTAACCCCTAAACCATATCTCCTTGTCTCTATCATCCCTCTACCTCTCAATCTCTCTGCCTATGTCTCTAGCCATGTTCCTCACCCTTTATCTCCCTATGTCTCCCCTTGGTCTCCGCTATATCTCCCTATCAGTCCTCTCTCTCTAAACCCTAACATAAACCTCTAAACCTTAAACCCTAACCCCTAAAACATAAACCATAAGTTACCCTAAATAATGCCACTAAACCCTAATCCCTAACCCCTAAACCCTAAAACTGAGCAACCCTAAACCCCAAACCTCTAAACCATAAACCTTGGAAGCAACTCTAAACCTTTATCTCCCTAGATCTCTCCCAATATCTATCTATCCCCTCACACACTCTCTCTCTAAACCCTAACCCCTAAACCCTAAACTTGAGCAACCCTAAATCCCTAACCGCTAAACCATAAACCATAAATCTAAGCAACTGTAAACCCCAAAACCCTAAATAATTCCCCTAAACCCTAACCCAAAACCCTAATCCAAAACCCTGAACCCTAAACTTGAGCAGCTCTAAACCCCTAAATTCTAAATGATTCCCTTAAACCCTAAACTCATAAACCTGACCCACCCTCTCTCTCTCTAAAACAAGAAAATTGGGACTCTCTCTCTCTCTCTCCCTATCACCAGGTATCTCTCCTAGGTTTCTCTCCCCTCCATCTCCATCCTCTCTCCCTTTTCCTCCCTCTCGCTCTCCCTTGTCGACAAAGAACATGAAAATGTAAGAAAAATAGGACATGTAAAGATGGATGAGGATATAAATTGGGATTCAATGACATGGAAACAAGATAATTTATGAAATTTTATTTGATGGGAAGAATGAGGAGGAGAGGTAGAGAAAGGAGGGTAGTAGAGAGTGAGAGAGAGGATAGGAGGTAGAGACAAGATGGAGGTAGAGAGTGGGAGAGGATCGTAGGAGGTAGATAGGGCAAGGAAGAAGAGAGAGAGGATAGGAGGTAGACAGGGGAGGGAAGTAGAGACTGAGAGAGAGGGTAGGAGGTAGATAGGGGAGGGAAGTAGAAAGTGAGAGAGAGGCTAAGAGGTACAGAGGGAGGTGGAGAAGAGAGTGAGACATAAGGTAGGAGGTAGAGAGGCAAGGGAAGCAAAGACTCAGAAAGAGGGTAGGAGGTAGATAGGAGAGGGAAGTAGATAGTGAGAGAGATAGTAGAATGTAGATAGGGGAGGGAAGAAGAGAGTGAGAGAGAAGGTGGAGGTAGAGAGGGGAGGGAAGCAGACTCGGAGAAAGGGTAGGACGTATAGAGGAGAGAGAAATAGAGAGAGATGATAGGAAGTGCAATTGGCCTTGTAGACATGAATGTAAAGTGTGGAAGCATAGACAAGGCATGTCAATTGTAAGACATAACACCTCAAAGAGATGTTCTATAATGGAATGCAATGATTGCAAGATATGCAAAAAATGGATTTGTTGAAAAGGCTTTAGAAACTTTCAAGAAAATGCAATTGGCATGTGTATTTCTAGTTATGCTTATCATAACGTGAGTGCGTTATAACGCGCTTGCGTTATGCTCAACTTTGTTTGACATGTTTTTATCAGTTTTTAGCAAAATCTAGAGATAATCTAGAGCGTGCTCCCCATTAGGATGGCACTTTTTTTAATGAAAAACTAAAAAAATACCACCATAATCTTAAGTTTTCTGTTAGCTATCTAACCATATAATTTTTTTCACATTTTGAGTACGTTTAGTGTTTCATCTTGAATTTCTTTTGTTAGTGTGTCCAGTTTTTGTCAAAAACCAATCTCTAGTATTTTTGACTTTTTTTTTTAACCATTCATCAAAAATTGAAATAAGTTATATTTTTAGAAACTAGACTCCATTCTACATGAATTCATAAAAAAATTGATTTTTGATTAGTTTTCAAACATTTTAGAGGGGAGCATGCTCAAATGTTTGTTTTTCAGGATGTGTCCACTTTAAAAATTACTAAAAAATTAATTATTCATTAAAAAATTATCAGAAAAATCAAGGATAAACTACATGGTGCTACCTAATTTCTCACAGAAGTGATTATTAAAATACTAAAAAAAAGTTAATATTTTAGGGGGAGCACACCAGACGCTATGTTATGTTTTTTTTCAGAAAAATAAGACCAATTTGTGTGCTCTTCCTTTTTGAACCCCTTAATCTCAACCATTTTTGGAAAAAATTAGTAGTTTAGAAACTAGATTCGGAGCACTACAACTCTTGTTTTTGTTCCATCTTCAAATTTTGAGTGTCGATATCTTCAAATTCTCATCCAACATCAATGTTTCCTGATTTCAAAAAAAAGTGGCAACTTAAGACCCCATTTTGGTCCCTCATCTTTGTGCACTTACCCAATACCAAGATAATCCAAAGGAAGTTGCCCTATTTTGAAATGCAAAATAAAATAAATTCTTTGTTGAATGGCCAAAGGAGTATTAAATAAATAATATTTGACTTATCCTCATTAATCTATTAACCAGAAGTAACCAAATACATATCCAAAGCTCTCTTGAAATTGATAGCCTCCTGAATATTAGCAACACCCATTAAGGTAGTATCATCCATAAATTGAAGATGAGAATGAGAAGATAGGGGGAAAGAGGATAACCTTATCGCAACCCTCTAGAAGTTAAAAAAAAAGAGAGAAGATGGGATACATTTAATAACAATAGAGAAGGAAGATGATGCCACACAACTCATGACCCACTCAATCCACTTTGAACAAAAACCTAAAGATGATAAAACATTCCTAAGGACCATCATACCCTATCATAAGATTTGGACATGTCCATCTTGATAAATAAATTTTATTATCCTTAGAGCACCCCATGGAATGAATGGTTCCAAAGAAATAATGATATCATCAAGAATTTGACTCCCCTTCACAAAGCCCCCCTACTCAAGTGATATCAAGGAATCTAAAATTCATTTCAGATGATCAATGATTAGTTTGGTAATAATTTTGTAATAAACATTGCAAAGAGAAATAGGATAAAATAAATTAAAAGAGTTAGCCCCCGCTTTATTAGGAATCAAAGCCAACAAAAAGCAGAATTGATTGCTTTAAGCATGTACTTATTCATCTGATATTCATGCATAACTTCTAGAAGATCATCCTTTAGGATGTCCCTAAATTCTTGGAAGGACTTGATGGGGAATCCATTAGGACCAGGAGCCTTACCTTTCTTCATTTGGAAGACAACCTTTTCCAATTCCTTAAGAGTTATAGGCTCCATTAATAAACCATTCTTTTCTGCAGTAACCAAAGAAGGGATGCATCCTAAAATAACCCTTTCCTCCTCCCTTAGCATATGACCACTTTCCTTAAAGAAAGAAGAGAAATGAGAATCAAATTATTTATTAATTTCTTGAGACGAAGAAAATTGAATTCTCTGAGAACATTACTACTCCTTTCTTTAATTGAATTATAAAAAAGGAGGTATTTTGATCTCCCTCCTAGATCCAAGTAATTTTTGATTTTTGCTTCCAAATAATCTCCTCCAGTAATTCTCATTCATGAAGCTCCTTAGAAATAGATGACTCCTCTAAAAGTCATTCCTTAGTCATGCCAAGTTCATTAATCTAAAAAATTATATATCATTCAATTTTTCCCGCACCTATTTCTTTTGTCTAAAAATATTACCAAAACTAAATGTATTTCATTGTATTTAAAGAAAAAATTAATTCCTTCCAATTACTCTTCATCTCAAAATTTGGTTTTTTTTCTTTTCAAATGACAAATCTCAAAGCAATGAGTCGTCATTTACAGGTTTACTCTTCCTCCCGAAAATATGGTTTTTTATTTTGAATAAGAAAGCTTCTAGATTTGGAGTTGATTAATTTAAAAGCTGTATTATTTGGAACACATAGATCTGGAAGAGAAAAAATATATATATTATTTTTTAATCACACAGATGAATGAAATCTAATAAATTTTAAGCTCATAAAATGTTGCGACATGGTACCCAGAAGAGAGCATAGACACGTTACATTAGTTCGGTATGGTAAAGAGAAAATATACATAAAACCCATTTGTTCCCTTGTCTTGTTTATGTGTGAAATAAAACTGATCCAAATTCACACATACATGAATAGAAGATATCAATTACTCACTCATGGAAACAATCTATTGCTTTTCATTCTAATTTTTTTAATAGAGCTGAGGGAATTCTGATGCAGATTTGACTGTTTTTTAGTTGGTTACTTTTCTCCTTTTTCTCATCTGATTTTGCAGCGCAACCATCCGAGGAAAAAAACTTATAAATCTTGTATTTGTTTATACAAATTAAGTACAACAAAAACCCGATAGGCCATTCATATTTTGTACTTGCACCTCTAGCTCCCTGTAAAAATTGTAGGCAAATTTTATGTTTATAGTTACTATAATATAATGTATATAAAAAATACCAAATACCTGCAACTGTAATAAATGAGCTATCATCCTTACCATTAGCTTTTCCTTCATGTTTGAATTAGGGTATCTATTTAGCCGTGCCTTCTATGTGGCAGTAGAAATTGTTTACAGACATTACATTTCTTATGCATGCCGTCCACCTGTCACATTATTGATTTATTTAATTTCATAGCCTCTAGTTGCATGCCTTCCATATGGGCTCCTCTGGCATCCCATTTAAAAAACTGTGCCAAAAAGTGTTTTGAAGCATTTAGTTCTTTATTATATTTTTTGGTCTTACAAATTTGTTTGTAATTGTTATTTCTTTAGACTAGATATGTTTTTTTAATCTAGAAAAAGTAATAATTAATTTTATTTCTTAATCTTACAAATTTGTTTTTATATTTATTTTCTCTTTATCTCACAAAGTAATATTTAATATTGTTAGTTATACCTTATAAAATTAATATTACATACTAGTGAATTATTTACACATGCTTTTAAATTAGTATGTAATATAGATTTTTAAGTTTATAAATTTGTTTCCATTTTTTTAAACTCTATTTTACGAAAAAAAAAAATTAAGAATAGCATATATTACTTCATTATTCAATTATATTTTCAAATTAATCATTAATATTTATTAGCTAGGATTTAAAGTGACCTTAGAAAAATGAAATATTAGAATTTATAAAAATGTATTCAAGTACGACCAATTTAATGCCCTTCAACTCTATTGTGTGTATTGCATATGAAAAAAATTAAAACAATTTCCTCCTATCTCGTTTACCTATAATTTTAAATCCTTTGTTATTGTAGTGTTTGCCTCTAATTTTGAATCCTTCATTATTATAATTCTATGTGTAGTTTACATTCTCTCATATCCATTGGGAGTTTTCACATTGGAAGTTTAGTTTCTCAAAACAAGTATGCAATAGATTGTCCAAGTGCTATATGAAACTTGTGATTTGGTAGAAAATAGATTTGGATTTTGAAATGTATCTTATATTCAAATTCTACAATTATTCTAAAGGGTGTAATAAAAAGAGTTCAAATTTCAACATAGTAATAAAATATAAAATCAAGTGCAAACTATGTTTGAATTTGAATTTGTTTGGTTGTAACTAGAATAGACTAAAATTTTGAAAAAAAAACTCCTTTTAAAGTGTACAAATAGCGCCAAATTTGTCTCAAAATGCAATTCAAACATTTTTATGACTCTATCCCTTCAAAATGTATCTTAAAAACATGTAAATGTTGGAGAGATTTTTTTTTTAAAATGTTAAGTGTAATTTTTGTCATCCTTGATCTCTATGTTGATTCAATTTGTATGTCTACATTCTTGCTCCAATGGTTCTTTCTAGGCTGGTGTTACTATTTAAAGCAAATCCTAGTTAGATTTACGTTAGGGCTTTTTCTCACATTTGGCATAAATACATTTTTTCCCTATGACATACATAATAGCAAAAAGGGTTCTCCAAAAAAATAAATACTTTGTACAAAGACAAAGAATCATGGGTTACAAGCTAGCTGCTAAAGTACTATTATCTACTTTCAGAGCACGTGATCTTCAAAATAGTAATAAAATGTCAAGGATAATATGGGACCAAGTTATTGATCATACATTGCATCACATTGGACAACTATTTAGTCCTTCAATACATATGTGGAAATGCCCTGAATGTTATGTTGATAGCTTAGTTACTGTCTTCAGTGATGAAAACCTGTATTCTTGCTCTATTACAAAAACAAAAAGAGTACATTGCCTGACTATAGTGTCTTTTGTTACTTTATTCCAAAATTTATTGCCACCATTATTAATAGCCTATCTCTGCAAATCTGTTGCACTAAACTCCGTGCAACTGCTAGTTTATTATAGCAGCGGTTCGTAGAGAGACTTTTTAATGAAGTCTTTGAGGTTCTCGGCGGCATTTAGAAAGCCGTCTTCGTTCCTGTACACCACTTGCAATACTCTGGCGCAGTTGAAAAAAAGTGTTCTGCATCCCTTGGGTATGTCTACACGCATGAAAAAGTAATAGTTCAATTCAGAAAGGGCGTCTTCGTTCACTCCGTGCAGATAATTTAGGGCTTCTGCTTCCGTGCATCTAGGGTGGTCATTTATGTAACATTGTATGGATGAAGCCAATTCCCCGCGATCTCTTTCCCTCTAAATTACCACGGTAAAATACTTTTAGTAATAACATACTTAAACGTGTTAAAAAAAAGGGTAAAAGTGGAGGGAGGCTCACCTGGAAAGTTCTGAAGTCATTAATAAGACGCCCTGTCAGACTGACGAGTTTGAGGAACTCGTCTCGAAAGTCTAACTTGTGGATAATGTGATCAGGAAGAATCTCTCCCATAGAAAATATTGACGTTAGGACAACTGCTCCAATTCCTACCGACACTACGGCATTCTCCAAATGTTGATCTAATGATGGCGAGTAACTTCTTTCTATCCATTCTCTTTCTTTTGTACAACTGAGGAAGAAATCCAACCACTACACCACGAAACAAACAAACTATTCTTTGTTAGACCACAATTCCCCCTCTTTCTTTGCTCAAATTTGAAGTGGATGATATTTAAGTAGAGTGGTTAAGGCGAACTAGTTACCATTTGGCGCAAGTAAGGAAGCACATCATGTCCTTGAACCTCCTACACTCGTTTAGAAACATCGGTCAAAGTATTATAGAAGGCCATGAAAATTATTTTCATGTCCTCTATTAGATGGTCAATTTGCAATGGATCCCATCTGTAGCCGAAAAGACGAGAATTAATATGGCAAATTCGTTAGTAGGATAAAGATGAAATGGGGATTAAACGCGTCGACCTTTCAAAAGCTTCATTGAAGAGCTTGGCTTGGTGCAGAGTGGCATAGGTGTCATAGAAGTCGTCTGTGATAGTAGCCAGGGCTGCGGATTTTGCAGTATCGAGTCTACAATCGGTGTATTGTGGTTCAAACATCATCGCTGAAGCGGTCCAGTATAGTACCACTTCTCTGTGACGAGTAAATTCCAGCTGCAGGAAGTTGCAATCCTTGTACCATCTTTAACAACACAATAGTCTCATCTTAATAGCTTTCATCTATGATCATCGCAAAAATACATAATAAATTGAGCTACCTTTATAATAGAGACTAGTTTTTTATAAGTTTGCCATTACACTAAAATTTGTAAGAAATTTGTAAGTATTAGTAAACCCAACATTATTTTCAAAGTAAATGCATATTTTTTTTAACTGCTCCACGTTACCTCTTAATATGTTGTATTTCGGATTTGTGTATAGACTGAGTGCGATTGAAGTCAAGTTTGGCCAATTTTAAAAACTTGTAGTTGCTGGCATTTGGCATTCTTTAGAATATGCATTACATTCAACATCAATTAGTATACTATTGAATATTTAATCATTGAAGTGAATGATATTGAGTATTTGACCATTAAAGTGAATGATATTTAAATAGAGTGTTTGTACACTAGAAACAATCTAAAATATCAAGAAATGTGATCAGACTATAATCAGAAACTGTATCTTACCGATATAATATCTTCCCCAGCCATAAGTCATCGGGATTAAACACTTCTATGTGATTTCTAAACATAAGCCCTGACAAATTTCTATTCCATCGAGCAAACAAAGCATATTCAACCTGGCAAAAGAAGAAGCAAAATTACAAATCGTAAGACTTTTAATCAAGTTTAGTATTACATGACAGATTAATATTTCAGACAAGGTAACAATTGACAATACCTCTTGGCGAAGGTTTTCCTTGACAGCTTTCGCCTGAGAAAAGTTCCAGCTATGCAGGGATTTGGCCAAGTAATCTTTTGAAAATGCACCTATTTTCTGTCATTACATTTTCGCCCGGAAAGTTAACCTGTGAGCATCTGTACAGGCTCAGTATGTCGATTAGTCCTGCGCTGTTTTCATTACCAGAATGCTTACAGATTTCTTCAGCCTCGCATTTGAGGTTTTGCAGAACGCCTGCCATTTGAAATTATTAGACATTAAGACCGGAAATTAAAAAACTCAATTAAACTTGTAATGAGTACCCATCTGAATGATTTGTATACCCGAAGATACAGTGTATCCGAACATCCTGAGAAGCCTGAAGCCCGTGGCTGTGACATCAATATCTGGAACCAGCCTCTCCCTTCCGAATCCAATGCCTCTTTCGCCCCAGTACCTAGTAAACGTTTCCAAAATGAGAAGGTGTAAAAATATTTTAAAAATTTGGATTTTATTGGAAGCAACTGGAAAAATCATGACAGAGAAGATACTATTACTCACTGGAATACATAGTCCAAGGCTTGTTTAATCTCCATGTGGAAATGGCGTTCGAGCCCAAGACGTTCAACACTATCCACGGCTCTCAAACGCTCCGCTATATCCACTGGATACATGCACGGCACTGCCATCCCAACATTTTAATTTTACAATCCGATATTGTTTCAATAATGGTACGAGTATTACCTAAATAAAACAATTACCATGGTCTCCAAACTTTGTAACAAGGTCGGTCAAGAATTTTAGACATTTCTTGTCTCCTGTGTGCATAAATACGCAAGCTGTAGATGCTGGCGAGCCTGAGAAAGACCCATCCGTGGATTGCAATTTCAGGATATTTTTCCAATCGACTACCTCTTGTATGCCTTCCAGACACTGCAACATTGCTGTGGGATGGATGTGTAGCTCTTCAACAGATGCTCTAATTCACAATAACCTTATTCAATCAGTTACATCTTTTAGTTTATAAGTTTGACTTAAAAGAAGATGCATCACAAATAGATAACCGCAAAAGATGTGGTAGAATTTCAAATTTTCAATTCTGAGTCCCGCTTTTCGTTTATTTGCTTGATGATAGATAGCTCATAAGGAAGATCCAAACCCAAAAGTTTGGCTTCATTCAGCAGTGCAGGAAAGACCATCTCGAATCCCTTAGATCCATGATGACCTACTGCTTCTTTAATCATTCCTTCCATGTTTCTCCTTAAGAAATCAAGACCTAATATGGCCCAGAAATTAAACTCTTAAATTATGCCTCTTGTTTTCTAGTTTAAAATTTCTGAATTTAAACTATCCCCGGTGAAAAAAAAGGTAATTACCTCTGTGCAGTTGATTGTTTCCAACGCCCCAGAAGGTGAGAGTAACTAGGCAGGCAAGGGTATTGAGAAATCTATCACATGCTAAAAAGCGATGCTTCTCTCCCCAGGAACCGTCCGGTAACTGATTCTCAAGAATCCAATCCAACATTTGGGGAAATTGGGGTTCAGCGAAGTCATCAATGGCAGGAACTCTCGCTACCCACGCGGTATCGTATGCAGACGGACTTATCTCCCCATCTTCCATCGAATTAAACAACTCTTTGATCTCTGCAACCAATTGCTCTATTTTCTTATCCATCGCATCCAATGGTTCCTGAAACAATAACACTCAATTAGATTTTGAGATTTACAAATTTTGCTACATCTAACTGCATATCTTTATTTCCTCTTGAAGCTTTTTTTGAACTAACAGTCACATCTCGAATTGATCGCGTGGACTAACCACCACAAACAAATTAAATCTCAGTAACTGCTAATAAATATAACATTGAATCCGCAGGTCACAAAAAATTTGCTAGATCAAATGTCGATCCATCTAAAATCGGCAGGGGAACTCAAATGAATTCATACTTCATACCTCCTCAAATGTTGCAATAGGATCAGGATGAACATAATCTGGCTTTCCGCTATTATGATAGATTTTACGCTCTATCGTTAAAGCTGCAGTAATGACAGCACTAGATTATTTAACTCTCAAATCGTTTACAAGTTTAAATTCAAAAGTTGATAAAATAAAGCAGGGGGTGTGTATTTTCTGAACGCCATTACCTTCAAGAGTTTTCGCATCCTCTCCGAGAACAACAGCAGATGGTATGTTGTGGCAATCTGCAAACAATTGAAAAAGACAATATAATTAAGTTTTCAGTTCCAGGATTACAATCAGTTAGAATAGAGCTGGATAAAAAATACCTAAACTCTTTGCGCGCGAGTAATTTCTCCAAGGCAGACAACCATGGGCTTTCTTTGAAATCCATACTGGAGATCTAATACTAGCCTTGGTAACCAAACTAAGCCGCGGACACAAAATCTGGGCCATTCGGTGTTGAGTTTGAAAGGCATGGGGATGAGAGGCCTTTTATAAGGTTGGAGTGGCCATTCCCTGCCTAATCTCAATTAGATTCCAAATGCAAGTTATGCCTTATTGCTTATATTATTCGATTCGTACAAAATGGAAAGCTATGGCTTCCTCAACACGTTTTCACTTAAAGTTGGTCAATGCTACTCCCTCGGGGCAAATCAAATTTGCATACCATGGCAATCTTTTCGGGATTCTTTTTATTACGCCGAAGGCGTTCCCTATCTCAGATGGACAGCTAACTTTTCTTTTCGTTTTTCGGTAACCGTTTTGTTTTCATTCGTCGTTTTTGGTTTTCGTGTATTGAATGTCCAAACTGATTTATCCGTCACCGTTTTCACTTCTCCTCTGCAAAAAAAGTCACGGAAATAGTTTTCGGGCCTCTACTTCGCACGCTGGACGAGTGATTCCTTCATTCTTCACTGTGTTCGTATTGTAGGTAGGCGATGCGGAGCTGTGATGAAGTATTGTCACATATTGGAACAGGTCGACTAGGAACTTTCTTTCGACAAAATTTCTAAATGATTTTATGACTTTTTTTTTTTGATATGGCTTTAAAGTTCATCTTTCATGTTTGCATGCCTTTTGCTTCTATAATTTTAGGTTGGTCATGTTTTATGATTTGGAAAACTTTACAATTTTATATCCAGCCCTTGGTTTTGGATTTGAAATATGAATTTATTTTTCTTTTGTGAGTAATCCACAGTATCCAAAATATTATAAAATAGAAGGAAGGGATTCATAATTCAATAGGTAAAATGGAAATGTAACTTATCATAAATATATTTTGAATACAATATTATAAAATAGAATTATATATACTATAAAATATATTATATTTATATATTTTTAGTATATTTATATATTTATAAATATGATATAATATTATAAAATTGTATATTTAGATTAAGCATCTTATATTTTTAATATTTATATTCTTTTATAATATTTATATATTTATTTTATATATAATATCTTATTTTATTCTCTTTGTGGTTTGTTTTTGACACAATTTGTTGTTGAATCTCTTATTTAAGACACAACCTTGCTAGAAAGTTCCATTCATGGCATATTCTACATCCAAATGGGATATTTTCATAATTAGATTATTTGTCTTTGCAATATGGGCACTCTTAAGTGTTGGCTCTACTATAATTATATTTATTGTTATATAGTGTATTTAATATATTTTAAAAATAATATTATATTATAAAATCATATATTTAAATAAATATTTATTTTATATATGATATGTAATATAATTAAATTTGTTATTATACTATATACTTTATATAATGAATGTGAGAGAGAGAGAGAGAGAGAGAGAGAGAGAGAGAGAGAGAGAGAGAGAGAGAGAGATTATTGTTCCCTAAAAGTCTACTTTTTTGAGAATTCATATGGCAGATTCCAAAGATCATCAAAGGTTGAGTTTGCATATATGGAGTGAGTTTGTATACATGAACTAGACCCCAATTTGTGAAGGCAAGTTGACATAAGAAAAAATGAATATTATGATTTTGATCCACATACATGACCATCTAGGGCATCCACAAATATTGATGCACTTAGATCTCATTGTCTTCATCAATCGACACATAATCTTTAGTTACAAAGATAAGTAATCTCTAATAATTAATTATTATCTATGGCATGATTGTACTTACTGATACTATATGATTTGATCTACTCCACTCCGTTCTATCAACTCACAAAAAATGGGAGTGTATTTTGTCTTTCATTTTACTGAGCCAACAAACTTACCCAACCTTACAACCCTAATTAGGTTTTTGGATATGCAATTTCATTGTGTTTTTTTTTAATTTTCTAGAACTAATTTGTCGATAGCCTTTAGAGTTTTACTGATCTGTTCTTTTTAGGATTTGGTGATTGAATTTATTGCTTATTCTTGTGCCTACCCTATCCACCCTTGACTTGACCTAGGGTTTTTTTTTAAGCATATTTTTAATTTTGATATAGCTCTATTTTTTTCAAATTTGATGTAGCTCTATTTTTTTCAAAAATTTCATAGATCTTAGTCTTCATTGTCCATTCATTTCATGTTTAGAGTTTAGGGTTGAATTGTGAAACCTAGTTTTCTCAACCTCCCATCCTAAATTTACATCAAGGGTCATGTGGCACCTTTTAGGGTTATTTATTTGGCCAATTTGCATGCATTTATTTCATATTTTAGCATGTTCTTTTTTTTTTTTCATTTCACATGACATCTATTTCCTTGATTCACTCATGTGCAAATCTATTCCTTGGACATGGATGTCATCTCGATGGAGCTTTTGTTTTATCATGCATTACCTTTCTCCTTGATAGAGTTAATGAATATAAATCCTATGCTATTAGTGACCCTTAGTTTATTTGTTTAGTCTTTCCATGATGATCCTTTGCCTCATGACATCGATGATCATTCTTCTAGCAAGGATCCATCATGTGTCATATCCATTCATGACATTAGCATGCCGTAAGATGTCTCACCTTTACTATGTCATTTAATAGATTAGATTCATGTGATCTTGATGCATTACATAAATTTGTAGATGATGATGAGAATAACCTTTGTATTTGATAATTTTATTGTTATTCTTTTTGTTCCATGTGATTACTCATGGATTGATGATGATGACTTGTTAAACATGATCATATTGATTATACTTCATTGCTTTTACATAACAATTAATAATATAGATCTTTTGAATGATGATTATGATGGTTCAACATATGCTTTAATTTTTGTCAAAACATTCTTGCTAATCTTAAACTTATTGATGATGATTATATCTTGATTAGCTCAATTGTTTAGATCATATCTAAAGGGCAAAGCTTTGGGTTGGTTTAATAAATCTTGTATATTTTATTCATCTTTTTAACTCTCTAGCTAGTGATTTCATTGAATATTTTCCTTTCCCTAGGGGTGATATTATGGATTTAGATATAATGCTCACTCACCATCATATGGCACTTGGAACATGGAGAGCATACCCATTCATGCTTGAACCCAATTTATGATGAGGCTGGATAAATTACTTAAAAATCTTTTATTTGCCCAGTTTTAATTTTTTTCAAATCTCTAGGATGAGTACACTGAAGAGTTGTGGAAGTTCAACTGCCATGTCTTTAAGTGAATGATGATTGTCTTGTATCCCTATGTCCCATGTCATTATCTAGCATTGAAAGATCTTTGTGGTATTTAATAAATACAATGAACCAGAACTCATGAATGTCCACAATTTTACTTAAATATACCTTTTTTTGGGATCCTCTCTATTGGTTGAGGGATCCACAACCTTCACCTTCACCACGAGTATTGCCAAAACTTGTCCCACTTAAAATGCATTGCCTTCCTTGCAGCTCAGTCTTATGACAGACTTTTGCCCCATAAGATCAACTCCCTCTTATGCCTTTGTCATGCTCAACCAACCTCTCCCAACTCACTATAGATTTTTTACCTTCTTCGCAGGACATCCATGTACTTGGTACATTTGTAGCTCTATGTTCTTTCCTTGAAATACTTTCCTCCTTCTTGCCAAACTTGATAACTAGACCTGCCAAATGAACTTCATCTTCAACATAGTCCTCTTTCAAAAGTTTGTTAGTGTATATATATTTCATATATATTATACACTTAGGCATAAGCCTACTTAGGTGTGCCCTTACACAATCTTCACACATGTCAAGGTTGTTGGGTGGCTAAGGTTGTTACGAGGTTAGTTGAGGGGTCATCAAGTCTTCCATTAAACTAGCCACTCATGCTAGTTTATAGGAGTCTTTCCATCAACCACTAACTACCTTTGCTCACCTATATATGTACTTGTCTTATCCAAACTTAAGGGTGGACTGCATACATTTTCATGATGTGTTATTTGCAATCTTTCATGCTTGCTTATTCATCTCTTGATGCTACAATTCCTATATGGAATCATAGCTAGAAAAGGTTCAATTCGAGTCTATAAGTTTGATTTTTTTAATTTTTGCATTGAAATTGAGTTATTTCTATGTGTTCTCTATGCATTTGTCTAACATTAACAAAAGGGAAAGAGGGTTTGCTTGGTTGAAGTCTAGAAGTGTTTGGAAGCAAGTTTCAACATTGAAAGGAGCCATGGGTGGTGGATCTATGTCATGTCCCCTCCAAATCAATCACTTTCATTCCAATTAAAGATTGGAATGATACAGTAAAGAACAAAAAAAGTCATCATAAACTCCATTATGCAAGCATCATAAGGATAAGAAGAAAGATCTAATAAGTACTTGGCATTTTATACTAACTATCAGCATTAACAAAGCCAATATGGGCGTCTCCCAAGTAACTACACAATATAAATGATTATTAGTAAATAATACAATTCAACGATGAAGAAGGATTGACTGTACACAATTAAGCCTAACAAATGATTGACTAACAAAAAGGTGGCGCCCATTCGGAAGTATCATGTCCATTTGAATATTTCAAGTATAAAGGGAGGAGCGAATAGATCGAAAAAACATCATTAATAAAGAGTATCAATTTACAAGGAATCGAATATCAAGAGAATTGCAACGATAACCATCACCATATATCATTGCTATTCAATCATTCTATTCTCAGTCATTAATGACAGTCAAATATATATATGTTCTCAACTGAATCATACAGTAGACGAGATACATATATAATTCCAGTCAAACAATAATTACATTGCAGTCGATTAAGGCCATCCATTCACCCATCTCTTCACACTTGAAAATTGAATTAATTATGATCTCATTGTAGCATCAAGTTTATCATTGTATTGTAGGCAAACATTGTAGTCATGACTTCCACAGGAACCTTAAGGTATGTCATTTATATTTGAGTCTGTTATTTATATTTATGTATCACTGCTGCAATTGTTGATTGTTTTGATAAGCATTAAGTAGTGAAACTCACATAGTGGAAATGTTAGACATTATATGGGATAAGACATATCACTGGTGAAACATATTAAGCATTAACTTCATATAAACAGGATGAGTATTAGATGATTAATGGCCAACTATGGGTATTTAGAGGCCCTTGTCTCATCTGGTACAAAAGGTACTCTTCGAGGCAAGTGGATAGTGGCCTTTGTCATAGTGGTACAAAAGGTACCCCTCATGCTAAAGGATTATATGATATATAGGCCTTGGTTACAATAGATGCAAAAGGCACCCCTCTTACCAAGGATTATCATAGTGGCCTTTGTCACATGCTGGTAAAAAAGGTGCCCATCATGCAAATGATTATTATATAGTGGCCTTTGTCACAATTGGTACAAAAGATACCCCTTGTGCAAAGGATTATGATATAAAGGACTTGGTTATAGCAGATGCAAAAGGCATCCCTCATACCAAGGATTATCATAGTGGCCTTGACTCAGCAAGGTACAAAAGGTACTCCTCAAGTCAAAGGATAAAAACAGTGGACCCATAATGGTAAGTGGCAAAGACATCATATCACTCCTCTCATATGAAAGTAATGATTAATGATAGACAATGTGAAAGGTATATTGGTAGTGATCATCACATTTAATGATAGAGAATATAAAATATATATTGATAGTGAACTTAAGATTATTGAGGGAACATGTGAAATATATAATGATAATGATTATAAGATTAGAAATAGAAATGTGTATAAGATTATTGATAAAGATGTGAAATGTATATTTACTGTTAATCATAAGATTATAAGAGAAATGTTACTATATGATTTGAATACTTCTTACATCTATTACAAATAGTTGAAAATCAAAGAGGGTTTAGTGTACTAATGTTCTCTTTTTATGAGTTGAAATCATGTGCAAGATTGTCAAATTGGGACTTGCGAGAAGGAGACATTACAGTGGTATTAGAGCAGTCATGCTGCCATCCTGTGAATGATAAACACTTATTATTATTATTAATTGATTATGATGTTAACATTGGTGATTGCTTGAGGACAAGCAATCTCAAGAGAGGAGGCCTGTCATGTCCCCTCCAAAACAATCACTTTCATTCCAATTAAAGATTGGAATGATAGAACAAAAAAAGACATCATAAACTCCATTATGCAAGCATCATAAGGATAAGAAGAAAGATCTGATAAGTACTTGGCATTTTATACTAACTATCAGCATCAACAAAGCCAATATGGGCATCTCCCAAGTAACTACACAATATAAATGATTATCAATAAATAATACAATTCAACGATGAAGAAGAAGGATCAACTATACACAAGTAAGCCTAACAAATGATTGACTAACAAAAAGGTGGTGCCCATTCGGAAGTATCATGTCCATTCAAATATTTCAAGTATAAAGGAAGGAGTGAATGGATGGAGAAAGCATCAGATGGGAGAGCAAAAACATCATTACTAAAGAGTATTGATTTACAAGGAATCGAATTTCAAATACAATATTATAAAATAGGATTATATATAACATAAAATATATTATATTTATATATTTTTAGTATAATATTATATATTAAGATTGTATATATAATTTAATTATATTTATAAATATGATATAATATTATAAAATTGTATATTTAGATCAGACATCTTATATATTTAATATTTATATTCAAATATAATATAATTATATTTATTTTATATATAATATCTTATTTTATTCTCTTTTGTGGTTTATTTTTGACACAATTTATTGTTGAATCTCCACAACCTTGCTAGAAAGTTCCATTCATAGCATATTCTACATCTAAATGGGATATTTTCATAATTAGATTACTTGTCTTTGCAATATGGGTGCTCTTAAGTGTTGGCTCTACTATAATTATATTTATTTTTATATAGTGTATTTAATATATTAAGATTATTTATTTAATATATTTTTAAAATAATATTATATTATAAAATCATATATTTAATTATATATAATATGTAATATAATTAAATTTATTACTATACAATATACTTTATATAATGAATGAGAGAGAGATAGAGTATTGTTCCCTAAGAGTCTACTTGTTTGAGAATCCATATGGCAGAATCCAAAGATCATCAAAGGTTGAGTTTGCATATATGGAGTGAGTTTGTATGTGTGAACTAGATCCAAAATTGTGAAGGCAAGTTGACATAGAAGAAAAAGTAATATTATGATTTTGATCCACATACACGACCATCTAGGGCATCCACAAATATGGAAGTGTATTTTGTATTTTCATTTTAGTGGGCCTGCCAATTAACTTACCCAACCTTACAACCCTAATTAGATTTTTGGATATACAATCTAGAATTATGTTTTTTATTTTTCTAGAACTAATTTGTCATTAGCCTTTAGAGTTTCATTGATCTATCTTTTTTAGGGTTTGATGATTGAATTTGTTGCTTATTCTTGTGCCCACCCTATCCACCCTTGACTTGACCTAGGGTTTACTTTTTTAGTATATTTTTAATTTTGCTATAGCTCTATTTTTTTCAAATTTGATCTAGCTCTATTTTTTTCAAAATTTTCATATATCTTAGTCTTCATTGTCCTTTCATTTCATGTCTAGAATTTAGGGTTGAATTGTGAAACCTAGTTTTGTCAACCTCCCATCCTAAATTTACATTGGGTCATGGAACCTTTTAGGGTTATTTATTTGACCAATTTGCATGCATTTATTTCATATTTTAGCATGTTTTTTTTTTTTCATTTCTTATGACATCTATTTCCTTGATTCACTCATGTGAAAATCTATTCCTTGGACATGGATGTCATCTCTATCCAAAGGTTTTGTTTTATCATGTGTTACGTTTCTCCTTGATAGAGTTAATGAATGTCAATCCTATGCTATTAGTGACCCTTACTTTATTTGTTCACTCTTTCCATGATGATCCTTTGCCTCATGACATCGATGATCATACTTCTAGCAATGATCCATCATGTGTCAACCCATTCATGACATTAGCATGCCTTAAGATGTTTCTTCTTTACTATGGCATTTAATATTCTCGATTCATGTGATCTTGATGCATTACCTAACTTTGTAGATGATGATGAGAATAACCTTTGTATTTGATAATTTTATTGCTATTCTTTTTATTCCATGTGATTACTCATGGATTGATGATGATGACTTGTTAGATGATCATATTGATTATACTTCATTGCTTTTACATAACATTTGATAATATAGATCTTTTGAATGATGATTATGATGGTTCAACATATGCTTCAATTTTTGTCAAAACATTCTTGCTAATCTAAACTTATTGATGATGATTATATCTTGATTATCTCAATTGTTTAGATTGTATCTAAAGGGTAAATCTTTGTGTTGGTTTAATAAATCTTTTATATTTTATTCATCTTTTTAACTCTCTAGCATTGTGATGATGATAGTTTAAGAAAGCATCCCATACTACTTGCAGTCATCATTGTCGAAGGTGTAAGTGTAATGACATACAACACATGAGGTCATTAATAAGATTTCCATGGCCAACTAAGAATTTGATTCATTTTATAATTGAATAAACATAATCATATCTTATGGTTTTACCTTATCTAAGATTGGTGTTTGTACTTTTAATCACTTCCAGATTATATTAACATCTAGCACCGTGAGAATCATGCCACATGTAGAAACAACATAGACAACACACACACAAGCATTCATATATCCCAATGTCAATATTAAAATCCTAAGATGGGTAGATGTTGGCATCCATTACCTCAATGCCCACATAGCATTGGAAAAAGCCAGACTAGTACGAGCTTATGTTTTTTGGATGCCACTGGTGAAAGCCTATCTAAACCCTATGAAATTAGGTAGTTCATGGCATCTATCATCTGCATGCCACTAGTGAAATCTTTCTAACCCTTTGATACATCTAAATACTACTTTAGGTAGAGCACACTCCCTAAATTCTATCAAGTTGGAGCAATGATAAGCTTATCTATAGGCAAGTCATAGGATTTATAATGTTGATGATTACCACGAAAGGAGAAGAAAAAGCAACATTCTAGGAGGTATTACATTCCTCCTACCTATGCCCTCATAGATCCCACACTCCAACCATCATGTGAAGAATTAATCTTAATACTACCATTCACTAATTACTTCGACATTTTTAACTAATTTTTATTAGCCAATAGGCTTATTTGTGGGAGCTTTGCTCCTCAGAAATTTCTTTATCAATAGAAAAGTGTCATCCTGCTTGGCTATTTGCTTTCATTTCTAGTAAACAGTGAGCTTTCATTTCCTAACTACTCTCTTCACTGTCAATATATTTTATATCTGCACCTTACACATATATGAGAGAACCATGACTGAGAATTGTAAGAGCAAATGTCTGCAATATTGGCACTCCACTTGCAGGCACATTTACTTTCAAAACCCTAACTACACCTCTTGCAAGTCTTTTCTAGCTGCTCTTTTTAGTACTAATTTGAACTTGAAGATTTATTTGCTCTTTCAATGATGAGATAGAGACTTCCGTGAAGGTCAATTTCTTGCTACTCTCTTAGTGGGTAAGACTGGTTAGTCCAAAAATCGGATGGATATTAGGGTTGTTATTGGAGTCTATTTAGTTTGACATGGACAAGTCAATGCAGAGGCTTTGTTATGAAGAAGAAGAAGAAGATGAATTGAGCAATTACTAGTTGACTGAAGTTAAGTTTATGATGGAGTGGGTGGAGCATGTTGTTGATTGTTTTTAATATTGGTAAATGATTTTGACTAGAGCTATGAATTGGAAAAATTGTTTTGAAAGGGCCCAACCCTTATACACAGCTCGGGAGAGCCAAACTTAGAAAGCCAAAAAAGGTAAAAGCCACAAAAAGGAATAAACAGGAGGAACAACAAAACAACAACAAACCAATAAACGACCACCAACAAGGGCAACTGGAAACAAGTTGGGCAAACCCTCCACTTAAGCCAGCTTAAAGTAAAACATCTTCAAAGAACTTTGGAACCTACTAGTAGCCATATCTTTAGCTTTATTCATGCCATTATGCACACTTTCCTTAAGATCACATTTTAGATTTAAACATGAACTTGAAGTCAGAGGGGTGGCCCTAGGCTACTTAGTCACCCTCAAATTTTCCTTGTTGGGGCACTGATAACACTGATTTTCTACATATGTCTTCTTAGGTAGAGAGACATCTGCGTCCCCACCTTGCGAGCCCAAATCAGTCATCAAAGGAGCAGCCCTATCATCCTTCTCAGGTTGAAGATTTTTCTTTGGCAGATCCACACCCATGAGAAGCATGGCCTTCAATGAAGCAATATTTGCAAAAAAGAAAGGAGTCCTCATAGTTGATCTGCTACACCCACCTACCAAGCTTTAAGGATAAAGTGATCGAACACGGGAGTACCTTATCTATAACCACATTGAGGCAAAACCTAGAGAACAAAAATTGTTTCCTATTTTTTGTCACATTGTCAAAAGCAATTAGTTGTCCAAAGGATTTGGCTATTCCTGCCCAAATCTCTTCATCCCAATACTCGAGAAGTAAGCGAGGAAGCCTCACCCAGAATAGGACATTCTTTATAAGGTTTCCCTGCCATTCCCTGCCATTCCCTGCCAAATTTCAATTAGATTCCAAATGAGAGGCCTTTTATAAGGTTGGAGTTTGCATACCATGGCAATCTCTTCGGGATTCTTTTTATTACGCCGAAGGCGTTCCCTATCTTAGATAGACAGCTAACTTTTCTTTTCGTTTTTCGGTCGCCGTTTTGTTTTCATTCGTCGTTTTTGGTTTTCGTGTACTGAATGTCCAAACTGATTTATCCGTCACCGTTTTCACTTCTCCTCTCCTGCAAAAAAAGTCACGGAAATAGTTTTCGCGCCTCTACTTTACACGCTGGACGAGTCATTCCTTCATTCTTCCCTGTGTTCGTATTGTAGGTAGGCGATGCGGAGCTGTGATGAAGTATTTGTCACATATTGGAACAGGTCGAGTGGGAACTTTCTTTCGACAAAATTTCTAAATGATTTTATAACTTTTTTTATTTTGATATGGCTTTAAAGTTCATCTTTCACGTTTGCATGCCTTTTGATGTTTGCATGCCTTTTGTTTCTATAATTTTAGGTTGGTCATGTTTTATGATTTGGAAAACTTTACAATTTTATATCCAGCCCTTGGTTTTGGATTTGAAATATGAATTTATTTTTGTTTTGTGAGTAATTTATATTGTACAAAATATTATAAAATAGAAGGGATTCATAATTCAATAGGTAAAATGGAAATGTAACTTATCATAAATATATTTTGAATACAATATTATAAAATAGAATTATATATACTATAAAATATATTCTATTTATATATTATTAATATAATATTATATATTAAGATTGTATATATAATTCAATTATATTTATATATTTATAAATATGATATAATATTATAAAATCGTATATTTAGATTAAGCATCTTATATATTTAATATTTACATTCAAATATAATATAATTATATTTATTTTATATATAACATCTTATTTTATTCTCTTTATGGTTTGTTTTTGACACAATTTGTTGTTGAATCTCTTATTTAAGGTACAACCTTACTAGAAAGTTCCATTCATGGCATATTCTACATCCAAATGGGATATTTTCATAATTAGATTATTTGCCTTTGCAATATGGGCACTCTTAAGTGTTGGCTCTACTATAATTGTATTTATTGTTATATAGTGTATTTAATATATTTTAAAAACAATAATATATTATAAAATCATATCTTTAAATAAATATTTATTTTATATATGATATGTACTATAATTAAATTTGTTATTATACAATATACTTTATATAATGAAAGAGAGAGAGAGAGAGAGAGAGAGAGAGAGAGAGAGAGAGAGAGAGAGAGAGAGAGAGAGAGAGAGAGAGAGAGAGAGAGAGAGAGAGAGAGAGAGAGAGAGAGTATTGTTCCCTAAAAGTCTACTTTCTTGAGAATTCATATGGCAGATTCCAAAGATCATCAAAGGTTGAGTTTGCATATATGGAGTGAGTTTGTATGCGTGAACTAGATCCCAATTTGTGAAGGCAAGTTGACATAAAAGAAATGAATATTATGATTTTGATCCACATACATGACCATCTAGGGCATCCACAAATATTGATGCACATAGATCTCATTGTCTTCATCAATCGACACATAATCTTTAGTTACAAAGAGAAGTAATCTCTATTAATTAATTATTATCTATCGCATGAGTGTACTTACTGATACTATATGATTTGATCTACTCCACTCCATTCTATCAACTCACAAAAAATGGGAGTGTATTTTGTCTTTTCATTTTACTGAGCCAACAAACTTACCCAACCTTACAACCCTAATTAGAATTTTGGATATGCAATTTAATCATGTTTTTTTAATTTTTCTAGAACTAATTTGTCGATAGCCTTTAGAGTTTTACTGATCTGTTCTTTTTAGGGTTTGGTGGTTGAATTTATTGCTTATTCTTGTGCCCACCCTATCCACCCTTGACTTGACCTAGGGTTTTTTTTTAAAGCATATTTTTAATTTTGATATAGCTCTATTTTTTTCAAATTTGATGTAGCTCTATTTTTTCCAAAATGTTCATAGACCTTAGTCTTCATTATCCTTTCATTTCATGTTTAGAGTTTAGGGTTGAATTGTGAAACCTAGTTTTCTCAACCTCCCATCCTAAATTTACATCAAGGGTCATGGCACCTTTTAGGGTTATTTATTTGGCCAATTTACATGCATTTATTTCATATTTTAGCATGTTCTTTTTTTTTCATTTCACATGACATCTATTTCCTTGATTCACTCATGTGCAAATCTATTCCTTGGACATGGATGTCATCTCAATGGAGGTTTTGTTTTATCATGCATTACCTTTCTCCTTGATAGAGTTAATGAATGTAAATCCTATGCTATTAGTGACCCTTAGTTTATTTGTTCACTCTTTCCATGATGATCCTTTGCCTCATGACAATGATGATCATTCTTCTAGCAAGGATCCATCATGTGTCATACCCATTCATGACATTAGCATGCCGTAAGATGTCTCGCCTTTACTGTGTCATTTAATAGACTAGATTCATGTGATCTTGATGCATTACATAAATTTGTAGATGATGATGAGAATAACCTTTGTATTTGATAATTTTATTTCTATTCCTTTTGTTCCATGTGATTACTCATGGATTGATGATGATAACTTGTTAGATGATCATATTGATTATACTTCATTTCTTTTACATAACAATTAATAATATAGATCTTTTGAATGATGATTATGATGGTTCAACATATGCTTCAATTTTTGTCAAAGCATTATTGCTAATCCTAAACTTATTGATGATGATTATATCTTGATTAGCTCAATTGTTTATATCGTATCTAAAGGGTAAAGCTTTGGGTTGGTTTAATAAATCTTGTATATTCTATTCATCTTTTTAACTCTCTAGCTAGTGATTTCATTGAATATTTTCCTTTCCCTAGGGGTGATATTATGGATTTAGATATAATGCTCACTCACCATCATATGGCACTTGTAACATGGAGAGCATAGCCATTCATGCTTGAACCCAATTTATGATGAGGCTGGATAAATTACTTAAACCTTTTATTTGCCCAATTTTAATTTTTTTCAAATCTCTAGGATGAGTACACTGAAGAGTTGTGGAAGTTCAACTGCCATGTCTTTAAGTGAATGATGATTGTCTTGTATTCCTATGTCCCATGCCATTATCTAGCATTGAAAGATCTTTGTGGTATTTAATAAATCTGATGAACCAAAATGCATGAATGTCCACAATAATACTTGAATATACTTTTTTGTGGGATCCTCTCTATTGGTTGAGGGATCCACAACCTTCAACTTCACCACGAGTATCCCCAAAACTTGTCCCACTTAAAACACATTGCCTTCCTTGTAGCTCAGTCTTATGACATACTTTTGCCCCATAAGATCAACTCCCTCTTATGCCTTTGTCATGCTCAGCCAACCTCTCCCAACTCACTATAGAATTTTCACCTTCTTCGCAGTACATCCATGCACTTGGTACATTTGTAGCTCAATGTTCTTTCCTTGAAATACTTTCCTCCTCCTTTCCGAACTTGATAACTAGACCTCCCAAATGAACTTCATCTTCAACATAGTCCTCTTTTAAAAGTTTGCTAGTGTATATATATTTCATATATATTATACACTTAGGCATAAGCCTACTTAGGTGGTGACCTTACACAATCTTGACACATGTCAAGGTTGTTGGGTGGCTAAGGTTGTTACGACATTAGTTGAGGGGTCATCAAGTCTTCCATTAAACTAGCCACTCATGCTAGTTTATAGGAGTCTTTCCCTCAACCACTAACTACCTTTGCTCACCTATGTATGTACTTGTCTTCTCCAAACTTAAGGGTGGGCAGCATACATTTTCATGATGTGTTATTTGCAATCTTTCATGCTTGCTTACTCATCTCTTGATGCTACAATTCTTATATGGTATCAGAGCTAGAAAAGGTTTGATTTGAATATATAAGGTTGCATTTTTTTAATTTCTGCAGTGAAATTGAGTTATTTCTATGTGTTCTCCGTGCATTTGTCTAACATTAAAAGAAGGGAAAGAGGGTTTGCTTGGTCAAAATCTAGAAGTGTTTGGAAGCAAGTTTCAACATTGAAAGGAGCTTTGGGTGGTGGATCTATGTCATGTCCCCTCCAAATCGATCACTTTCATTCCAATTAAAGATTGGAATGATACAGTAAAGAACAAAAAAAGACATCATAAACTCCATTATGCAAGCATGATAAGGATAAGAAGAAAGATCTGATAAGTACTTGGAATTTTATACTAACTATCAGCATCAAAAAAGCCAATATGGGCGTCTCCCAAGTAACTACACAATATAAATTATTATCAATAAATAATACAATTCAGCGATGAAGAAGGATCGACTGTACACAATTAATCCTAACAAATGATTGACTAACAAAAAGGTGGCGCCCATTCGGAAGTATCATGTTCATTTGAATATTTCAAGTATAAAGGGAGGAGCGAATGGATGGAAAAAGCATCAAATGGGAGAGCAAAAACATCATTAATAAAGAGTATCGATTTACAAGGAATCGAATATCAAGAGAATTGCAGCAATAACCATCACCATATATCATTGCTATTCAATCATTCTATTCTCAGTCATTAATTACAGTTGAATATATATATATATATATATATATATGTTCTCAGCTGAATCATACAGCAGAGGAGATACATATATAATTCCAATCAAACAATAATTACATTGCAGCTGATTGAGGCCATCCATTCGCCCATCTCTTCACACTTGAAAATTGAATTAATTTTGATCTCATTTTAGCATCAAGTTTATCATTGTATTGCAGGAAAACATTGTATTAATGACTTCCACATGAACCTCTGTCATTTATATTTGAGTCTGTTATTTATATTTATGTATCACTGCTGTAATTGTCCATTGTTTTGATAAGCATTAAGTAGTGAAACTCACATAGTGGAAATGTTAGACATTACATGGGATAAGACATATCATTGGTGAAACATATTAAGCATTAACTTCATATAAGAAGGATGAGTATTAGATGATTAATGGCCAACCATGGGTATTTAGAGGCCCTTGTCTCAGCTAGTACAAAAGGTACTCTTTGAGGCAAGTGGATAGTGGCCTTTGTCACAGTGGTACAAAAGGTACCCCTCATGCCAAAGGATTATATGATATAGAGGCCTTGGTTAAAATAGATGCAAAAGGCATCCCTCATACCAAGGATTATCATAGTGGCCTTTATCACATGCTGGTAAAAAAGGTGCCCATCGTGCAAATGATTATCATATAGTGGCCTTTGTCACAGTTGGTACAAAAGGTACCCCTTTTGAAAAGGATTATGATATAGAGGACTTGGTTACAGTAGATACAAAAGGCATCCCTCATACCAAGGATTATCATAGTGGCCTTGACTCAACACGGTACAAAAGGTACTCCTCAAGTCAAAGGATAAAAATAGTGGACCCATAATGGTAAGTGGCAAAGACATCATATCACTCCTCTCATATGAAAGTAATGATTAATGATAGAGAATGTGAAAGGTATATTTGTAGTGATCATCACATTTCATGATAGAGAATATAAAATATATATTGATAGTGAACTTAAGATTATTGAGGGAACATGTGAAATATATAATGATAATGGTTATAAGATTAGAAATAGAAATGTGTAGTGATCATAAGATTATTGATAAAGATGTGAAATGTATATTTACTGTTATTTATAAGATTATAAGAGCAATGTTACTATATGATTTGAATACTTCTTACATCTATTGCAAATAGTTGAAAATCAAAGACGGTTTAGTGTACTAATGTCCTCTTTTTGCGAGTTGAAATCATGTGCAAGATTGTGAAATTTGGACTTACAAGAAGGGGACATTACAATATAACTCCTCTATTGCATATAGCAGAGAGGCTGACACATTCTATGGTTGTCCTTTGAAGGCCTCAGGCCTTTTGCTTCTATAATTTTAGGTTGGTCATGTTTTAAGATTTGGAAAACTTTAAAATTTTATATCGAGCCCTTGGTTTTGGATTTGAAATATGAATTTCAAATTTCTTTTGTGAGTAATCCATAGTATCCAAATATTATAAAATAGAAGGAAGGGATTCGTAATTCAGTAGGTAAAATGGAAATGTAACATACCATAAATAAATTTCAAATACAATATTATAAAATAGGATTATATATAATATAAAATATATTATATTTATATATTTTTAGTAAATATTATATATTAAGATTGTATATATAATAAAATTATATTTATATATTTATAAATATGATATAATATTATAAAATTGTATATTTAGATCAAACATCTTATATATTTAATATTTATATTCAAATATAATATAATTATATTTATTTTATATATAATATCTTATTTTATTCTCTTTGTGGTTTGTTTTTGACACAATTTGTTGTTGAATCTCTTATTTAAGGCACAACCTTGCTAGAAAGTTCCATTCATAGCATATTCTACATCCAAATGGGACATTTTCATAATTAGATTACTTGTCTTTGCAATATGGGAACTCTTAAGTGTTGGCTCTACTATAATTATATTTATTGTTATATAGTGTATTTAATATATTAAGATTCTTTATTTAATATATTTTTAAAATAATATTATATTATAAAATCATATATTTAAATTAAATATTTATTTTATATATAATATGTAATATAATTAAATATATTATTATACAATATACTTTATATAATGAATGAGACAGAGAAAGAGTATTGTTCCCTAAGAGTCTACTTGTTTGAGAATTCATATGGCAGAATCCAAAGATCATCAAAGGTTGAGTTTGCATATATGGAGTGAGTTTTTATGTGTGAACTAGATCCAAAATTGTGAAGGCAAGTTGACATAGAAGAAAAAGTAATATTATGATTTTGATCCACATACACGACCATCTAGGGCATCCACAAATATTGATGCACATAGATCTCATTGTCTTCATCAATCGACACACAATCTTCAATTACAAAGATAAGTAATGTCTATTAATTAATTACTATCTATGGAATTATTACATACTTAGTAATACTATATGATTTGATCTACTCCACTCCATTCTATCAACTCACAAAAAATGGAAGTGTATTTTGTATTTTCATTTTAGTGAGCCTGCCAATTAACTTACCCAACCTTACAACCCTAATTAGATTTTTGGATATACAATCTAGAATTATGTTTTTTATTTTTCTAGAACTAATTTGTCATTAGCCTTTAGAGTTTTATTGATCTGTCTTTTTTAGGGTTTGATGATTGAATTTGTTGCTTATTCTTGTGCCCACCCTATCCACCCTTGACTTGACCTAGGGTTTACTTTTTTAGCATATTTTTAATTTTGATATAGCTCTATTTTTTTCAAATTTGATGTAGCTCTATTTTTTTCAAAATTTTCATAGATCTTAGTCTTCATTGTCCTTTCATTTCATGTTTAGAATTTAGGGTTGAATTGTGAAACCTAGTTTTGTCAACCTCCCATCCTAAATTTACATTGGGTCATGGCACCTTTTAGGGTTATTTATTTGGCCAATTTGCATGCATTTATTTCATATTTTAGCATGTTTTTTTTTTTTTCATTTCTTATGACATCTATTTCCTTGATTCACTCAGGTGAAAATCTATTCCTTGGACATGGATGTCATCTCTATCCAGAGGTTTTGTTTTATCATGTGCTACCTTTCTCCTCGATAGAGTTAATGAATGTAAATCCTATGCTATTAGTGACCCTTAGTTTATTTGTTCACTCTTTCCATGATGATCCTTTGCCTCATGACATCGATGATCATACTTCTAGCAATGATCCATCATGTGTCAACCCATTCATGACATTAGCATGCCTTAAGATGCCTCTTTTTTACTATGGCATTTAATATTCTAGATTCATGTGATCTTGATGCATTACCTAACTTTGTAGATGATGATGAGAATAACCTTTGTATTTGATAATTTTATTGCTATTCTTTTTGTTCCATGTGATTACTTATGGATTGATGATGTTGACTTGTTAGATGATCATATTGATTATACTTCATTGCTTTTACATAACATTTGATAATATAGATCTTTTGAATGATGATTATGATGGTTCAACATATGCTTCAGTTTTTGTCAAAACATTCTTGCTAATCTAAACTTATTGATGATGATTATATCTTGATTATCTCAATTGTTTAGATTGTATCTAAAGGGTAAAGCTTTGTGTTGGTTTAATAAATCTTTTATATTTTATTCAACTTTTTAACTCTCTAGCATTGTGATGCTGATGGTTTAAGAAAGCATCCCATACTACTTGCAGTCATCATTGGTGAAGGTGTAAGTGTAATGACATACAACACATGAGGTCATTAATAAGATTTCCATGGCCAACTAAGAATTTGAGTCATTTTATAATTGAATAAACATAATCATATCTTATGGTTTTACCTTATCTAAGATTGGTGTTTGTACTTTTAATCACTTCCAGATTATATTAGCATCTAGAACCATGAGAATCATGCCACAGGTAGAAACAACATAGACAACACACACAAGCATTCATATATCCCAATGTCAATACTAAAATCCTAAGATGGGTAGATGTTGGCATCCATTGCCTCAATGCCCACATACCATTGGAAAAAGCCAAACTAGTATGAGCTTATGTTGTTTAGATGCCACTGGTGAAAGCCTATCTAAACCCTATGAAATCAGGTAGCTCATGACATCTATCATCTACATGCTACTGGTGAAATCTTTCTAACCCTATGATACATCTGAATACTACTTTAGGTAGAGCATGCTCCTTGAATCCTATCAAGTTGGAGCAATGACAAGCTTATCTATAGGCAAGTCATAGGATTTATAATGTTGATGATTACCACGAAAGGAGAAGAAAAAGAAACATTCTAGGAGGTATTTCATTCCTCCTACCTATGCCCTCATAGATCCCACACTCCAACCATCATGTGAAGAATTAATCTTAATACTACCATTCACTAATTACTTTGACATTTTTAACTCATTTTTATTAACCAATAGGCTTATTTATGGGAGCTTTACTCCCCGGAAACTTCTTTATCAATAGAAAAGTGTCATCTTTCTTAGCTATTTGCTTTCATTTCCAGTAAATAGTGAGCTTTCATTTCATTACTACTCTCTTCACTGTCAATATATTTTAATCTACACCTTACACATATAGTAGAGAACCATGACTGAGAATTGCAAGAGCAAATGTCTGCAATATTGGCACTCCACTTGTAGGCACATTTACTTTCAAAACCCTAACTGTACCTCTTCCAAGTCTTTTCTATCTTCTCTTTTTAGTACTAATTTGAACTCGAAGATTTCTTTGCTCTTTCAATGATGAGATAAAGACTTCCGCACAGGTAAAATTTCTTGCTACTCTCTTAGTGGGTAAGACTGGTTAGTCCAAAAATCAAATGGATATTAGGGTTGTTATTGGAGTCTATTTGGTTTGACATGGACAAGTTGATGTAGAGGCTTTATTATGAAGAAGAAGAAGAAGAAGGTGGATTGAGCAATTACTAGTTGACTAAAGTTGAGTTTATGATGGAGTGGGTGGAGCATGTTGTTGATTGTTTTCAATATTGGTAAATGCTTTTGACTAGAGCTATGAACTGGAAAAAGTGTTTTGAAAGGGCCCCACCCTTATACACAGCTCAGGAGAGCCAAACTTAGAAAGCCAAAAAAGATAAAAGCCACAACAAGGAATAAATAGGAGGAACAACAAAACAACAACAAACCAACAAACAACCACCAGCAAGGGCAACTGGAAACAAGTTGGGCAAACCCTCCACTCAATGCGGCTTAAAGGAGAACGTCTTCAAAGAACTCTGGAACCTACTAGTAGCCATATCTTTAGCTTGACCAAAAATTTTCCATCCAAGGCATTCTTTAGCTTGACCAAAAATTTGTCCACAAGGACATCAAATCTTAAGCACCCAGTCATAGCCCTAAACCAACGAAACCAAAGGAACAAAAGTAGGAGAGGTGGAGCCATGAACAAATATGTCCTCCAAGTTGTTGCTGCCTCTCAGAAAACCCACCAGAATCCCCACCATATGAGTTGAAACAATGGGAGAGAGACTCCCCTCATCCAAACCCAACAACACTGCTTCATTGGGAGAAGCTCTGCCAATGAAAAGATTAGGAATGAATATCCTCCTAGCCTAACCCTCTTCACCAAACCCTGAAACAGGATTGTGACAAGGGGTGCCTTAAACCTTATTAGTCCCATTCCTAGGGGGAACAAAGGCATTCCCAATCGTAGCCCCCTTTAGAAGTATAACCAATGACTACATGGTATTTGAAAGTCCCTAGGCTTGTGGAGAGACAAGCCTAGAAAAGGAAGCAAAAGACAAACCACCTGTAGATTTAGGAGAACAATCCCAAGTAGAAACGAATGTCCCCATACCCATAGTAGGCTGAGACTTCAAAAACACATCAGAGTGTCCCACATCCTAGAAAAGAGCAGGCCCCACCAAAGAGGACTCCTCCAAACACACATCGTTTTGGATCGTTGGGTATTTCTCATCCAAGAAAGCAATTTCAGATAGCACCAAAATGCAAGAGACAAAGCCTACGGTAGGGGAAGGTGAATCCTTCACGTTTGGAGAAGCTCCAAAGCCTAACGAGGGGGACAAAAAAACCCATTTTAGTGTCTAGAAAAACACACCTTTACCAATAGTGGATGAAGACTTTTGCAGGCCTGTAACCACTGATTGAACTTGAGAAATTGATTGCTGGGCCTCCAGCCAAAGATCCAAAATGTGCACATCCTCATCATCATCACTGGATAGATCCTAGTCTTCACCAATGAACCCGTCATCCTTGTCATCTTATTCATCCTCTTCATCGCCACCATCTACATCACTCTTGTTCCCACCCTGAGCAAAGTTTGAAAACATTCTCCCTCTCCCACTCCTGCTCATCATTTTTTGGATAAATTGACTCTTTGAAATGTTAGGAAGCAAATGTTTGTTGATTGTTGAGGGAGCTATGCATAACTAATTTCTAGCAACAGTTTTGTTGGAGGCACACCAAGATTCTCTCCCTAATTGTTGTGCATTGTGAGTATGCGTAGATGCAATGAATTCCTAATATTTTCTATGGAGTTTTTTACATAATTAAGTTGGTCTTTTGGTTTTTCATTTGTTTGGGAAATTGTGCCTTGGGTGTACATTTTTAAGTAGGTGAATTTCCCTCGGGTTATTCGGGTTAGGTGCCATGATCCAGAGGCGTCTCCTCAAATTTAGAGGACTTGTATCTAGGCTTGCCAAAGGTGGATTGGAAGTTGAGTTGAGTTTTAGAGTTTTTAAAAATTTTACTTTTGTAGCGGCTGTAGATTTTTTAAAATTTTATTTTCTTTTTATTTTAAATGCGTGATGCATGGGGACATGAAGCCTTCTAATGTACTTCTTTCTAAGAGAAAAACAACCAAGGTAATTGATGAGGTATAAACAACCTCATTCCTTTGATAAAACAAATAACCCTTTTTGCATTGCCCAATCACCCTAGCCTTGCCAATTTGTTTGTTTTTATAAGCAATATTTATCTATTTTTTATAAAATGTTATACAAATCTTTATTTCCTAAATTGATTGAAATTAGCTCTTAAATGTTGATATAATGGTATGTAGAGTTGAGTAATTGTGCGAGGTTAATGCATGGCCTATGAGAGGAGTGGACTTCATGCAGCTGAGGTCAAGTGCGTCGGAAGTTGAGGGCACCAAAAATTTTAGGTGTGCATTGATTGAAGACTGTTTTTAGTTCTATTTATTTCTGTTGGTTATCTGAGACATTATGGGTCCACTCAGAGCCTTTTATTTGTTTTAAAGACATTAGTAATTAAAAAATTCTATTTTTCTGTTATAAGACTTTTTCAAATGGCATTTTACTGCCATCTGAAATATAGGAGTTCGTAATAGTTTAGTTTTAGTTGGTTGCTCAAAACATGGATATATATCATACTATGTGATAGATGAAAAAAAGCTCTTTCTTTTTTTATCTATGACTGACATCAGATCCTACCAAGTGGATTTCACTTCTTGTAGAATCGAACACCATAGCGTGCTCACATTATATCTTGTTTGGACCATAAAGTGGTTTTGGCCACTTTTGGTCCCCCATCTTTCTGTACACACCCTACATACATCTTTGGTTTTGTTTCTTCCTAAGGGAGGAATGTTGTTCGACATTTTTGGATCATCTTCAACATTCATTATTAGGCATTTACCATCAGTGCAAGTGATTCCACATTGAGGGAGGATTGCACAGTCTCTCTTCTTTTCTCTTATTGGGGGGGACTTTTTCCTCACATAGGGTTTTATTCTTCTCATACTTTTGAGAGCATCTTATGTTTTCTCTCTTTTGGAGAGGGGTTTTTTCTACGGATTTTTCTCTTTTTCTTTGTTTGTGAGAGATTGTTGTACATGGGTACCTAACATGGTCTTGTAGCCGAGACCCATCATTGCATCTTTGCATGTTTTCATATTCTCCCTAAGTTGCTCTTAAGGAGGGTTGTTAGTGTGAATGAGGTATATTACCTATCCGGTTCCACATTATATCATATTTGCATGTCTAGTTAAGTTTACTTAGGGCATATTTAGGGCACACTTGGAAAGTTATCTCTTTGTGTCTCATGTCATATGATTATGACACTTGTCGTAATCCTATGTTGTCCTATGTTTTATCTTGGCCTATATAACCAAAAGCTTCTCATTGTAATCTCAATCAATTCATGTATATTGATGTTTATAATGTATGTATATTGCATCCTTTGATAGAATAGAATTATTCTTTCATGTTGGGTCTCTACTATGCTTTCTCTGAAGTTCTTAGATCTTGGGTGGCTACCTCCATAGCCAAATCTTGCATGTTATAGAACATTCTATACCAACTCTTACAAAAATAGAGGCTAGAAGAAAAAGAGAAATCATGACATTTGACTAGAGTCCATAATTGAAATCCTTAAGTCAAAATAAACAAACTAATAACAATATATATAGATTATTAACAATTGCAGAGGTTTGCAAAACCTTGCCATTGCATAGATAATTAAAAACTTGAGGGTAATAGTCTTGCCCAGCGTACCTCTGGGTTAAAAAAAAAAAATCTTGCCCAGCGAAAGAGTACCTTTGCCAAAGGAGAACACGTTGTAACACATCCAATTGCCAATGCACACATCGTAGGATTGAGCATCAAAGACAAGAGACCATAAATTGAATAAATCAAAATAAACAAGCTCCTTTGATGATTTATTCCTCAAGGCAAATGCAAAGAATCTCCCGAGATTTTCCACTTATGTAAGTACAAATAGGAATTCCAAAGCAATAAAAAAATAAAGTGGAAGAGGCATCGACTGTGGTGGGACAAGCCAATGTAGATAAAAACTCTGAGCAAATGATGCTTTTGCTGTAGATGTTCCTGTCCTGTTACGTTGATGTTACCGAAAGAGTGGAACAAATGCAAAACCAACTTGCCATAAAGGGTTGAATATCAAGTCAAGGGATCATGAATTGGCTTAAATAAAAAATGACAAGCTCCTTTAATGACCAATTCCTCAAGGCTTATGTAGGAAGAACTCAAGGTCTTCCACTTCAAGAATTGCAGACAGGAGTCTCAGAAGGAAGCACAAATTGAAAAGTATGAGGCTGCGACCATGAGTCAATGCAAATTAAAACCAGTCAATTAATCCTCTGAGAATTTTAATGCAGATATTGCTTTTCCTGTAGCAGTTCCTATCAATTATGCTTATATGACTTTTATAAGAGCCAAAGAATTGCCCTATTTCTGTGAGAGAAGAAGAAGCCCTTTGAGTATCACTTAATTATGCTAATATGTATTCCCCTGTAGAATTGAGTGAGCTTCCGTACAGTAAGAATGGGAAATTGATGGCCTGTAGTTTTTGTATGCTTTGAATGACAATTAAAACAATCACAACCACTTGCATCAAAATTAGAAACTCATAAATCATTTATATTAGATTAAATGGAGTTTAATGGTTTCTTGGGATGCATGGCAGACTGTACATCGCAGATAGCAGAGGATGCATGCAAAGATAGCAAGGCCATTTTTTCCCTCAATCTTTTAGCCTTTGCGGTGATTTGGGTGAGGGGTGTGGCAAGAGTGACCATCCCTGTGTTATATGCCTGACATTCCAAGGCTCTGAAAGCGTACAGAAATTTGTTCCCACTTCCCACTGGTGAAATGCTTTCCGATGGGGTTTAATCTCTCCACAGGATTTGTTCACGTTTTGCCTGAGGCCTTTGGTGTTCCTTCCAGCGATTACTTCTTTTTGTTTGATTGGTTTAGGGTTTATAGCACTTGTTTTCATTTTAGATGGACATGGGTATTTTATGTCCCCTTTAGTTGAAAGGGGTCTGACTCTGTAATTTAATTACAAGAAGGTTTATGGAGACTTCAATGAGATGTGTTCTTATATTATTTGAAATGACAGATCATGGCAATATATAACTTATCCATTATTTCTCTACTACAATGTGATATAATTTGTTTATAACATACTATAAGTTTTTAAATCCAAATGGTTGGAAGATGTTGCAATCCTCTCATTTCCCTGGAATAAACCCATTCTAACAGGTTATTATCTAGTGTCAAAGTGTTAAAAGACGTGAAGCCAACACAAAGGTTATGGTTTTATAACTACTAACAGTTCATAGTAGAATCAATTAGATAAAAGCAAACCTATCAAAATAGAATTAATTTAGTAGTTTAATCAACAAGACATAAACAAACTTACTCAAATAAAATTAAATATCATCATGCATATAAGTGGAGACCAAAAAGAATTAGGGAGGATTTCTTAAGTTTAATTGAAATTAGAAAATTAAAAGTTTTAATGGTCTAGAAAATACATCACTTATATTTTTTAATGTTTTTTTTTTTTAAATTGTCCATTCAAATAATTGTAATTATGGGGAGATCCAATTGAATTATATAGTGTTTCCAAGAATATCGACAAATATAGGAGAAAGACTAAGGTATAACAATTTATGAATCAACCCCCAAAAATATTAGCAAAATGTGGTTCCTAGCTTTATCATCCCCCATCAAATATTATAAATTTTGAATTGGAGAGGATTGTTATCTTAAGTTAACCACTTGTTAAATATAAATTTATTATATTTTATGAAATATGACAAAGTTTTAGAAACACATGTGAAAACATTTCTACTTTTCAACTAAAATAGAGTACATGCCTTATATAACTACAGAGACTCTATTTGCAAAACTGTGCACTTTATTATTTATAAAGAGGTGGTTTTTAATATAAAAGCCAAAGAAATGGCTTGATAGTCCCTAAATATTTTAAACTATACAATTTCACCTTGTTATTTCTAATTAGTTGGGTTCTTGAGTCACTACCTGTAATGTCCCCTTCTAGCAAGCCAAAATTTTTGCGATCTTGCAAACAATTTCAACTTGTAAAGAGCACATTAGTATTCTATCTTTTTCTTTTAATATTTAACTAAAAATTATTTCTTTTACAACTATATGCTTTTCTTGTTTATACTTCATGAATTACCTTGGGTGAGATAACCTTAAGCCCATTAATCATTCTTTCCAACTCATGGAAGAAGATACTTAAGGATGTAATGTCACCCCAATCCTCATGGGTCCATCATTATTCCTTCAATTCTCTAATTGAAGGCCTAATCCTTCGATTCTCTAATCGAAGGCCTATTATTCCTTGGTTCGCCAACCAAGGCCTATTAGTCCTTGGTTCTCCAGCCAAGGACTATTATCTCCTTGGTTCTCTAACCAAGGCCTCTTATTCCTTGGTTCTCTAACCAAGGCCTATCCCTTCAATACTAGATTGAGGGCTTCATTCCTTGGTTCTCTTACCAAGGTCTACCCCTTCAATACTAGATTGAGGGCTTATTATCTTCCTTGATTCGTCAATCAAAGCCTATGATTTACCCCATGAATTGGTCAACTACAATCCTTGTTTTCCACCCCATCTCTATGGTGAAGATGATTAATGTTTAAGGACTATTATCTACCCCTTAGGTAATCATGCCTTTCGGAATCTATTTTATATTCATAACTATGAACATATAATCTCCTTGCACTTGTATCATTCTTATTTTAATTAGTATTCCTTGTTAAAATCTCATATAAAATCAACATGTGATAATGCCAATACAAAGATCATATATGTAAACATACATTTTAATTCAATTCTACAACCTATATACTAGATTCTTACCTTATCATTGTATTTTACCAACTGTATATTGACAGTAACAAATTCATATATACTTATTTCTTTTATCCTCTATAATCTTACAAATATTAATTGAATAAGAGAAGAGACTTACCTGTGGCACCTTGCTTGAATGCTTTTGATAAATGGTTGATTGCTGCAGATCCGTTGCCTTCTACCTATCCGCTGCTCCCTAACTTCCTACTTATTGCTGTATCTTATCAATGACTATAGATGCTATGCCTTATTTATTCTATACGCTGCTCACTGTGTTTCCTGGATATTTTTATATGTTCTTACTTTCTCCTGATCGCTGAATTTACTGTTTCTCCCCCCTTTTTGAGGAATAATGGATCCCCTTTTAAACTTATCGAAGGGTCTTCTCAATACCAAGAGACACATTGTCTCATTTCAAAACAACCGCTGCCTCATAATTCTTAAGTTTATATTAATTTGTTTATATTCTTTATAGGGTCTGCCATACAAGACTTGTCTTATATGAGATTATTTATACATGTTTATTATATATTTAAATACTTATATTTATATTATTAATATTAATATTTTTATATTTATATTTATATAATATATCATATTTATTTTATAATATGTTTATTATTATACTTATAGTATTATATTATTATAATAATATTTAATTTATAATAATTAATTTTATGTTTATTCTTATATAATATGATAATATATATAATGATTCTATCATTCAAATTGATATTTTATAAAAGCAACTTCATCGTCTTTTAACATGATGTTTAAATCTTTAATTTAAACAATGTCTTAATATGGGGACATGACAACTCTCCCCACTCAAAATTGCTTGTCCTCAAGCAATCACAACAAGCTCTTTCATTACCTTGCACTTTAATGTTTACCTTCAATGTGTTGAGACGAAGTCATGGTCTTGATTCCATATGAACATGCTTTAGTGAAGTAAAATGATTGTGATTCCATGAAAGAGAATTTGTGATTAAAAGAACTTTTGTTTAATGTTTGACTAATAACGAAGGGATGCAAGTATCATAGCTTAAGAAGATTTAAGAGTATTGAAGTTCTAAGATGCATCTTGAGATTCGGTCTTATACTTATCATATATTATTGACCTCAAAATTGAGAAGAGTCATGTTCTTGACTATTGATGAATTAAAGAAGATTTGGTAAGCTTGAATAGAGATGTGTTTGATGAAATATAAGTGTCATAGACGAAGAATGATCCTGGGAGTTTGTGGGTTATGGGCCCATAATATGACTTAGTATCAGTATTATGTGTACATAAATCAAGAGAAGAATTCAAAGAAATTCTAGGAAGAAATGAATTTGGTTCATGGGTCTTATGATTAATGAAATTCTCTTTTTATTTACTATACTTCCCTAATGTCTCTTTGTATGATATATTGATTTCTTCACCTCAAGTTGATCATAGAAATACTTGCAAGTTAGAGTGTGATGGATGGTATTCTTCCTAGGTCTCAGGGTGGCAATACCATCCCTCCCTAGTCCTCATGTGGCACATGCCATTCATATGAGGTGTCCTCCTCCTTATGTGGCGCTTGCCATTCATATGAGGTATTCTTCCCCTTATGTGGCACTTGCCATTCATATAAGGAGCCTTTTAGTTACATAATAAAATTGAAGTAGACAACCAAGTAGCTCAAGAATGCAAGCAAGTATGCAAGTAGCTCAAGTAGACAAGCAAGTAGGCAAGTAGCTCAAGTAGACAAGCAAGTAGCTTAAGCAAGTAGGCAAGTAGCTCAAGTAGAAAAGCAAGTAGCTCAAGTAGACAAGGAAGTAGCTCAAGCAAGTAGGCAAGTAGCTCAAGTAGATAAGCAAGTAGCTCAAGCAAGTAGGCAAGTAGCTCAAGTAGACAAGCAAGTAGCTCAAGCAAGTAGGCAAGTAGCTCAAGTAGACAAGCAAGTAAGCAAGTGGCTCAAATAGTCAAGCAAGTAGCTCAAGCCACAAAACATACATGTAAGTCATAAAGGATACACTTAAATACATAAGTCACACAAATACACGTATACACATAAGCCACAAGGTAAACCTTTGAATACACATAAATCACAAAGTATACACAGGATGGCAGGATGACTGCTCTGATATCACTGTAATGTCCCCTTCTAGCAAGCCAAAATTTTTGCCATCTTGCAAACAATTTCAACTTGTAAAGAGCACATTAGTATTCTATCTTTTTCTTTTAATATTTAACTATATATTATTTCTTTCACAACTATATGCTTTTCTTGTTTATACTTCATGAATTACCTTGGGTGAGATAACCTTAAGCCCATTAATCATTCTTTCCAACTCATGGAAGAAGATACTTAAGGATGTAATGTCACCCCAATCCTCATGGGTCCATCATTATTCCTTCAACTCTCTAATTGAAGGCCTAATCCTTCGATTCTCTAATCGAAGGCCTATTATTCCTTGGTTCGTCAACCAAGGCCTATTAGTCCTTGGTTCTCCAGCCAAGGACTATTATCTCCTTGGTTCTCTAACCAAGGCCTCTTATTCCTTGGTTCTCTAACCAAGGCCTATCCCTTCAATACTAGATTGAGGGCTTCATTCCTTGGTTCTCTTACCAAGGTCTACCCCTTCAATACTAGATTGAGGGCTTATTATCTTCCTTGATTCTTCAATCAAAGCCTATGGTTTACCCCATGAATTGGTCAACTACAATCCTTGTTTTCCACCCCATCTCTATGGTGAAGATGATTAATGTTTAAGGACTATTATCTACCCCTTAGGTAATCATGCCTTTCCGAATCTATTTTATATTCATAACTATGAACATATAATCTCCTTGCACTCATATCATTCTTATTTTAATTAGTATTCCTTGTTAAAATCTCATATAAAATCAACATGTGATAATGCCAATACAAAGATCATATATGTAAACATCCATTTTAATTCAATTCTACAACCTATATACTAGATTCCTACCTTATCATTGTATTTTACTAACTGTATATTGACAGTAATAAATTCATATATACTTATTTCTTTTATCCTCTATAATCTTACAAATATTAATTGAATAAGAGAAGAGACTTACCTGTGGCACCTTGCTTGAATGCTTTTGATAAATGGTTGATTGCTGCAGATCCGTTGCCTTCTACCTATCCGCTGCTCCCTAACTTCCTACTTACTGCTGTATCTTATCAATGACTGTAGATGCTATGCCTTATTTATTCTATACGCTGTTCACTGTGTTTCCTGGATATTTTTATCTGTTCTTACTTTCTCCTGATCACTGAATTTACTGTTTCTCCCTCCTTTTTGAGGAATAATGGATCCCCTTTTAAACTTATCGAAGGGTCTTCTCAATACCAAGAGACACATTGTCTCATTTCAAAACAACTGCTGCCTCATAATTCTTAAGTTTATATTAATTTGTTTATATTCTTTATAGGGTTTGCCATACAAGACTTGTCTTATATGAGATTATTTATACATGTTTATTATATATTTAAATACTTATATTTATATTATTAATATTAATATTTTTATATTTATATTTATATAATATATCATATTTATTTTATAATATGTTTATTATTATACTTATAGTATTATATTATTATAATAATATTTAATTTATAATAATTAATTTTATGTTTATTCTTATATAATATAATAATATATATAATGATTCTATCATTCAAATTGATATTTTATAAAAGCAACTTCATCGTCTTTTAACATGATGTTTAAATCTTTAATTTAAACAATGTCTTAATATGGGGACATGACACTACCCTAAGTAGAAAATATTATAGTGATTCATTGATTAGTTCATCCTAGGGGTGATAACCTTAAAGAAACATAATTTTTTTAGAAGTTGCAATTTTGTTTCAATTTTGAATCTTGATTTGTGCCTGTGTAGTACATTTGAGTTGAAAAGATGTAAAGTTAAACAGGGTGTACCTCTAAAGTATTGTTGCCAAGAGCTTTCATCTCAAATGTGTCTCAAATTAATTTGTAAGAATAGATCTATCTTTGCATTTAGTGTTATTGGAGAATGCAGTATGATGGACTACTATCGTAGAGTCTAGTGTCCTAGATTGATCTACATTTCCAAGATAAGTGCATCAACCGAGACCAAATGACAATTCTACTATGTGGTAGGTTTCAAGGTTTGTAAAAATAGATCTATCTTTGCATTTAGTGTTATTGGAGAATGCAGTATGATGGACTACTATCGTAGAGTCTAGTGTCCTAGATTGATCTACATTTCCAAGATAAGTGCATCAACCGAGACCAAATGACAATTCTACTATGTGGTAGGTTTCAAGGTAGTCTAGAGATTAAGAATTTGTATTATAAGGGTAGCTCATGATTTTGTTTAGAGATTAAGTTTCACGTGCCTTGTCTATGCTTCCACATTCTGCATACATGTCTACCTGGGGAGTTACAGCCACAACATTTGACAAAATTCTTGTATCCTTTATCATGTGATGGATGTCCATACCCTGTTTCGAACCTCCCATTTTGACACATGCAGGGAGGATGCTAGGAAAGGTTGCAGAGTCTGGCTTTACACCTACCAATTGCATTTGCTTGAAAGTTTCTAAATCGTTTTCAACAAACCCATTTTGTGCATATCCTGCAGTCATAGCATTCCATGAGACCACATTTCTTTGAGGCACCCAGTCAAACAGTTCAGGTGCCTTGACTATGCTTCCACATTTTAAATACATGTCTACCAGGGCATTTACAGGTACACCATCTGATAAAATTGCTCTATCCTTTATCCTGGACGTCCATACCCTATTCGAAACCTCCCATTTTGGCACAGATTGGGAGTAGTATGCTGGCGAAAGTAAATCGATCAGGTTGGAGACCTGTTTGTTGCATATGGTGAAAGGCCATAGTGAAACAGTGTCACTGCCTCGAGAGGACATCCATGTCTTCTCCACGAGCATCCACCAATGTTTCACAGCACGACAATGGTTTGAATTCAAACTGAGCGGTGGTGCCCGTAAGTTGCTAGGGTTACGGTTAACGGGAATAGACCAAACTTCCGCACTTGAATGTTACGAGGAACGGAAACGGTCGTTAAGGAACGAAATTGTTAAGCGGGCCCCACAGGACACCTAAGCGGTCAAAGGTTAAAGGTTAGAGTGTGTTGTTTAAGCCCGGCTTAGCCCAAATCCTATGTCTAGACGTAGACCAATGAGAAATCAACGTTTTTTTTAATAGATGGACGGACATACTTTTAATCATCTTGCACCAATATAAGACGTTCGCAGCCGTCGATCCCCCAACTCAGGGCGTTCATCTCGCCTTCGGCGTAATTATACAACTATTTTGAAGTTTACTAATGGAAGTTTCTTATAAGATTCTATACATATCATAACATTCCAACGTGATTCTTAATTGGAACTCTGCATTGTAAACGAAACCGGTGGACTATTTCTGCATAGAGATGTCCGCAGCTTGTTGATCATCGATTACATCTATTGCTGCAACATAATAAAAACCCTGTTTCTCCGATTGAAACAAGACAAATCAATTTGTTTCTGCCGTGCTGTTCGATGTAACCAATGCGGTGAATTATTCATCATATACCAAGTTCACAATTAACAGACTATTGTGAGGAGCTTGCAAGCCTAAGTTAGGGAATCAATGATGGAAATTGTTCGCATTTTTATCCATGCACTTTTATACTTGCTTGTAGTGGCAGAGGCAGGTGACTGGTTAAATCTTGGCAATGAACTGGGCATCAATGAAACTCTGGTATCTGATAATAGCATGTTTAAACTGGGGTTTTGGCATGATGAAAGTCTGGCACCTGATAATTATTATTTGGTCACATCGTTTGCTTCCGCTTCTCAGGACAACGCCATCAAAACGTGGGGTGTGTACACCCCATGCCGCAAACGATTTTGTAAGCTGATCCTCAGTCGTCGAAGAGGGTTGATCATCCGTGGAACCAACTGGAGCAGCGGTGTCGATGGAACAGATGCACATAGGGCTCGCCTCACAAACGAAGGCAACTTAATTGTGCTTGGCAGGATGGAGATCACCTCTGGGAGTCGTTTAATCACCCTACAAATACTCTTCTTCCAGGACAAATGATGAAAGTAGGGCAAGTTCTCTTTGCCAGGCCTTTGCTAAACTATTTTTTGTTCCCCCACTATTTTCTTAGATTAGATGCAAATAACGGCATTACTCTGGATAGCGCTCGTCTGCGAAAGATTGGCTTTGCAATCAAAACATCTGTGTGTGAGGGATGCATGTACGCTCAACTTGATCAGAGCGGGAGGTTCAATTTTATTCTTGATGGCCCTGAACCTCAGACCGTTGCATCCTTCAACTCCAATACACCTGTTATGAGTATGGTGCATGTGGACAGCATTAGAGATCTTGATATTTACGTTTGGAATGGGAGCACATAGCTCTCTTCTTTGGATTTCACCTTTACTCTCTATCTCCAAGACTTGGTGGATTCACCCTCTCCAGAGCCAGATATAAAGCCCACAAGAAAACCCAAATGGGTTACACCTTTTGTGATCCTTTTGTCTGTAGGAATTTTTGTATTGGGTGTTGGGTCGTCTTACTGCATGTGGAAGAAATTTCAGAAAAGAAAAAAAGCAATATCGTCGCCCTCAGAATTTGCTGCTCCTATAAGATTCGGCTACAGGTCTCTGAAAATAGCAACTAGAAACTTTTCGGACAAGCTCGGTGGAGGAGCCTCCGGTTATGTTTATAAAGGAAAGCTCAGAAACAATACTCTTGTGGCTGTGAAGATTCTGGACAGATCAAAAAAGGGCGAAAAAGAATTTGAAGCAGAGGTGATGAGCATTGGGTCTATTCACCATGTAAACCTGGTACGCCTCATTGGCTTCTGCGTCGAGGGAAAACATCGTAGACTGTTAGTGTATGAGTACATGGAGAATGGGTCTCTAGACAAGCACCTCTTCAGCACTACATCTGTTCTTCCATGGCCTGTGCGCTTCAACATTGCTCTTGGCATAGCGAGAGGAATGAACTACTGTCACGACCATTGTCGATCGCGTATTGTGCACTGTGATTTGAAGCCCCAGAATGTCCTTCTGGACACTCAATTGGTTCCTAAAATATCAGACTTTGGACTGGCAAAGCTCATGTCCAGGGGACAAAGCTGCACTCTCACATTTGCAAGAGGAACCAGGGGTTATCTCGCACCGGAGTGGATGGGTGATGTCCCCATCACTGTAAAAGCAGATGTGTATAGCTATGGCCAAATGTTGCCGTAGATCATTGGTGGAAGAAAGAACTTGGTTCCCACTGCCAGCCCCAATAAGCAGTATTATCCTCGCTGGTCCTTCAAGGAGACACTGAAAGGAAATATTGAGAGTGTGTCAGATCCTAGGCTTGGAAGTGAGGTTGATCTTCAAGGTGAAGGTGGCATTTTGGTGCATTCAATGGAACAGTGTCTCCAGGCCTTCCATGGAAGAAGTGGTACGAATGATAGAAGGGTCCATGGAAGTATCGATGCCACCACATCCCAAAAATCTTTCCCTCCCGGCAAATCTTTTATGAAGGGGATGATCGCGAGTGATACTTCCACACCACTTTTATTCCTTTCTATTAAAGGAACAATGGTATGGGTTTTGCTTAGGAGTTGTAAGGTTCGAAGAATGAATTTTAGTATTAAAATGAGTTTAAAACTGTAAGCAATTATTAATGGTAGTTTCACATAGTTATAGTCAATATAGGGCATTAAAAATGTCTATATTAGCTAGGAATGGTCGTAATTAGATTAGCACTCCATGATGTGAGGGAGATGTCGAATACTATCCCAACATTTAAGGAATTTGTTTTTTTAATTGATAAATTATATTTTGATTCGTTTAATATGTGACTTAATTTTATGGGATGTAAGTGATTTTAATGTTTATTTTTATTTTTTAAATATTTTTTTTTATGATTTTAATAATGATGTAGTTTATAATTAAATATGAAAATAATGATGAAACATAAAGTTTATATGATTGTTAAAGATATAAAAATGGTAAAATGAAGGCTTCACAAGATCTTAATTTACTGAGAGGTTAAATTTTGGTATTGAGGGACATTGATAGATACCAAATAATGTAGTGGAAACTTAATGTTAAGAGAAAGTGATAAATTTTAAGGTTACAAAAACAAGAGGAAATTACATGATTTCAAAAAATTATGTGATACATTTATAGAAATCACTAACAATTTGAATATGTTGACCAAGTTGGAGAGAGGAACATCTACTCAAGTGTGAGCATTAGTATATGATCTTCTAGAGTTATTTTATATATTGAAAGAAGTTCTTCTCAAATTTGGCATCAATAGGTAGAAATTGATCCAAGAGTGTAATCAATATAATGTTTCTGTTTAGTATTACATGAGATTACATGTTTACATATTTATAGGTGAAACTTGTGTCTAGTCCGCTAGAATCACATTGTGTGATTGTACTCCATAACTAGATAATTACAATCTATATCTTTATCTTTATTTAACTAGATTGTTTTTGGCTATGTCAATTCTACATCAACATTTATTATAGAATCATAAAAATGCAAGAAGTGGCTCATAATATATGGTATCAAACCTACTTAATGAGAATAAAAAATATAGGTTTAAAGAAGGAAACATCATTCTAAATGTTAAAATATAGACAAATAACATAAGATGCAAATCATACCTATTATTTGTGGAAATGCAAATGAGAAATATCATCTTATTTGATGAGTGTCTCATGTAGTAATATATGAGTTAGAATGGGCCATGATATTTATTAGAAATTTGAATAATGTGAAAACTATATTATATCAAATATATTCTATTTTGCAAACAAAGAATCTAATGAAGTCGTAGTAGGTTGAATTGCTTATGGTTGAGACCTAATTGATTCATAATTCCAATTTGTATATATGAGAATCAAATACTTTGTTTTAGACATGCAACAATAACATTATGCATCCAAAGAACGACAAGGACTAAAAGAATATTCTCTATCCAAGTTGGAACTACAATTTCACAAGATACCTATATTTAACACTTTGAAGTACATAATTGTTCTTGCAAGGATGTTATAGACCAAGGAAGATTCATCTGTGATCCTTCATCTTAATTCCTCTTTTCCAAACACTAGGTAGTATCACAATGCATCATATGCAATCCCATTTATGCATGCTAGTGAGGAAACAAAACATTAAACACTTTCATGATAATGTTTTTCTTGTCATAATTTAGAAATTATTTTGTAGAAAGCACAAAAGTGGAAGAAAGGATGTCGGATATTCACCTACAAGTTCACTTGTAGAAACACAATCTATGAACTATAGTCATAATTTTGGATAGTAAGCAAGGGCTTACATTGTTGTTACTTTGGGAGTTTGATGTAGGGGTATCACATAGGCTAGTTGGAGGCATTGATTTTCTATTGGTTTTTGTCTTGGAGTCATTCTAACCTTTTCTAGTGGTGTATTAAATGCCCATCAAAGGAGTACATGAGATGGATCAATTTAAAATATTTTTAGGTTGCTCTCTTCATTAATACAATTAATCTAGGTTCTCAAATTAAAGATTTGAGCACTAGAATTAAAGGTTGAATTAATGACTTGGTTGTTTGGATATTGAATCCACTTATTTTGGTGTCTATGAGGAATTTTAGGTAGGATTTCAGACAGATTTTGAGAGGGAAATCAAGTGTGATGAAAGAGAAGTTAGACAGAAGAAGAAGGGCCACATGGGAGAGAATTCAAACAACAAAAAAAAGTAAAAAATAAAATAAGAGGAAGAGAAGGAGAGTTTGTAGGTTTATGACAAAACAACCTAGTAGGTTGTGTCAGAACAAGACTAAGAATTTTTTATGGTGCAAGGGATGGTTAAGAAAGTAAGGTAGCAAACAAAGGGAACATAATAGAATGAGTTTACATAGGTATTGGACATAGTAGAGAAAAGATAAAGAAGAGGAGGTTTCGTGGAGAAGGGACAACTAGAAGACAAGGAAAGTGTAATTGGTGAGATACTATCCTTTTAGGAGATCTTTATTTTGCATTTACATGCTAGAGAAGGAAGTGAAATGGCATGTAATGAGAAGAGAGGATTAAGGAAATAATATTTTGTCTCATCAAACAAGAAGAAGAAATCTACATTGGAGGGAAGGAGTTAGGGAATGAAATGAAGAATTTTAGAAAAGAAGATACCAAGAGAAAGGTGGGGACCATGGTTCCTATGAGGAAATAGGTTAAAGGAATAAGAAATTAGGAAGAGGAAAAGGGTATTTGTTGCCATGTGAAATATTTTAGATTGAGGAGAACAAGACTAAGTGTTGGACAAATTGGGGTAGGCAGTCTCTATTCCTCTTAGTATGTTGTCATAAAAGTCAAGTAGTTGTAATTTATATAATTTTAGTCAATTAAAGAAAAGAAAATATTTTATTTTAATGTTGGTCATTACAGTATCCATGTGACATATCTTCTTCTATGGGAATTTTGGGGATCGTTATTAAATACTTGATTGGTTTCTTGTGTTGGTAGTGGTTTCTTGTTTGTGTATTTGGAAAATGCATATGTGAGTGTGCTTGTGTCATTGTTGTTGCAACAATAGGGCTAAGTGTTTGGTCCAATAAAAGTCATCTGCAACAACTAATAAGGTCAGTTTTTTGGCATGGTGGCGTGTATTTGAGATCATGTAGGGATCTCCTCTCTCTTTAGTTGTTGTACCTTGATTTTTTGTTATTTACCATATTTGAGAAAGTTGTAATATATAGTTATTTATAAAATTTTATTATGGTATGGAAAAGTGATAATTGTATGTTTACCTCATTCTTTTATTGGAGAGTGATCTATCCATGTTTGGGATGTGGCCTCTACTTTGTATTCATGTTGTGTTATTGATTTAATGAGAAATTGAATCTTAGTTTGAGATGAAATATCATGATTGTATGTAAACCCTAGTGTGTACTTGTGAATGAAAATGATAGATTAATCATTTTATGTAGTATTTTAGATGTTGTGAATGTATGTAAATAAATAGTAACATGTTTATATACTCAATTATTGATTTTGGAAGTTGAATGTGTTTTCATGTCTCTTTGTTACATTTTTAGTAGATGAATGCTTGCATGTGTAGTGCATTTGTTGGTAAAATGAATATTAGTGTTTTGTGAGTTAAGCATTTCATAATTTAGCTTTAAAACATTATAGTTTCTTGTTTCAAACCATTCATTAATAGCTCATAAATCAAGGGGGTTATGCACCATGTCTTGTGTTTGTCTCTTCAATGTCACTATAGCCTCTAGCCATGCATTTGTTTGAGAATTTTCTAGTTGATCATGCTTCTTAGTGTTGAAACATGGTATTGGAGGTTAGTTGGGTTGGTAGGCTCATTGGGGTTTCTCTTTTTTTGCCTAGATTTCTATTTTTTTGAGTCTTCAATAGTCTATGTTGTTTTGAATCACCTATTTTCAATAGGGATAATTTACACTAGCAACATGGGTGATTTGCTTGGTCACCTAAGTGATTTTCATTGGAAACAAAGGTGAGTTGGTCTCAACAAGAGCGATTTGGAGATAGTGAGAAAAAGATAAGAAAATAAATACTTTTTTTCTCTTTGAATGTGGATGGTTATGTGCAATATGTGTAAACTATGATGCAAATTAAGGTTATGTCATGGTAACATGCAAACTAAGACACTTAGGGCTATATCCAACTAGCCAAACCTAAATTAACAACCACTAATGAGTTGGGATAGATAATGCAATCAATTTCTAGATGAAACTATGCTAATCGAATGCATACAAGACTTGGAAACTTAAAATTACTATATTAAAATACATAAAATAGGAAACAAAGGGCTTAGATTCACTTGGATTGAAAAGTGGTCTTTATGAAAGTTGTTGGAAATTTAATTCTACACCTACCTATGAAATTTTTAGGCAATATGAGAAAAGTACAAGGCCGTGACTAGAAATTAAAATGACCTATAGGACTGCAATGTCGAGTCCTAATAGTCATTTGGAAGACAACGTCCAAGGGGGTAGCCTTGTCTAGGGAGTAGACAATGATTTGAGATTGAAAAAGGGACTTGGTAACAACCTATCTCAAGTCCTCAAAGATGCCCACATGTCAATGGCCAAAAAAGATGCCTACTTAATAGGGAGCCTAAAATGTGTCAAAGCATGCAACAAAAACAAAGAAAGTGAATTGGAAAGTTGGAACAGGTTCACCTACTAGATAGAATGATGAGGTCCAAGCACTAAAATGGATGATTATAGACACCATGATGATACAACCCAAGAGTTTTTAGCTTTTGATCTATAGATTAGACTTGAAATTATTTTACAAACTTAAAGTATAGACAATGTTATCGTCAAGTAGGGTATGAATGGTAGAGGGTACAAAGGATAACATAGGTGATAGTCAATAATTACATCTATGGTGGAATTGACCCTAAGGTTGACACTGTGAATGATCATAGACCATCAGATGTAGAGCTAGGACTACCCAAGTAACCCAATAAAAATCATTAGTTGACATTTAAAGCTATCATTGCATATGGATATGGGTCAAGAATAGCATGTGGGTGCCATGACCACATAGGTTATGAGGTACATGTTGATGGGTGTTTTGACACACTCACAAATAGTGCAGATAGAACACAAGATGCACCACCTCTCCTAAAAGAAAACTAACTTCAAGAGGTTGATAACCCCAAGGTCCTTATTAGTTGGGTCTTAGCCATGTTGCATAGATCAATGGACTATGTCGTTGTACCTATACAAGAGGCTTCTAGTAATCAAGTAAGCATATGGTTAATTGCACAAGGAGAACGACAAATAAGATAAACAATGCATAAACGGGTTGCTTCAATCATCTATTGCTCATAAATGAACATCTACAATGCTCTACTAGCAATAGGGAAAGTTGAAAACATGATAATCTAAGTTATAACATCAATTTATGAATGATAAGATCATAATCTAACCCTAACCTACTCCTAAACTAACCAAATCTATAAAAAATGGATAAAAGGATAAGGGTTTTTAGAGAGTAAACAAAATGAAAAAATGAAGTAGGTCAGCTTTGTATTTGATTTACAGTCCTTCATCTTGGAATATCTGATGAAACCATTAACCTACAATACTATAACCAATTTTTCACAAAATTATAAACATCATAGTTGCAATATTCTAAGGAATTTTGTGAAAATGATAAAGTAATTGCACAAAACTACCATATTGCATGCGCAAGTATTACTCAATCTTTGTAAACAATCAGTCCTTTATTGAGTTTCACCAATTAATCCAAGTTTAAGAACAAAAAATGAAAATACATCACCACCCAAAGTGGAGAACTAGGTTTCCATTGGCATGTGACAACTTTCAGCAGGATTCCCACACCATGATTTCCCTTTTGTCCTTATGCACTCAGCCTTGATTTCCTTAGATTCTCCCCTTTAAAAATGAAAAAAAACACTCTTCCTTTTATGGAGGTTTCCTTTGCATTACACTTTACACTTTGTTCAAGTCAGCTTACATTTAAAATTTAGGAATGCCCTTATAGCCCATAGGACCTAATTTACAAGTTACAAGTTACACCATTTCTCCATGGGTAGGATAGGTCCTATTTGGACATCCTATAAAAGAAGTACATCATAAAATCAAAGTTACATTTCTTTTGTCTTCCTCATGCAATTGTAGCTCTCCATCCATCAAGTATAAATGATCTTGTGCAACTATAGAAGATTGAATCATCTAATTTCAACATGCTTTCCTCATTGCTCAGCACACCTCCATAGTGTTTCCAACACCCTAGACTTGCAATCACACAAAAGGGAGCATCAAACTTCATTATCAAATCAAATCAAGTAATATATCATCAAGATACATCTTTCCAAGCACTAATTTTTATAAGTTCTGAATTCTGCGCAAATTTGTTGTCATTGACAACTTCACAAATTTGTCATCATCTTAAGCTTTCAACCCTAGACCCTCATCATTTTCATGAGTCCTATCTTTCTTATGTCTCGTCAATCCTTTAAGTCCATCATTATGAGTGCAATGTAATCAAGAAATCAAAGATCATTATGGCTATCCAAGGGATGATAGAACTATCATGATTACAATTTGAGGACAACTGTTGGTGCTCTCAAAGTAAACAAAGCCCTTCTATGCATTCAAGTCTCTTGGTCACCTATATTAATTGACATCTAGACAAACAATCAAGTGAGATTCATAGGGTTGATACTCTCCCAAATGTCACAAGGCTTTGGATAGATTATTGATTGTTTAGATAGTCTTATAGGTATGACAATCTATTTGTCATCCACCTACCACTTATGCCTTCACATTATTCCCATGCAGCATTCTTTGATGCTTCAATCAACTTATTCATACCCCCCTCTTTTAGCCAAGGATATGGTTATTTTTCAGATCCCATAACCTATGAACTACCATAAGGTATGTGGCTGGTCATGACTTATGACAATCATAATGGCTGATAACAGTCCCCTTTTCATGATTATTGGTAGTCCATATTTGCATAGAACATTCCTTTATAATGAAAGTCTCACCCTTACACTTGGATTGATACACTTAACCTTGCATTGACATCCTTTGATCACACTCCTGGACATAGCATAGAGGATATGACTCATTAGTATCATGACAATCCTTTAACTGTACAACACTCTTTTATGGCATTGGATCAATAACGTATACATGTACTTTATCTTAAAAAATGATCTCTCATTCTTAACACGTGTCTCAATCCCTCTAAGAAATAGCCTTTAGCATGGTAAGGAACAAGATAAAGTTTAGGGTTCCAAGTTGACATTTTAGGGTTCAATTCATCTAAAATTTACCCACAAAACATTGTAAATTGAAAATGCATTTCCATATTTGAATCTTTCACCACTAAAATGTTGAACTAAATAGTTGCACAAAGCCAACAACAAAAGAGGAATTCCTAGATAAAAAAGGCAACTTGCAGGTGGATGTTGGCCAGCTGATGTTGATAGAACTATGAACACCTTTGTTCAAAGACACATGTCAATTTAGGGGTGATTTTGGTGTGTTTTCTCTATGGAAACTGTCTTCAACACTGTTTGGGTTGCACTGTGTAGTTTAGTCATCTTCTCTTTGTGGGTGGGAGACAAATGACAACGAAAATGACCTTTTTTCGCTTTGAATATACCTTTTTTTTTAAATAATAAAATAAGACCTTCGAGAAAAGGCAACCTTTGCTCGAAGGTCAACCTTTTCTCGAAGGTGATTTCAACAAAATCTTCAAGAAAAGGTACCTTTGTTTGAAGAAATCTCTTCGAATGAAGATGTCCGCTAAATTTTTCTCCACCTGATTTAAAAAATTTGATGTCCCAAGTTTGGGACCCAGTATTATGGGATGACCCAATTGTTACTTGAGATCAAGGATCAAGTCCCCAACACCATTATTTCTAGAAATCACAAGATCTCACCGTAAGATTCCACACATGCCATTAGAATAAACATTGTTGTAGCACACGTAATCCAAGAGGAGTTGCCATGGCTCTACAAGTTCTAAAATGTCTCCTAACTTCTCCCTTGTAGAAGTCATTTTTTTCCCACCTCTTCTTTGTTGCTCCTCCCAAAATTTGTCCCTCCTCCCTCCTCACTGAGAAGAAAAAAAGATTGAAAGAAGGTAGCATCATTCTAACTTTAGGAAATTAAAAACATTAGGCCCACATGGATGTTACCAACATATTCCTTGTGATTTTTGATCAATTTCAAAAACAAAATATCAAATTTTGATTTCATATGAAAGAGTTATTCTTGTTGCAAGAATGAATGCAAAAAATAGCTTCAAACTAACATACCTAATATTTGGAGTAGAATCTAAAAAAATTACCTCATCCACAGTGAAGTACTTAGGACTAGCTTTCCAACACTTGTAAACATTAAAAAATTAGACTCCCTAGTCAAAAGTTATGTTAATTTCAAAAAATAAATTCATAATACAAATAAAAGTGGCCCCTAGACACTATTAGGGTGGCACCACTAGATAGGGTTGAGTGGTGGTGGTGGAATGGGGTGGCACCACTAGATAGGGTTGAGTGGTGGTGGTGGAATGGGGTGGCATAATCAAAATAATACAATAGAAAAATATTGATGGTGGTAGCCAACTAAGGTGGTGGAGCTATGATTGAGTGGTGAATCAATGGTGGTGATAGCCATGCTACTCACTACTTCTTAGCACATCTGGGGTTTGCAAGGACTAGGGCCTAATTGCACTCTATGACTAGCCACTTCAATTTAAAGCCTAGTCATTGACATCACCAACACTTAACCCTATAAACTTGCAATTTGTGGACTTCACCCTTGCCATGCTAACACTATAGGTATTGTACAAGGGCTCAAACTTTCTCTGATCAAACCTTTCCTCAGCAACTCCTGTATGTGTCTATTCAATTCTTCATTTTTTGTCGATGTCATTCGGTGTGCTACTTTGTTAGGAAAAATTGCTCCCGGTATAAGATCCATGTGATTACTAATACTTCTAATAGGTGGCAATCATTTAGGTACATTATCTTGTATGATGTCTTCGTACTCTGTCAACAACTCTTTTATCTCCTCCAGTTTTGATTCTTCATTCTCTTGCTTCAATGTTTTAGGCTTCTTAGGAATCAAGGCATAACACATATTCTCATGTCTCAAACCATCAAGAAATTTTCTTCCATCTACCAAATAGATTCTAGCATTCCCACATACTTCACTCTTAGGATCATCCTCCAAAGGAATCAAAGTAATTCTCTTTCCATTTGATGTTATAGTGTATGTATTCTTTCTCCCATCATGTATAACTTTTCTATCATACTACCAAGGTCTACCCAACAAGATATGACATACATCCATAGGCATAATATCACACAAGACTTCATCATGATAAGATCCAATATGAAATTTCACCAAACATTGTTCACTCACCTGTACCTTAAATGATCATCCTAAATCCATGCTATCTGATAGGGCTCAGGGTGTTTCAATCTTTCCAACTTCAGCTTAGTCACCATCTCCTCTGAAACTAGGTTATCTGAACTACCACTATCAATCACAACTTTACAACACTTACCTCCTGATTTGCATCTTGTCCTGAACAAACTTTTCCTCTGTGGTGGTTCCTCATTTGTTTCAACTTGAAATAATACTCTCCTCATCACCAATGATTCTCCTTTCTCCAACTTACCAACAGAACTAGGCGATCCAATAGGTTCTTCTTCAACATAGGCTGCTCTTCCACTATTCTTTGTCTTCTTACTTGTACTATCCTGATTACATTCAAATTCTCTATGTCGTTCACCTCCACACTTGAAACAAGTACCTCTGAATGTTCTCTTATCAAATCCTCTTTCCTCTCTTTTGTATGCTTCATTCCGGTATGCACTAGGGTTTCCTCTCCGGTAAAAATTGTTGTCATCTCTCTAGTAAACATTATTATTCATATCCTCCTTCCTGAATGTGTTGTCAAACTTGTTCTGCTCTGAATGTGATCTATCTCCTCTGGAAAATATTCTACCTCTCTAAAAGTTACCTCCTCTGCCTTTTTCTCTCAAATCATGTCTTTTATTCATCTTCTCTTCATCTTTCAGGGGAAACTAATATGCTTCTTCCAAAGATGTCATCCTTACCAAACTTAGTTCTTCTTGAATGTTCAATCTTAGTCCATGGATGTATCTAGCTACTTCTCCTTACTTGCTTCACTATGTCATGTCCTTATAATCATCTTATGAAATTCTTCAGTGTACTTCATAGATTTCTCCTTCTATCTCAAGTTTTGCAATCTTTTCAACAGCTCCAACTCATAGTTAGCAAGTATGAATTGATTCTTCAATTTTATCACCATCATATCCCACTTCGTAATCTTTTCTATTCCTCTTTTGTTTCTTTCCAACTGAACTTCTTTCCACCATATAGCAGCATGTCCTTTCAGCTTTTTCTTTGCAAATTTCACCTTCTCCGGGTCTTCAATTTCTTCATATTCAAAGTATTCTTCCATGTCATTTATCCAGTCAATCAATTCTTCAGGGTTCAAATTACTAGTATAGCTCAGTACAGAAACTCTAGGTCTCTTCCCAATCTTTGAAATAGCTCACAAAATGTTTACTAGATCTGATTCTTCTTCTTCGTCACCTCCTAGGGTTTTACTAGTTTGTTCAACGGATTGAAATTCCTCTTCATCATCACTTTTAACATTAGGTCTTGGTGTCAATCCTCTTCGTCTATCTTCTTCAACAGCATCCAAATGAATTCGCATTGTTTTCATCATCTCCATCATCTCATCCAATCTACCAGCCATTGTTCCAACAGTAACAACTCTCCGTGGTGGCATTCTTCCTAGGATCAAGTGCAAACTGCCTCAAGTTCAGCGATCGGGCTACTAGGTGACAACTGCCTCACACTCGACGATCAGTTGCGACACAAATAGCCTGCCTCAATTTTGGTGATTTGTCCACATCAAGATCTTACGAAATTTCCTCACCAACTTTGCTCAATTTACTCCCAAAGATTTGAATTTTTGCTCAGATACCACTTGGTGCAGTCACGGTAGGAGGGTTCATAGAATGAATTGTCCAAACTGTGCAGTAAGAGTAGAAACAACAGGAACAACTCAAAGATATGAAACAAACACAGATTTAGTCATTCTGTATATAATAGAATTTAAATACAATATGGCCGGCATCATGCGAGCTTACAAGTAGGGATCAAAGGCCTGATTACAGAATATCAAAATATGCGCAAGATATGGCTTTGAAGTCCTCTTGTGAAAGAGCCAACTATCTATCTTCTAAATCATGAGAACTATGCTAACTACTTTCCTAGGGATCTATTACATTTTCATATATCATCTCCGGTACAAAATATTCCTCCACATTGGCCAAGGAAGGTCACAAACTCCAATGAAGAGTTGTAACGTGTGTAGACGGATAGGTCAAACCTAATCATGTAGAACACTTTTGCAAATGAATGGAATGATGTACGGATCTCAGGGAAAGTCGGCCATGAACCAAAGATCATTGAATGATGTGTTATTAAGATCCACAAGTCAAGGAATGCTCTGCAAGTCTTCTCCTTTAGTAGATTATCAGAGACTGTCAGGGTGCTCTATTCTGAGAAAATAGCTGATCTTCTGATAGCGATAACTTTCCAATGATTGAACCAAATTCTCTGAATTCTGGATATGATGTAGATGAATGAATCTAGATGCTAAGTCTAGCTCCGCAAGATTTGAAATGCAACTGCGGTAGAATGTGGACCAAAATACAGAAACTGCTTCTGACTGAACTACCTGAACTAAACTGGAAAATGAAAGGAAACAAACTAAACTGCAAACAACTGAAATGCAAATGTTTTTGGTTTATACAAGATTGCTCTTGAACCAGGGATGCTCCTGCATCATCCTTCTCCATCAAGACATCAACAGTCTTTCCATTAAGTAAAGTACTGTGTTCTGGGAGGCTAGGTGAATGCGATGATTTCATGGATTCTGCATTAGATGCTAGAGTATCATTTGATGAACAATTTTTTTCCCAAAATATGATTCTGCATTTAAACAATAAGAAAATCCATGAATATGATGATAGTGGGGCAAATTGTCATGAGCTCCCATGAATTCAATTAATGCTTCATCTGTTGAAAAATTATCTAATGGGATATCTCCTAGTAGAAATTTTTTGTCTATCATCTTAGGATATATCAGATTGAGTGTTGATATAGTGTTAACATTAAGATTAAAACATTTGTAAGCTTTGGTGGGCTTCAAAAGACGGTATCTAATACTAGCCAAGTAGTTATGTGCAATAGCTTCTAAGGGTACTGGTGGTGTTCACCTAGGGTTAGGGTTTTGAATTCGAGTTTGCAAGTTCCTGTGTGTATTCCTTCAAACCCTTAGTGCCTTGGTTTAAATTGTTCCTCCCTCTACATGCAGTATTTTACCGCTTTTTCCTGTCGCGCCTAAGAGAAATGTTAAGTCTTGTATGTGCAAGGGTGAATTGTATATTGGCAGGCTTGAAAATCTCAATCGGCTTCCAAAAATGGTGAAAAAATTGAGTCATATGCATTTTAGATGCATATGCAAAGGCGAAATCTTTCACAGATTCTTGGGAATATTCTGCCGTTGTATGCATTTGAAAATGCATATCGGGCTTAGAAGGATGTATGTACATTGGGGGAATCTTCTGCAAGATTCCAGGAATATGCCGCTGTTGTATATTGGGTTCACTTGTATGTGTTTTGTTGTACATCCTAATATACATCGGCTACATGCATTTGAAAGATACAAGGAAAAATATGCAAAGGTGGAATATTCCTTGAAGATTCCCTATTTGTATGTGAGAAGGTTTGTATGTTTGACATACAAAGGTGCCAGTATACTTTTGCTACAGTGCAGTGGAGAGATGCATGTGGTGCGGCCCGCGGACAAACAAAGGGTGAATGTATGTCCAATATGCAATCAAATGTGCAAGCGAAATATACATTCCGGACCTGAAGGAGAAGTCAGATGCAGCAGATAAATTTTTGAGATCCACCTTGTATGTATGAGGCGTGTGTATACGCAGTTATACATTAAGTTATGCAAGCAAAGGGACATACAACCCGGATGCGATGGAGGAATAATATGCAACGAATAATGATTTCAAGTCCGTGGTTTGTATGTATGTGTGTGTTGTATATCGCGAATATACAATGGTGAGAGATACAAGCCGGACCCAAGTAAGTTTTTAATCTACCTCGTGAACATTTGGGGTCTGCCTTGTATGGTAAGCAATTGTATGCGTGTGCTAAGGCCTATATGCAGAGAGACTATTGCCAAGACCATATGTATCAGCCAACCTTCCTTGGGTCATTCCGATAGCTGATGGTAATCAAGTGCACAACGACGGGGGACGAATCACAAGCTGCCACGTGCCTGGGAACTATTGCATGTATATGCATTTTGAATATATAAGAGATTTTGAGAGGTGAACAGTGGTGATTGTATATGCATTTGAACATGCATATACAAGGGTGAAAAAGGCAAAATGAAGAAGTGAAAAGCTAGCGATAGAATCATGGGGTGCCTACGTGGCACGTTTTCACTAGCCGACGACTAGTCAGTGTGATTTTGAGCCGTGGATCTCAGCGATAGGAGTGGATCGACGACCTTGTTTTGAACCTGCAGTGATGGTTTTTCCTGAGCGTGTGCGGCCATTTTTTAGCAGGAAAATCTCCAGATGCATCTGTTGTTGCATCCCGCAGGTAGTTGAGCTTTAATGGTGGTTGTGCAGAGACATCGATGGGTGAGGTGACAGGTGAACTACCAGGCTTGCGAAGAAAACCCTCAGGCAGTGGTGCAGATCCCGATTCCACCTGCTCTTTCCTCTTTGTCTCTCTGCTACATTAATTATTTTGAGCGTCATTTCTCATGCATTGTATCTGGCAGGATTTTTGACTTGTGATGCAATTAACTTGTTGGATGTACAGTTTGGCTATATGAGGAGCAAACTGTATCATTCATTGGTTGTTGAAAATTGGACAAATTTTGGTGTTGCAATAGGAATACAACTTTCTGGTGACTCTATTTCAGCTGTCTTTGTAAGTTTATGAGTTGTATGTTGTATGTATTATGCACAAAATTATCAATTTCATGTTGATTTAAATGAGTAATGCTTCATTGCGTGTGTTTTGTTATTTGTCTCCAGACTGAATGTGTTTTTCTTCTGACTCTAAACATCTAAGGGGTGTTATAGATTCTAGAATATAGGTTTTCTATATTGAATACTTAGTCTCTTACTTCCACTCAAGGAGTAGATTGAATGTTTTAGATTAAGTGTGGAGAAGAATACATTGTAGTAAGGATGTTTGTAAGCAGAAATAACTAAACACTATCTCTTGGGTATTGTCTGTAAGGCAGACATTTTAGAAACCCCTTGAAATCTGATTACTGTCTTAGGTCTGTGGTAAACATTCACATATATGTCTACTGACTCTGAGCCTTGGATAGGCACCGATCTGGTCTGGCATCTCTGTTGTAACCCTAAAGTCCTAGTTTTGCATCCAGATATAAATCAAATTCAAACTTCATACATAAACTTTTAAGACTTTAGAAGTAGTTTTAGGACCAAAATCCTCTGTCTACAACTAAATATAGGCCCAAAGCTAGCCCCTTTGCACTTATCTCACAGTTTTGGTCTACACAATAGAGGATTTATCTGCTTTGTGTCAACATCCCAGCAAATACATAGATGCATTTTATAGATGTTGAATAGGGAATACCCCCCTTAGTTCTGCAGAGCCTAAAGAAGAGGAGATATTTATATAGTCTATCTCCTATACTATTGGCCCCTGGCCTGGGAATTCTGTTGATCAATAATGGCTATTTTGTAAGGATTACTGGGAACAAGCATCCAGTCTAGGAAAATAACCAATAGAAATTGGCGACTCCACTGGGGAATCCTTTGTAAGAGAACCCAGATTTTAAAAGAAAATAATTCATAGTAATAGGTGGTGACTCCTAACCAATCTCCCAATCGGTAAAGTAAAAATTTGTATGCAAGGGAGAAGATCCCAACGTAACCCTTTGTTTGAAGAGTTACCCATAAAAATGATGTATAGGAAAAAAGGGACTGTTTAAGCCAATCAAGATGCTTCTCCTAGCCCCAGGAAAAATGATTTTATTCAGGACAATCTAGGATCCTCAGAGCAAACAATACCTTATTTTACAAACACTGAGGCTGAAATCCAGAATGTATATGAGAGACAGCAGAGTGGTGGATTGAAAATGAGGTTAGAGGTGTTTCAAGAATGCCCTTTTGTTGATTCCCCTAATAGATTTGAAGAAGCTGAATCCCTAAGGGATGATGATAATGATGATTAGAATGTGATAAAACCATCCTCTTCTTTGCCTAGAGAAGAGGAATTAGCTGATGAAATTAAGAGCTTAAGGGCAAAATTAGAATATCTGCAAGCAATAAAGATCAGAGATGACATGAGACAGAGGGTACAAGCTCTGAGAGTTGCTCAGAATGATTCAGTTCCTACCCTTGGCAATGCAAATATGCAAAGAAATCAACACATGAATGAAGTACAGGATCAGCACAATGATCAAAGATAGAACGCCCATAATGCTAGAGTACCATTAAATAATGTAAGAAATCAGAATGCAACTAGAAATGCCAATGTTATTCAGCCTGGTAGATAGCTGATACAGCTGGACAGATTCAGACAACTAGTTTTTGATGGCATTCCTGGTTACCCCAATCCTATTGACAAACATGTGAGGATGCAAGTGCCTAAATTTTTAGGAAACAATACCGTATCAAGTGAAGACCATTTAAAAGCTTTTCAGAATATCATGGACAACTTTGAGGTTGAGCATGAGGATATTTTCATGAAATCATTTATGCAATCCTTAGTTGATGAAGCCAATGAATGGTACAGGGGTCTACCTAACAGAAGCATTTCATCATGAGAGGATTTCAAGAGGATATTCAAAGAACAGTATGGTGACAATACTGATCCTAGTTTCTTCATTAATGAATTTACTGGCATCACCAAAGGATCAAATGAACAAGTAGCTGATTTCAATGCTAGATTCACTAAGGTATTGAACAAATTGCCACCGGACTAGAGACCTACTGAACCTATGTGCATAGTGTTGTACATAAATGCTTTTGATGCCAAAACTGCTTATGGATTAAGAGATAAGGGGCCTCACAGCCTTAGAGATGCCTTCAAGATTGCAACAAATATTGAAAATAACAGAAAAGCATCTGGTAAGACAAATAGAAGAGATGATGTGAAAATTCTGCAAAACCCAAATACTAAAGCTCAAACTATTCAAGGCAGTGCATCTACTTCTGAGGATAAATTAGACAAATTGACAACTATTGTCAAGGACTTAGGTTATAGAATGGCTAAAAATGAAAAGGGGATAGGTCCTGACAGACCAATTTACCAAAGGCAAGAAAGAAGACCATCATTACATGATATGCCATATAACACCAATTGGCATAATGGTAAGCCTATTCTTCCAAACAGTAACACAGGTCAAAGGATTCAAAATGCAAAGGAAACTCCTGATCCTTTGAAGAGAGCTATAAATATTGTTAATGACACCCCATGGTGTATCATATGTCAAATGCCTCACTCACAGTCACAATGTATGATTGCTCAGTCTTTATACAACAATGTTGTTGCCTGTGATGAATGTAATGAGCCGCATTGCATGGAAGATGAGAATGTCAATATGCTGTCTACAAATAGGGAATACTCTTCTCATGATGCTGATGTAAGTGCAAATGATGAGATTCAGGTCTGGCAGTTGTTTCCCTATGATGAGGATGAGGAAGATAATTATGCCTATGCTCAGGATTCACACAATTTTCTGAGTAATTTGAAGAGACCTTCTGATGAAGAAATTAGAGCCCTCACAGCTGCAGCAATAGCTCAAGTTAAAAGCAATTACAACCTAAGGGGTAAAGCTCAGGTAAGTAACTCACACCAACCAGAGAATACTTTTGTGAGCCAGCCAGTGCATAGTCATAAAGGGACTGAACCACAAAAGAAGTAGTGGAGCAATAACAAGAAAAATTTTAAGCAAAAAACAGCTTGTGATCCTCAAAAAATAGAAAATACACTTCCCCAGGTTGAGAATCAAAATAAAATTTCTCAGGGCAAGAATGACAGTCCAAGAGCCATGAAAACTAAGGCAGGGTCACCCTAGGATAAGGGTAAAACGATGGAGCAAGTTACAACTGTTATTCAAAATTATGCTCCATTTGACATGACTCAAGTCTTATCATAGATAAAAGTCTCTGTTCCACTGATGGAGCTGATGAAAGTGGAAGAATTCAAAAATAAAGCACTATCCTTAATTTCAGGAGTACCCTATCAAGCCAAGTTGAGTGATGAACCTCAGGGTAAGAAACAGGCCCTGTATATTGATGAGGATGAAGTTCCTGAGGTATATCTGGGGATGACCATGACAAAATGCCCTTCACAAGTGGAACCATTTTATGTCTCCCTTGTCATAAATGGAAAAATAATTAAGAACTGTATGCTTGACTCAGGAGCATCCACAAACATCATGTCTTTGGCCATCATGCAGCAAGCTGGGTTAAAGATAGATAAGGCATGCGGGAAGTGCTACGCCATGGATGCTAGGGAGGTACCTGTCATTGGAATCATGAAAGATGTTGACTTCAGACTGGTGGCTTATCCTGAGAAGACCTACAAAATGAACATAACAGTTGTTGATATCAAGCCACAATATGGCATGTTGCTGTCAAGAAGATGGGCAGCATTGATTGGTGGGAGTATGCAATTAGATTTTTCATATGCTATGATCCCTATGAATGGCAGGGATGTCAAACTGATTAGAGAAGAAAGGTCATCAGAGACAGTGGAGGATCAAGAATCAGAGGAGCATATATGTTTTGTGGATATTGACTGTGATAATTTCAGAGTTGTCTCAGATGATGAAGGAGATAAAGAGGGAAATATTTGCATTCAAGAACTGGACCAATAGGGTCTATGGACCATGTATTTTGATGGAGCTTGTTCGAAGGAAGGCTCTGGTGTTGGAGTGGTGTTTTTGTCTCCATCTGGTAAACTTTTAAAATTCTCTTTCTTGCTGAAGTTTGCCTGTACAAATAATATTACAGAGTATGAGGCTCTGTTATTAGGATTAAATGTTGCTTTGAAGCATGGAATTAAGATGCTCAAGGTATTTGGTGATTCAGAGCTTATTGTTTCCCAAGTTAGAGATAAGTATGCATCAAAAAATAAGAGATTAAAACAGTATAAGCATGTTGTTTGGGATACAATTGAGTTGTTTGATGCTTTTTCAATAAACTGGATAGAGAGATCAAAAAATGTCAGGGTAGATTTTCTAGCCAATGTGGCCATAAGGCCAGATGATATCACTCTATCAGATGTTACAAATGTTGAAGTAAAACTCAGACCTGTAGTGCCAGATAATGTATGTAGCTAGCAAGTGTTTGATGATGATAAAGATTTACTAAGATTTCTACATTGCATTGATGAGTATGAGAACCAAGAAATAGATTTTTAGAATTTTATGGAGGTTGTAGATGGAAAAGAAACTCTCTTAGGGAAAGAAATAAATCAACTCAAGACAAATAAAATCCCTAGAGGGTTGGTTTCTTTAGAGTGAACTTTTGACAATAGGGACCAATTTGTTACAAAGGCATCTCCAACAAACAAGAATGATTTAGAAGAGATAAACTTGGGGACATCTCATGCCCCCAAAAAGGTATATATTGGCAAACAGCTCAAGCCACATATCAGAACTATGCTGATTATACTACTGAGAAGGTATAAGCATGTCTTTGCCTAGTCATATGAGGACCTGAAAGCTTATAGAGATGATTTATTCCAGCATGAAATCCCTTTAAATCCCAGAGCTAAACCATTTAGACAAAAACAAAGACCTATTAACCCAACTTTAGCTCCTAAAATGCAAGAAGAACTCATGAAGCTTAGGGAGGCTGGAATAATTATGCCTATTAGACACTCAACTCGGGTGTCTAACCTTGTCCCAGTCAGAAAAAAGAATGGTGACATAAGACTGTGTGTGAACTTTAGAAATCTAAATGTATCTTTTTTGAAGGACAATTATCCATTGCCAAACATGGAAGCCATGTTGTAGAAGGTGACTGGCTGTGAACTTCTATCCATGATGGATGGATTTTCAGGGTACAATCAAGTGAAAGTAAAGGAATTAGAGCAATTCAAGACTGCTTTCACTACTCCATGGGGAACATATGTATATGTGAGGATGCCATTTGGACTGACAAATGCAGGTGCCACATTTCAAAGGACAATGGATGTTGCTTTTGCAGGATTGATTGATTCAATCTTGGCTGTGTATCAAGATGACTTAACTGCCTTCTCAAAGAAAGAAGAGCAGCACTGTATGCATTTGGAGCAAATTTTTATTAGAGCATTAGAGTATGGCATCTCACTCAACCTAAAGAAGTGTGCTTTTGGGGTAATGGAAGGAAAATTGCTTGGGCACATTGTTTCCAAGGATGGAGTCAGGATTGATCCTAAGAGGGTGGCTGCAATTGACAAAATTCAGATCCCTAGAATAGTGCAAGGTGTTCAGTCCTTCTTTGGACAAATTAATTTTGTTAGGAGATTTGTTCCTAACTTTGCAGAGACCACAAAAGATATCTCTAAAATGCTGAAAAAGAATGCAACTATCAAATGGGAGGATGAAGCAACCAAATCATTTCATAATATAAAAGAAGCTATAAAGATGGCTCCTATTTTAAAATCTCTTGATTTTTCTAAGCCATTTCAATTATTTTCATTTGCTTCTTTCCACACTATTGTTGCATGCTTATTGCAAAAAAATGAAGAAGGGTTTGAACAACCTATTGCTTTCTTTAGTAAGTCATTGCAGGCTGCTGAATTAAAGTATGACATCATGGAGAAACAAGCATATGCACTAGTTAGAGCAGTCAAGAGCTTCAGGCCATATTTGGTGGGCTCTCAAATAATTGCATATGTGCCTCATGCAGGAGTCAAAGATATCTTCACTCAACAGGAAGTAACTGGAAGGAGATGCAGATGGATAAATAAACTGCACGAGTTCAACATTGAAATACAGATCACTAGGTTGGTAAGAGGACAAGGTTTGGCAAAACTGATGACACGGTCAAATCTAGAGGCATGCCAAGTGAATATAGTGCATAATAAAGTTATAAATATTTCAAAATCTGAATGGTATAAGGGCAAAGTATATTACTTGCAAAATTTAAATTGTCCTACCCACCTCAGTAACAATCAGAAAAGGACCCTGAAGCTACATGCTATTAAATACATCATTGTTCAAGGAGAGTTGTATTGGAGAAATCATGATGGTGTATTACTCAAATGTGTAGATGAAGATCAGGCCAGGGACATTCTAAGTGACATGCATAGTGGAGTATGTGGTGGACACTATGCTGCCCATACAACAACCAATAGAATTCTTAGGGCTGGCTACTGGTGGCCAACTATTTTATCAGATGTGCAGAAGATGGTAAGGAGGTGTGATCCTTGCCAAAGGTTCTCAGGTAAGCTAAAATATGAAGTTGCATTACCCCTTAGGACTATAACTATAGAAGCTCCATTCCAACAATGGGGAATCGATTTCATAGGGGAAATCTCAAAAAAATCTAGTGGAGGACACGGTTGGATTCTAGTTGCCACTTATTACTTTACCAAATGGATTGAGGCCATCCCAACCAAAAGAGCTACCAGCAGAGTGCTGATGGATTTCATTCTAGAAAATATTGTTATCAGATTTGGAGTACCAGCCAAATTGGTCACAGACAATGCAATGTGCTTCAGGTCTGGTGAGTTTATCAATTTTTGCAACAATTATGGAATAAATTTGTTACATGCGTCACCATACCATCCACATGGAAATGGTCAAGCAGAGTCAAGCAATAAAAGCCTCATGAAAATCGTCAAGAGGATGGTAGGTAAAAACAAAAGAGCTTGGGATTCAAAGCTGAAGATGACATTATGGGCTAACAAAGTAATGGTGAAGAAAGCAACTGGAAGGTCACCTTTTGAATTAGTATATGGTACATCAGCTAGATTTCCTTTCAACAACCTCCTACCAATTTATAAATTCATACAAGAAAATGAGGAGGAGATTGAAGACTCAATGACTGAAAGAATAAACCAGCTGGTTACACTGGATGAAATGAGAAGGGAGGCACAGAAAACAAACATCAAAAGACAGCAAGGGGTAAAATATCTATTTGATAAGAGGACTACAAAAAAAAAGTTTTAGACAAGTAATTTAGTCCTTGTATGGAATGCAAGAAACCAAGATAAGGGCAAGCATAGAAAATTTGAGCCCTTATGGGTGGGCCCATACCTAATCAATGATACTCATGGAGGAGATTCTTACTATCTCCAGGCCCTAAGCGGTGAATTGTTGGAATTCACTGTGCATGGTTAGTTCCTGAAGCCCTACTTCTCATAAATGGGTAACTTCTGTGCACACTGTAAACTAGATGTAAATATTTTGTACATGCCTTGTATAGCCAGTCGTATTTTGAGTTTTGTGTTTTGTCTGGTCTGCCCCAGAGTTGCTTGGTTCTCGTTGCAGTCTTGCGTCTACACATCCCCAGTCGGAGCCACTGGTGGTATTCACATAGGGTTAGGGTTTTGAATTTGAGTTTGCAAGTTCTTGTGTGTATTCCTTCAAACCCTTAGTGCCTTGGTTTAAATTGTTCCTCCCCCTACATGCAGTGTTTTACCGCTTTTTCCTGTCGCGCCTAAGAGAAATGTTAAGTCTTGTATGTGCAAGGGTGAATTGTATATTGGCGGGCTTGAAAATCTCAATCGGCTTCCAAAAATGGTGAAAAAACTGAGTCATATGCATTTTAGATGCATATGCAAAGGTGGAATCTTTCACAGATTCTTGAGAATATTCTACAGTTGTATGCATTTCCAAATACATATCGGGCTCAGAAGGATGTATGTACATTGGGGGAATCTTTCGCAAGATTCTAGGAATATGCCGATGTTGTATATCGGGTTCGCTTGTATGTGTTTTGTTGTACATCCTAATATACATCGGCTGCATGCATTTGAAAGATACAAGGAAAAATATGCAAAGGTGGAATATTCCTTGAAGATTCCCTATTTGTATGTGAGAAGGTTTGTATGTTTGACATACAAAGGTGCCAGTATACTTTTGCTACAGTGCAGCGGGGAGATGCATGTGGTGGGGCCCATGGACAAACAAAGGGTGAATGTATGTCCGATATACAATCAAATGTGCAAGCAAAATATACATTCTGGACCTGAAGGAGAAGTCAGATGCGGCGGATAAATTTTTGAGATCCACCTTGTATGTATGAGGCGTTTGTATACGCAGTTATACATTGAGTTATGCAAGCAAAGGGACATACAACCCGGACACGATGGAGGAATAATATGCAACGAATAATGATTTAAAGTCCGTGGTTTGTATGTGTGTGTGTTGTATATCGTGAATATACAATGGTGAGAGATACAAGCCGGACCTGAGTAAGTTTTTAATCTGCCTCATGAACATTTGGGGTCTGCCTTGTATGGTAAGCAATTGTATGCATGTGCTAAGGCCTATATGTAGAGAGACTATCGCCAAGACCATATGTATCAGCCAACCTTCCTTGGGTCATTTTGATGGCCGATGGTGATCAAGTGCACAGCGACGGGGGACGAATCACAAGCTACCATGTGCCTGGGAACTGTTGCATGTATATGCATTTTGCATATACAAGGGATTTTGAGAGGTGAACAGTGGCGATTGTATATGCATTTGAACATGCATATACAAGGGTGAAAAAGGCAAAATGAAGAAGCAAAAAGCCAACGATAGAATCATGGGGTGCCTACGTGGCACATTTTCACTGGCTGACAACTAGTCAGTGCGATTTTGAGCCATGGATCTCAGCGATAGGAGTGGATCGACGGCCTTGTTTTGAACTTGCAACGATGGTTTTTCCTGAGCATGTGCGGCCATTTTTGAGTGAGAAAATCTCCATATGCATCTGTTGTTGCATCCCGCGAGTAGTTAAGGCTTTAATGGCGGTCATGCAAAGACATCGACGGGTGAGGTGACAGGTGAACTACCAAGCTTGCGAAGAAAAGCCTCAGGCGGCAGTGCAAATCCTGATTCCACCTTCTCTTTCCTCTTTGTCTCTCTGTTGCATTAATTGTTTTGAGCGCCATTTCTCATGCATTGTATCTGGTGGGATTTTTGACTTGTGATGTAATTAACTTGCTGGATGTACAGTTTGGCTATATGAGGGGCAAACTGTATCATTCATTGGTTGTTAAAAACTGGACAAATTTTGGTGTTGCAATAGGAATACAACTTTCTGGTGACTCTATTTCAGCTGTCTTTGCGAGTTTATGAGTTGTATGTTGTATGTATTATGCACAGAATTATCAATTTCATGTTGATTTAAATGAGTAATGCTTCATTGCGTGTGTTTTGTTATTTGTTTCCAAACTGAATGTGTTTTTCTTCTGACTTTGAACATCTAAGGGGTGTTATAGATTCTAGAATATAGGTTTTCTATATTGAATACTTAGTCTCTTACTTCCACTCAAGGAGAAGATTGAATGTTTTGGATTAAGTGTTGAGAAGAATACATTGCAGTAAGGATGTTTGTAAGCAGAAATAACTAAACACTCTCTCTTAGGTATTGTCTGTAAGGTAGACATTTTAGAAACCCCTTGAAATCTGATTACTGTCTTAGGTCTATGGTAAACATTCACATATATATGTCTACTGACTCCAAGCCCTAGATAGGCACCGATCTGGTCTGGTATCTCTGTTGTAACCCCAAAGTCCTAGTTTTGCATCCAGATATAAATCAAATTCAAACTTCATACATAAACTTTAAAGACTTTAGAAGTAGTTTTAGCACCAAAATCCTTTGTCTACAACTGAATATAGGCCCAAAGCTAGCCCCTTTGCACTTATCTCACAATTTTGGTCTACACAATAGAGGATTTATCTACTTTGTGTCAACATCCCAACAAATACATAGATGCATTTTATAGATGTTGAATAGGGAATACCCCCCTTGGTTCTGCAGAGCCTAAAGAAGAGGAAATATTTATAGAGTCTATCTCCTATACTGTTGGCCCCTGGCCCGGGAATCCTGTTGATCAATAATGGCTATTTTGTAAGGATTACTGGGAACAAGCATCCAGTCTGGGAAAATAACCAACAGGTACTCTGATTCCTTGTTGATTTACGCCACAACCATACCTACATATTCATAATTTTTGTAAGGGATTTTAAATTCCCAACCATAAAGGGATGCCATCTCTTTAGAAGACGGTGGAGCCTCATAGGTTTCATTTTCCGTAGTGTAAGTAAGAGTGTTGTCTATGTTTGTGACTAAAGAAACTTCAAGTTCTTTAGGTATTTCCACATATTGTTTGGATGAGATCGATGCAACTTTTGATATTTCAGGATTAGGGCTATTAAGCTTATATTTCCCCATAAAGGTAGGAGTAAAATCTAGTGGGTCCCAATCATCACTAGGAAGTGCATTCGATGGTGGTTTAGAATATTTCACAACATTATCTATGCAAGAGATATTGATGAATCAACTCTTAAGTTAATTAGAATCTTATGATTGATAACTTGTTTTTGCATTTCAATTTATAAACAACTTTCTGGATTCGGATTGACTTCAATGGTTTGAAGTTTATTAGCATAGATAAACTTTATTGATCAATGCAAGGTACACAGAACTACCCCCATGGAATGAATCCATGGTCTACCGAGAATCATATTATATGAAAGTACACTAGGCATGACATGGATAAGGGTAGATAATGTCACGGGTCCAACCTTTACAGGTAAAGTTATGGTACCCAGGGATTGTCTACCAACGTTATCAAAGCCACGAATGTGAAGTTTATCAAGTTTGATTAAAGATGTATCAACCTTGATTTTATGTAGTGGATTAATGCCACAAACATTAAGAGTCAATCCATTGTCGATCATAACTCACTTTATCAACTTTTTGTTTATTGTGACAAAGATTACAAGAGGATCATGTTGATTTTGAACTTCAATTGATGGTAACTCATGTTGTTGAAACCAAATATTTTTTTTGTCGCATGCATATAATCTAACAGTGCTACTACATCACTAGGCTTAACAACAGGTGGTACAATCACCTTTTGTAAAGCTTCCTGGATCATTCTATGGTATGTAGGTGATGTTTGTATGAGTTGCCAGAGAGAGATCTTAGTGGGAGTAGCATGAAGCTTCTCAAAAAGATCATAATCTTGGCCAACTTTATGAGTGAGATGAGGTGGTTGAGGAATCATAGGTTGAGAAGTTGGTAAAGAGATTGGAATGTTTGATTGATGTTTATTTTTTTTATTATTATGTGTATTGTATGTGTGAGCAACAACATTGTGGTTGGAATGTTGTGATCCATCTTGATATACCTAATTTTGACTTGTTATTTGTTTAGAATAGGTATAGATGTAATCAAGAGGTTGAGAAGAATTCAGAAGACCTCTTACAGTGAGCACTAGTTTCGTTCAAGTGTTTGAGGCATATCGGAACACAGGTTGACCACTAGCTTTGGTTTCATAGGTTCTTCTTGAAATCTTGGAACATAGATTGCATTTACAAATCTTTGAAGGAACAACAGTTTAGGAGTCATAGTGGAATATTCAATAGAGATAAACTCATCTAAAGCTTCATCTAACATATTGAAGTCATCACAACTAAACGACTCATCATATGCATTAAATTCTTGTAAAAGGAAATCAGACATTTCCACATAATCTAATTTATGCAAGACTTAATGTGAATATACTTTATAAGAATGAAAGTAAGATCACTATGCAAGTAGTAACAAAATCTCAATTTATGAAATCTTAATGCTCTTTCAATGTAAAGATAGATATATCACTCAAAATGCAATGCATACACTATGAATGAAAGGAAATTGCAATCTAAATCTAATTTAAAACAATAAATTCATTTAGATCTAACAAGTAAGGATGCTAATTCTTTAAACATGGGTTCATCAAGATGTTAAGCGTGAAAAAGGAGAAGAATGATTAGCATGCTCAACTAGGTCAAACCTCCCTTTTCATACACTAACATTTGGAATATGAGCTCAGCTCAACCACTATGGAAGGGTCAAGCTACAAGTATCTTATTCCTCTGTTGCTATTTATGGAAAGATGTCTAAACTAGGTTTTCACAAGCCCCGAGTAGCTAGATCAAGCTAAAACCCTAGTTATGAAACTTGCCCAGACAGACTGATTCCAGAAGCGGAAAATGACTGAGTAACTATAGAAATGTAAACATGGGGTATCAAAGTTTGTGCACCTAAATTTTGAGAGCCTAGAAGAATTAGGCAGTCTTGAAATCATCCTGTAAGTTTCTCTATCACAAAACTTTCTACACCAGATGACTGAGCCTCTGATGAAGGTTCCAAATCTCATATCCGAGGTCTTGATGGACTTGGGCACCCTCAAAATTGTCCCTGCACTTATCTGGTGATGAATTTGTAACTTCTGTAGCAACTGTGACAATAATAGGTGTGTTTCCTCTTCACTCTTTTATGTCAGATCTTCACAAATTTGATTTGCACAAACAAAAGAAGGAGAAGGTATGTTGTAGCTATATAGGAGTTTGTCTCAGTCAAACTCCGTCTTTGGTATTTATACCTCAACAATAGCCAATATCAAAAGATGTAGATGTGTGTGCTAATAAACCCTAAGTGTGAGCATAAACAAATGCAAGATCCTAAATGACTCGGACATGAAGGAAATAGATCCACACAATATTTCACTCAAGGAAACAACTTCAGCTCAAGGAGTGACATCAATGAAGACTTGTAGAACAAGAAGGTGTTGGTTTTAGGACAGACAACTGAGAGGGAAAACCTTTCTGTAAACACTTAAATCCTTCTTATATTTCTACAACATAATGATGATTTAATCACAGAAGCACAATGCAATATCTCAAGAGCAAAAACATATTAACACATATGACACCAAGATTTTAATGTGGAAAACCTGATTAAGGGAAAAACCATGGGGTGACTAACTCAAGATTGTATTCTCTATTAAAAGAATAAGAAGAACAAAATGGCACTTGCCAATTAGGGCTCACTGCCCAAGCACACTGCTCACAAGAGGCCCACTACCTACAGGAGACACATTGACTACAAAATAATAATATAAATATTACATACTTGAACTAGAGATTAGCATCTTCACCATGCTTGAGATAGTTCCATTTAAGCTCAACACTTCTGCTCTGTTTTTCACTCTTCTCCTCTCTACCACACTCTCATCTTCACCAAGGATGCTTTGAAATGACTTCACAAATCTTATTTATACAAGACATCAACTTTGGGATAATCATCCAAGTTGGCACAATACATACTTTATTTTATTATAGAGCAATTACACAAATACAACTTGACTTATTACAAAACTTCATGCATATCACCACACTATCAGCCACACATATCTGGGACTTCAATCTTCTTTGAGGAACATGCCATGCTTTGCAGAACATCTTCAAGATCATCCACAAGATGTGTAAAACATCCGGTCGGCCATGATTAGGAAGAACACCATCACCCGAGAGTAAATATTCAATTTACGAGCTCAATCTTCAATGCGGACCGCCAACACGAACTGGACACAATCTAGAGACCCCCACAAGCTTGCCTGAATCATCAAGAACATCCACACCACTTTTGCTTACTGAAATCATTTGCATCTTCATCCAGAACCTCAAGAACACAGTCTATCATCACTGTCACATTAGAATAAATGCTTGTGGACCTCCAGACCAGGAACCAATTGAGTTGTCAATTCACATTGGCTTCCTAAACATTCCACCAAATCTGCAGAACAAGATATTGCATTTCCGGATCTCACCAAACCTATTTGTGTCACTCTGTCACCTCTGAATAGCTGCCAAAACTAGTTTTACTCATATGGCCATAACTTCTCCTAATCTTCATGTGGACCTCTCAAATCTTGACTAGATCATCTTTAGACACATATCTACAAACCCTTTGATGCGCATTCTCTGATCTTCATCTAGCTGGGATCTTCACTTTACAGAGCTTCACTATCTTCATTATTCTTCTCTATTTTTTATAGGACTAATTTTCTCAATATCCTCAGCACATAGCTCATCCAATCCTTGACATCAATGCAACAGGAGTATGTTGACATCAATGACAACACCGGTTAGGCCCATACTTGCAACAATCTCCCCCTTTGTCATTGATGGCAACATATGATGTGAAAAACTGTTTTAACCATCAAGACAAGAACTTCTCCTCACTAACTAACATAGCTCCCCCTATCAACAACAATCATTCATATGTCTTCTCTTTCTTTACTGCTCCCCCTTTGATCAGAAACCACTTTTGTTTTTCATATGTCTTCTCTCCCCCTTTGACATCAATGGCAAAGGGCACATACTTGCATCAATCAAAATCATACAGACTGCTCCCCATGAGTAGCAGCTTCCTATCATCAATCTGGACCACAAGATATGACTCTTAGATCCATCGGACTGATGCACATCAGTGCACCTTAATTCAAAACCAGAGGGGTAATAACCCCTAGCTTCTCCCTGAAATACTCAAAAGAGTCCTTAGGTAGAGGTTTGGTAAAAATGTTTGCAATCTAATCCTTTGACGGCACAAACTCCAATTTGACTTCATTCTTGTTCACCTGCTCTCTCAAAAAGTGAAACTTGATGGATATATGTTTTGTCTTTGAATGCAACACTGGATTTTTTGATATATTTATTGCACTTGAGTTATCACAGAAGATTGTGATAGGTTCCTCATACTCCACTCTGATGTCTCTTAGCATTTGCTTCATCCATAATACTTGAGTGCAACTACCTGCTGCTATAATATATTCTACTTCTGCAGTGGACAGAGATATTGCCTCTTGTTTCTTGCTCAGCCAAGAAACCAATCTTTTCCCTAAAAAGAATGCACCACCACTGGTACTCTTCTGATCATCCCATCTCCTACCCAATCCGCATTTGTATATGCATGAAGAGAGAAATCATCATCCCTAGGATACCATAAACCATACTCAACTGTTCCCTTTAGATATCTGAGAATTCTCTTGATTGCCATGACATGAGATTCTCTTGGATCAACTTGGAATCTGGCAACAAGACCAACAACATTCATAATGTCAGGTCTAGTTTAAGTAAGATACAATAGTCCTCCAATCATTGACCTGTACTTTTTCTGATCAACCTTACGAGATTCATCATCTTTGCTTAGTTTACATCCGGTTGCCATGGGAGTATTCATTGGTTTTGAATCTTCCATCCCAAATTTCTTCAACAATTCTTTCACATATTTGGTCTGTGATATGAAGATTCCTTTCTTTGTTTGAGTGATTTGCAGACCCAAGAAGAAATTCATTTCCCCAAACATAGACATCTCAAATTCACTTTTCATTTGATTTGCAAAAGTCTTGCACATACTATCTCTTCCTCCAAAAATGATATCATCAACAAATACTTCAACAATCAAGATATTTTCATGATCAATCTTGAAGTACAAGTTACTATCAGCAGTACCTTTGTTGAAACCAAACTTCAAAAGATGTTTATCCAATCTTTCATACCAGGCCCTTGGGGCTTGTTTGAGTCCATACAGTGCTTTCTTCAACTTGCAAACCATATCACCATGATCAAATAATTGAAATCCATCAGGTTGCTCAATGTATACTTTTTCTTCCAAGTCACCATTCAGGAAGGCAGACTTGACATCCATCTAATATACTTTAAAATCCTTAAAGGTAGCAAAAGTAAGAAATAATTTGATTGCTTCAATTCTTTCCACCGAAGCAAAAAGTTTCTTCAAAGTTAACTCCTTCTACTTGAGAATAACCCTTACAGACCAATCTGGCTTTGTTTCTGACTACTTCACCATCTTCATTCAGTTTATTCCGAAAGACCCACTTAGTCCCAATCACATTTTTGTCTTTAGGTCTGGGAACAAGATCCCAAGTGATTTTTCTCAATCTACATCAACTCTTCCTCCATTGCTTTAGTCTAGCTTTCATCATTGCATGCTTCACTTACTGTTTTTGGTTCAATATTTGAAATCAGACAATACTTTTCTGAGTCTTGAGCAATCTTTCTTCTTGTTTGAACACCTTTGCTTCTATCACCTATGATCTGGTCTTCAAAATGATTTAGTCTTACAGACCTAGGAGTTTTGGGAATTTCTTGCACTAATGTATCTTGGATAGGTTCATTCAAACTTATCTCTTCTTCTTGTATTCCAGGATTCTCCGGATCAGTCTAGATCTAAATTTCAAAAGGGGCTTCAACTTCTTGGACCAAAACATCATTCTGATCATCTTCTACATATTCATAAAACCTTGAGGGTTTTTCAATGCATTCATCAACCTTCACATTTGTACTTTCTACAATCTTTCTCAATCTCTTGTTATAACACTGATATGCTTTGCTTTGAGTAGAATAATGTAAGAATATTCCTTCATCAAATTTGCCAAGGTCTTCATCCCTTTTAATGTAACATTTACTACCAAAGACTGAAATACTTTATAGTGGGAGTGATGCCAAACTAGAGTTCATAAGGGGTCTTACCAGTATTACTTCTAATTTGTACTCGATTAAGAGTATAGACAGCAGTGCTTACAGCTTCTCTCTAGTAGATCTAAGGCACATTTTCTTCCATCATCATGGTTCTAGATGCTTCCTAGATGGTCTGGTTCTTTCTCTCCACTACTCCATTTTGTTGTGGAGTCCTTGGAGCAGATAACTATCTTTTTATCCCATGTTTCTCACAGAATTCTATGAACTCTCTGGATGTGAATTCTCCACCTCTATCAGACCTAAGACATTTTATGTATAACCTGGTTTCATTCTCTACCATAGCCTTGAATATTTTGAATTTCTCAAGAGCCTCAGATTTCTCTTTCAAGAAAGTCACCCACATCATCTGGGAATGGTAATCAATTAGTAACATAAAATATCTATCACCTTGCAAACTCCTGATTCTTGCCAGTCCACATAGATTAGTATGTACTAAGTCCAAAAATCTGGTAGAAGATTGTTCCTTACTTTTGAATGTGACTTTGCTCTGCTTACCCAACTGACATTCTTTGCACAAACTTTTAGTAGGTTTCACCAGTCTTGGAAGATCTCTTATAGCCTGAGTGTTGCTTATCTTGTTGATATTATCAAAATTTACATGACACATTCTCCTATGCCACAACCAACTCTGATCAATTTGAACAAATAAACAACTTTTGTCAGTACCAACCAAGTGGAAGATGTTACCTTTTGTTTGAGTACCAGATGCAATCTCTGTTCCAGAACTTTCAAAGATCTTACATTTTCCATTTTTGAATTGGAGATCATAGCCTTTGTCCACCAACTGCCCAACAATGAGAAGATTGTGCTTCAAACCTTCAATATACAGTACATCGCTGGTTTTGTTCTTTCCATCAAAAGAAATAGTTCCTCTGCCTCTGATTCTGCCAGTAAAATTATCACCAAATTTTACAACTCCTTCATATCTTTTCAAATCTATGAACTTATTTTTGTCACTAGTCATATGGTGGGAGCATCCACTGTCAATGACCCATTCATCCTTTTCTTCAATTTGGGCAGCCAGAGCTCTTTTTACCATTTTATGATTGACAAATTCAATGGGTATTGGATCTTCTTCCTTGATGGAAATAAACACCCAGTCACTTCCAAATTTGTTTCCTGTCTCTGATTCATCATCTGTTACTCCTTCATCATCATCATCTTCATAAACATAGTAATATTTCTTTTGAAATTTTGATCTATTTGAATTAGTCCTTAAAAATCTTTCTAGGCACCTTGAAGCAAAATGACCAATCTTGTTGCAATTGAAACATTTGAAGGGAAATTTTCCTTCATACTTACCAGATCCTCTTGGCAGTCTTTTTGCAATAAAGGCTTCAAGTTGAGTAGCTTCTGCCTCATCTTCTTCTAGATCTTTTCTTTCTTTTTCATACCATGATAGTTTCTTTGAGGAGTTCTCTCCTTGATCATACCTTTGTTTGCCTTTTACAGAGGCACTAAATTTGAATGCAAATTCAATCTTGGGGGGTGCATCTCCAAACTCAGCCAATTCAAATGCAGCTAATTTTCCAACCAATTGATCTCTTGTGATATTTGATAAAGATCTGAATTCTTCAATAGCAGCAACCTTGTGTTTGTAAGCAGGAGATAGGGATCTGAGAACTTTGGCAACAATCTCATCTTCATCCAAGGTTCCACCAACACATCTAATGCCACAAACAAGCTTATTCACTTTTGGCATAAATGTAGTGATATTCTCATCTTCATTCATCTTGAGGTTTTCAAATTTTCCTTTCAGACTCTGTAGCTTGGCACATTTAACATATTTGTCTCCTTCATGCAGAAGTTCTAGCTTTGACCAAATCTCATATGCAGTTTTTAAATCCATAACATTTGTTAGCTCTGAATCAGATAAGGCACTTAGAAAGGCTTCTTTAGCTCGAAGATTATCTTTAGCATCTCTAATTTCATCTATAGTTGTTGGACCATTCTTTGGAGGAACATACTTCTTTGTAGTCATGGTCTAATATTGCATTCCCATACATTGCAAGTGACATTCCATGCGGCTTTTCCAAAGAGTGTAATTAGTTCCATCAAACCTCGAACTATCCTTCTTGTAGGAAGACATCCTAGATCTCCTCAAGCGATTAAGCTCTTTTAGAGGAACTTAGCTCTGATACCAATTGTTGGTTTTAAAACAGACAAATGAGAGGGGGGGTGAATCAGTTGTCACCAAAACTTTCCTTTTTGTAAACACTTAAATCCTTCTTATATTTCTACAGCATAATGATGATTTAATCACAGAAGCACAATGCAATATCCCAAGAGAAAAAATATATTAACACATATGACACCAAGATTTTAACGTGGAAACCCCGGTTAAGGGAAAAACCATGGGGTGACTAACCCAAGATTGTATTCTCTGTTAAAAGAATAAGAAGAACAAAATGGCACTTGCCAATTAGGGCTCACTGCCCAAGCACACTGCTCACAAGAGGCCCACTACCTACAAGAGACACACTGTCTACAGAATAATAATATAAATATTACATACTTGAACTAGAGATTAGCATCTTCACCATGCTTGAGATAGTTCCATTTAAGCTCAACACTTCTGCTCTACTTTTCGCTCTTCTCCTCTCTACCACCCTCTCATCTTCACCAAGGATGCTTTGAAATGACTTCACAAATCTTATGTATACAAGACATCAAATTTGGGATAATCATCCAAGTCGACACAATACATACTTTATTTTATTACAGAGTAATTACACAAATACAACTTGACTTATTACAAGACTTCATGCGTATCACCACACTGTCGGCCACACATATCTGGGACTTCAATCTTCTTTGAGGAACATGCCATGCTTCACAGAACATCTTCAAGATCATCCACAAGATGTGTAAAACATCCGGTCGGCCATGATTAGGAAGAATACCATCACCCGAGAGTAAATCTTCAATTTACGAGTTCAATCTTCAATGCGGACCGCCAACACAAATTGGACACAATATAGAGACCCCCACAAGCTTGCCTGAATCATCAAGAACATCCACACCACTTCTACTTACTGAAATCATTCGCATCTTCATCTGAAACATTAAGAACACAGTCTATCATCACTGTCACATTAGAATAAATGCTTGCGGACCTCCAAACCACGAACCAATTGAGTTGTCAATTCACATTGGCTTCCTAAACATTCCACGAAATCCACAGAACAAGATATTGCATTTCTGGATCTCCCAGACCTATTTGTGTCACTCTGTCACCTCTAAACAGCTGCCAGAACTAGTTTTACTCATATGGCCATAACTTCTCCAAATCTTCATGCGGACCTCTCAAATCTTGACTGGATCATCTTTAGACACATATCTACAAACCCTTTGATGCGCCTTCTCTGATCTTCATCTAGCTGGGATCTTCACTTCATAGAGCTTCACTCTCTTCACTATTCTTCTCTATTTCTGATAGGATTAATTTTCTCAATATCCTCAACACACAGCTCATCCAATCCTTGACATCAATGCAACAGGAGTATGTTGACATCAATGACAACACCGGTTAGGCCCATACTTGCATAAAGAAGGTGATGTAACCATATCCGCAGAGGATTCCAAAACTCAAGTTGGAGGCTTCAACCCTTCTCCCGATCATACAAAAGGCTTCACAAACCCTAGGAAGAGAAAAATAGACTCAAGATCTTGATTCCTAATCTTCACAACATATCTCCAAGATAGCAAAGATCTAAATCTTCAATGAGCTTCAACACTTTGTAGACCTTCAATAGCAATTGTAATAGAATTCTAACATAATAAGCTTGCATAATAGTTGTGTGTGATAAAATGACTTTGAGTTCTCTTTAAGTATCCAACCTTAGAAATGAAATAAATTGAAATAAAAGGCCGACATCGCGCAGGAAAGAAATTTTGAATTCGGAAACATGAAGCACACGGCAAAAGCTGACACCAAAATTAAATTTGCAACCTCGAGGTTTAGGGAAAGAATAGGGCGGTATTGTCCAAGTCCAACCCCCAAATTTAGATTTGGGTTATGCTTAAGGGTGTCCTAAATCCACGAAATCCATAGTTTCTTTCTGGGTTTTGTCGGTAGTTACTCTAAAATGCGACACTTCTTAGAAAGGATACACTTCAACTAAGGTTTAAATAGGTCCAAAATGAAAGGGCTTAAGGGGCACCAAAAGGTACGAGCTAAACTTAGTGAAATTGTGCTAATCCCAGCAGGGGCACAATTTAGAACATAACATTTGCAATGACAGATCTTGGCTATATGTAACTTATGCATTGTTTCTCTATTGCAAAGCAATATAAAATCTATTACATATTACAAGTTTCTAAATGCAAATAGTTATAAGATGTTGCAATCCTCTCTCAATCCCCATGGAATAAACCCATTCAACAGGTTATTATCTAGGCCTGGGCTTAAACATCATGCTCTAACGTTTGACTTTCTACATGGCTTGTGGGCCCCTCTTACTCTGTTCTATCAAATTCTTCATGACATTTTCGTCTTCCGTCTCCGTTCTATTTTCTATTGTACTCCTCTAACTCTCCATAATCATTGTCACTGTCACTGTCACTGTCACTATCACTGTAACTATTAGAACTTCAACTTTTTAAAAAAATATATCTTCCACTCAATCCATGCGTCACACTCACTGTTATAAAATTGTGAACATTAAGTTTGAATTTTAATATTGATATGTGCATCTCTCGCTCAGTCCATTCCATTAAAAGCATCAATAGAAGGATTTCTTGTGCTCAAGTATTCCTTTCGTTCTCATGTCTATGAAATATCCACTCCAAGCTCGCATCACTTGCCGAAATATAAATCTGCTTTGATGTCTTTTCTTTCTACTGTTGCTTCTTATGGAAGCCTGGCTTTGGATGGAGGCATACTAGTGGTGATGGAGAAATAAATGGTGAGGCTTTGTGGACTTAGCTTGGTTAGTAGTTTTGGGCTTGCGCTAGTGAAGATGCAAGGAAGACGCATATTATTTAGATGAAAAATGAAAATGGTAACTAAGAAACATCACATAATAGTGCTCTCGCTATTTTGGAAGTACATTAGAATGCATGTATGCTTTGGCCTATAGGCCAATGCTATATCAAATTTCTTTGTAACTAAAGGAATATTCGTACTACAAAATTCTAATTTTTTTTATTTAAACACAAAAAATATACATGAATTCATCTTATCTTCTAAGTAATGTTTCCATTTCTAAGACTATTCTTGTCTTCTATGTCAAGTGTTTAAATTATGTGAGGTGGAAATGTTTCGAACTCTAATAGTGTTCTTGGCTCATAATGTCTTGGTGACACTAAATATTTGCAATCATCAAGTAGAAAGCATTTCTTCCATTCTAAAAAATAATTTTCAAACTAGAAAAAATATTACCATGAAAGTGTTTAATGCTTTGCTTCCCCACCATACATAAATGGGCTAACACATGATACATCATGATACTACTTAGTGTTTGGAAAAGTGAAATTATGGTGCTTAAGTGAAGAATTGGAGATGAATTTTCGTTGGTCTATAACATCCTTGCAAGAGACAAGTATGTGGTGTAAAGTGTTAAATCTAAGTATTTGGTGAAATTACAATTCTTGCTTGGATAGAGAATGCTCTTTTAATCCTTGTCATTTTTTGGATGCATAATGTTATTGTTGCATGTCCAAAACAAAGTATTTGATTAGTATATATGTTGGAATTATGAAACAATTAGGTCTCATCCATAAGCAATTCAACCTACTACAACTTCATTAGATTTTTTGTTTGCAAAATATAATAGATTTGATATAATATAGCTTCCACATTATTCGCATTTCTAAAAAATATCATGTCTCATTCTAACTTGCATATTGCTACATGAGACATTTATCAAATAAGATGATATATCTCATCTACATTTCCACAATTAATAGATATGTCATGTGTCTTATGTTATTTGTTTATATTTTAACTTTTTAGAATGATGTTGCTTTCTTTCAACCTATATTTATTCTTCACATTAAGTGGGTTTGATACCATGTCCTATGAGCTACTTCCTGCATTTTTACTATTCTATAATAAATGTTGATGTAGAATTGACATAGAAAAAAATAATAATTAAAAGAAAGATAAAGATATAAATTGTAATTATCTACTTATGGAGGACAATCACACAATGTAATTCTAGCAAACTAGACACAAGTTTCACCTATAAACATGTAACCATGTAATGCCATGTAATATCAAAATAGAAAAACTATATTGAATACACTCTTGAATCTATTTCTACCTATTGATGACAAAGTCTAGATGAACTTCTTTAAGTGTAGAAGATCATATACTAAGGCTCACGCTTGAGTAGATGTTGTTCCTCTCTCAAACTTGGTGAGCATATTAAGCAATAAAGGTGTGGAAGTATCACTCGCAATCATCCCCTTCATAAAAGATTTACCGGGAACGAAAGATTTTTGGGATGTGGGGGCATCAACACTTCCATGGACCCTTCTATCATTCGTACTACTTCTTCCATGGAAGGCCTGGAGACACTGTTCCATTGAATGCACCAAAATGCCACCTTCACCAGCAGTTCCACTTGTTGAAGATCAACCTCACTTCCAAGCCTAGGATCTGACACACTCTCAATATTTCCTTTCAGTGTCTCCTTGAAGGACCAGCGAGGATAATACTGCTTACTGGGGCTGGCAGTGGGAACCAAGTTCTTTCTTCCACTAATCAACTCCAGCAACATTTGGCCATAGCTATACACATCTGCTTTTACAGTGATGGGCACATCACCCATCCACTCGGGTGCGAGATAGCCCCTGGTTCCTCTTGCAAATGTGAGAGTGCAGCTTTGTTCCCTGGACATGAGCTTTGCCAGTCCAAAGTCTGATATTTTAGGAACCAACTGAGTGTCCAGAAGGACATTCTGGGGCTTCAAATCACAGTGCACAATACGCGATCGACAATGGTCGTGACAGTAGTTCATTCCTCTCGCTATGCCAAGAGCAATGTTGAAGCGCACAGTCCATGGAAGAACAGATGTAGTGCTGAAGAGGTGCTTGTCTAGAGACCCATTCTCCATGTACTCATACACTAACAGTCTACGATGTTTTTCCTCGTTGCAGAAGCCAATGAGGCGTACCAGGTTTACATGGTGAATAGAGCCAATGGTCATCACCTCTGCTTCAAATTCTTTTTCGCCCTTTTTGGACCTGTCCAGCATCTTCACAGCTACAAGAGTATTGTTTCTGAGCTTTCCTTTATAAACATAACCAGAGGCTCCTCCCCCGAGCTTGTCCGAGAAGTTTCTAGTTGCTATTTTCAGAGACCTGTAGCCGAATCTTATAGGAGCAGCAGATTCAGAGGAGGGCGACGATATTGCATTTTTTCTTTTCTGAAATATCTTCCACATGCAGTAAGACGACCCAACACCCAATATAAAAATTCCTACAGACAAAAGGATCACAGAAGGTGTAACCCATTTGGGTTTTCTTGTGGGCTTTATATCTGGCTCTGCAGAGGATGAATTTGGAGAGGGTGAATCCACCAAGTCTTGGAGATAGAGAGTAAAGGTGAAACCCAAAGAAGAGAGCCATGTGCTCCCATTCCAAACGTACATATCAAGATCTCTAATGTTGTCCACATGCACCATACTCATAACAGATGTATTGGAGTTGAAGGATGCAACGGTCTGAGGTTCAGGGCCATCAAGAACAAAATTGAACCTCCCGCTCTGATCAAGTTGAGCGTACATGCATCCCTCACACACAGATGTTTTGACGGCAAAGCCAACATTTCGCCAAAGAGGGCTATGCAGAGTAATGCCGTTATTTGCATCTAATCTAAGAAAATGGTACCCAAAATAGTTTGGCAAAGGCCCGGGAAAGAGTACTTGCCCTACTTTCATCTTTTGTCCTGGAAGAAGAGTATTTGTAGGGTGATTAAACGACTCCCAGAGGCGATCTCCATTCCTGCCAAGCACAATTAAGTTGCCTTCGTTTGTGAGGCGAGCCATCTGTGCATCTGTTCCATTGGCGCCGCTGGTCCAGTTGGTTCCATGGATGACCAACCCTCTTTGACGACTGAGCATCAGCTTACAAGATCGTTTGCGGCATGGGCTGTACACAGCCCACGTTATGATGGCGTTGTCCTGAGAAGCGGAACCAAACGATGTGACCAAATAATAATTATCAGGTACCAGACTTTTACCATGCCAAAACCCCACTTTAAACATGTTATTATCAGATACCAGAGTTTCATGGACGCCCAGTTCATTGCCAAGATTTAACCAGTCACCCGCCTCTGCCACTACAAGAAAATATAAAAGTGCATGGATAAGAATGCGAACAATTTCCATCATTCATTCACTAATTTAGGCTTGCATGCTCCTCTAGTTGAGTCTGTTAATTTTGAACTTGGTATATGATGAATAATTCACCGCATTTATTACATTGAACAGCACGGCAGAAACAAATTGATTTGTCTTGGTTCTATCGGAGAAACAGGGTTTTGATTATGTTGCAGCAATGGAAGTAATCGATGATCGACGAGCTGCGGACATCTCTATGCTTCCATCATCAATGGATATAATCCATCGGTTTTGTTTACAATGTAGAGTTCCAGTTATCGTTATGCAGAATCATGTTGGAATGTTATGATATGTAAAGAATCTTGTAAGAAACTTTCATTTTTAAACATTATTATTATTGTTTTTTCAATGGAACAGAGTATATTGTGTAGAGGTGGAGTACATAGTTTATTCAATTGTCTAGAAATTTGAGGTTCATATTGCATGTACACAATCATCAACATCATCCCGATCATCCAACATCATCTCGGCTTGCGCCCTAATGGCACTCTGAAATAGGTGTTTTGTTAGCATGCAGCCATGCAGGTTTAGTGAACAGAGCCTGTAAATACTTCAATGACTCTAGTGGCTCTTATTGTGTTGCTCATACAATTGATCATTGCTGATCTTCTTGGATGAGCTGCCTATATTGAGGAAACCCTAAATTTTGTCATCAAAATGACTATTAAACCTGTGACGGTTGTGTGGGCTTGTTTGCTCGGTGCTTGTAGAGCACATAAGAATATTGGGTTAGGAGTATCTACATTAACTCTTCTTTTTGAGTTCGATCCTAAAAATGCTGCAACTTATGTTCTTTTGTCAAACACCTATGCAGAAGTGGGCAGGTGGTGTTCAAAGGATAAGGAGGTTGACGAAAGATGGAGGAATTAAAAAAATACCTGGATGTAGATGGATTGAAGATCATAAAATGGTACGTGCATTTTATATAGGAGATAGATTACACCCACAGACACAGGAGAGGAGATTTATGCAAAGTTAGAAAAATTGATCTGAGATATAAGGCAAGGTATTTTCCAGACTCAAAACATTTACTTAATAGCGTTGAATAGAAAGGGAACGTTTTATTTTCGGTGTTATAAAAGTACCTATCTCACATCTGGAGATCTAAACTATGCTGCTGCCCTCATCACCTGGGGGATGATATTTCTTCATGAGGGTTGTTGGTGATTCTCAAAAATCAGGCATATTCCTTGTGTTTGGGGTTATGAGCAGACATGAATGCCATGTTATTTATCTTGCAATGATGACAAGTTGTGAGTCAAAGTCCCCTGCAAGAAAGTCATGTGGTTGATTTTAATGGAAGTATCTGACCTGCGTATACAAAGAAAAACATTCAGAGCTTGTTTGCTCAATCTGATGGCTAGATTTAGGAATTTTGTTCACACAATAGGTGAATCTCCTACGAAGGGAAAGCACATTTGTTGGAAGCAGAAATACTTCATCAACCGTACATCTACAACTCATAACGCAGACTATGACAGTTTTTTACTAGTCAAATTTCAATTGAGACATATCGTCCTACTATAAAGTACATATTAACAATATGTTAAATGTTATGTGTAGGGAAAGTGAAGGGTTTTATTTTATCATTTATAACTGATTTTCAAGAATCAGTTACGGAATAGGGAGGGGTTATAAATTCAATAATTTCTATTGTACGGGGATTTTTTTTTCAAACTTCTCTTGAGAGAGCTTTGGAGAAGAGGATTTTTTTCTTTAAACCTGTAACAACAATTGGCTCTCTCTCCAACCCAGTCATTGTATAGGGATTTTTAGAGATTTTCTGCCCTCATTTTATTGAAGAATTAAAGGAATATTTTAGAACTTTGTGTCTATTCAATTCCTTCATCGATTGCAAGTTTTTCTTACGTTAATTCATAATTGTTCTTTGGTGATTTCCTTCTATGTGTGGCTGCATCTGAATTTAACACAAAAACTTTGTGTTCTGAGTTGGTTGCATATTCTTCTTATGTTTAATGTGTGACATGTTTATATGTTGCAAAGGGATAGTTGTTTATCTTATCAGTTATCATCTCGGGTATGAACTATTGAACTTTATGTCATTATTTGTTTCCGTTCAGCTCAATGGAGATCGAATTCTTTCAAGAAGCATGAAGGTATATATGATACTTGTGGCTAGAAATTGAAGGGGGAATAACAGGAGAATATCAATCTAAGTCAGAATAAACATTAGGAGTATAAGATCTAATCTATAGTCATAAACAGAGGAAATCAGCGAACAGGAAAAGATATACATCAGTAGAAAAGCAACAGGTATATAAATAGCCATGTAATCATGATAATATAGATGCAGTCAAAGAACCGATATTTCTTTCAATTACATTACTTATGTAGATTGGACAAATATGAACAAATAGAATATGGAATGCTAGTACTAATAATGTATTAATGAATAATTAACTTTAATGTATTTTAGATGTAAATAAATATTGAACATCATCATGGAGGAAAGGAAGGAGATGTAGATAAGAGAGTATAAGGTTTCCATCTAAGTACCCCACCTTGGATGGATGTCAAAGCCTTGCCACCAAGGCCAAGAGAGTCAAAGTTCCACTCTTGGGCTTAGATTGGATAAGCCGAGAACCCCACTACGATCCCCATACCATTCCTACCATGATGAGTTATTAAGTGTAAGGGATAAGGCATGGATAGGGAAGCAAGACAAACACTCTAATAAGTACCTCACTTTGGTGGATGTCTAAGTCCTACCACCAAAGCCAAGAGAGCCAAAGTTCCGCTCTTGGGCTTAGTATGAGTTGGCTTGGTAAAACCTATCATGTCCCTATCCCTATGCTCTAAATGTGTTTGATATTGGAGTTGTATTAGCTAACCCTAACAATGGCATTAGTTTATATATATATTTATGCACTTGTGTTTTCTATGTGATGAGTGCAGGATTTATATTCAAGAGCATAACGAAGAACATAACGAAGAAATAACTACATGTAAGTCATCTCCCTAACCCTAATTTATTATAATTGTGATTGTAGGAATTAATCTAGGCAAATCTAGAAGGGGGAAATTACATTTAGGGTAAAATTAGTAAATTGTTTCTAGAAGGGGACATTACAATTGGTATCAGAGGATCTTTCCTATCATCCTATGAATATAGTTGACTTACATGTATTGATGTATACCTTGTGCCTAACATGTATTCAAGTGTATACTTTGTGGCTTATGTGTATTCGAGTGTATTCAAAGGTATACTTTGTGACTTATGTGTATGCTTTGTAACATGTGTTCATGTGAATACTTTGTGTATTACGTGTATTCGTGTGTATGCTTCATGATTGTTGTGTATGCTCATCTGTATACTTGGTGACTTTGGGATGGTGGACAGACTCGCGGTGTAGTATGGGATGCACCAAATCGCCCTTCCCAGTTGTCAGACTGTATACTTACATGTATTAATGCAACTTATGTGTATTCATATTTTGTGACCAGCATATGCTTCATCACTTACGTGTATTCAAGTGTATGCTTCATGATTATGTATTCGAGCGTATACTTTATGACTTTATATTTGTATTCGAATGTATACTCTATGACTTTGTATTCAAGTGCATACTTCATGACTATGTCTTCGAGTGTATACTCTATGACCTTGTATTCATATTCGAGTGTATACTCTATGACTTTGTATTTGTATTCGAATGTATACTCTATGACTTTGTATTCAAGTGCATGCTTCATGACTATGTATTCAAGTGTAATACTCGATGACTTTGTATTTGTATTCGAGTGTATACTATATGACTTTGTATTCAAGTGCATACTTCATGACTATGTATTTGAGTGTATACTCCATGACTTTGTGTATTCAATTGTATACTCTATGACTTCATGTATACATGTATTCAAGTGTATACTCCATGACTTTGTGTATTCAATTGTATGCGTTATGACCTTTTGTATTTGACTGTATACTCCACAACTTTGTATGTTCAAGTGTATACTACATGACTTATGTGTGTTCAAATGCATACTACATGACTTATGTATGTTCAAGTGCACACTTCATGACTTACTTGTATTCATGTGTATACTTCATATTCGTGTATTACATGCATATACCTTGTGTGTTACATGTATGCTTCATGCATTACATATACTTTGTGAATTATGTTCATGTTTCATGTGTTATGTGTGTGTATTGCATGTATGCTTCATGCTTGTGTATTACGTGCATGCTTCATGCTTTGTGTATCAAGTGTATGCTATATGTTTCTATACTTGTATATTACATACTATGTTTCATGCTTCATATACTTTTGTGTATTGTGTGTATGTTCCATACTCCATGTATTAAGCGTATAAGCTTTGTGTATGCTTCATGTATTACGTGTATCTATGTATATGCTTCATACATGTATACTTCGTGTATCACGTGTACTTATGTGTGTGATTCGTGTCTCGCATGTATTTGGGGGTATACTTCATGTCTTACGTATCACATCATATATTATGTACATCTATGTGTTTCCTCAAAAAGCTTACTCCATGTGTGTATTAAGATTCCTTTCTGCTTAAATTTTATGAAAATACAAAAATCATCTGTCAACCCCTTCTTGGGTTATAACTAATGAAATTCCTTCAAACTTGAGGTGAAAAAGGGGAGAGCATTTCACCTAAGAAAGACATATAAGATATCATTAAAGAATTCAATTGAGATTAAAGTCCACTGAGGCATCATATTGACCTAGGAGGGTCAATCTCTTACAAGCCAAAACAACAATTTTGACAGGACATAATAAAGACAACTCAACTCTCTAGGAACCCACAAATGGGGAGAAAGGTCTTAAAAGAAATGTGAAAATTTATAATAGGACATTCATCAAACTTAATTGTTCTATCCATTTAGAATGAGATCAAATATACAAACAAGTGATCTATTTGTCACTCATTGAAACAATGACAAAACAATCCAGTCCATATTATATGATCTACCTTGTAACTTATAACATTGATCTAGTGAACTTTGTCTTATTTTTTCTACATGTAATATCTAGGGAAGATCATTTCATCCAAGGGTTTTCTTCTCTTAAGCTCTTTAGAGTAACTCTTCATTCACAATTAAAGATCAAGGATATTAGTATTAGGGTCATAAGTACCTTCGAAAAAATTAATACACATCAAGTTATACCAAATTTGTTACAAAAGGATCCTTCACATTTTCCAAAACCTGAATTAATTGATATGGTCTAAATAAAACAAATACTTTCCTAAAATATGAAGAAACAAATTTAGTACCAAAACATAGAGATATGTAAAGAGGAGGATAAAACCCCAATGAAATTGAAAGATAGGACATAATTGAATATTAGAGTAAACCTATATTTTGCTAAGGAATGATTAACTATTTAGCAATTTGTAAATAAAGGTATAACAAACATTTGACTAAGATAAGTGATTCAAAATCCTATAAACTCCTCATAAGAAATTAGCTTATCACAAACCTTGTTTGAATACTTACACAAATTCTTTCCATATGACATCATATAATCAATCATTCCTCAAAACATGGCTATCTTTTCCTATCATCATTGAATTTGAACATGACTCTTCTTTGGGGTCAATAACTTATCAAAGGGTAAAACTACATGATGACAAGTACAAGATTGAATTTCGAGATCAAAAATTGAGATGTCTTTTGGGTCCTTCTCTCTAAGGACAAGAGAAAACTTATTTTATGTTACATACATCATTAGTTACCAACACTCGTTGTTAAGAAATACAATCACATGAACCAAAAGAATATTTGTCATTTAAGAAACATCATCAACCTTATGATCTTAAAGAACAATGAGGGCAGTAGAACTAAGGAAAGTATACTAACAACAATCCCTCAAGGGATTTAGAATGGAATCTTAAAGGTTTTTATAATTGCTTGAGGACAAGCAATCTTGGGCAAGGTGGACTGTGATGTCCCAATATTTAGGCATTGTTTCAATTAAAGATTTAAACATCATGATAAAGACGGCGAAGTCGCTTTCATCAAATATGGTGTTTGTCATCGTCAATTTAATGATAATCATGTATATAATAATATTTAATAAACATTATTAATAATATTAATATTACTATAGATATTAATATAAATTAAATATTATTATGATTCTGATTATTAATATAATAATATAAATATATAAGGCTGATATTTATGAGTATGATTTAAAGTAATGAATAGTTAGGAAAGGCAATGATTCCTATTATATGCAGCGACTAAGGGGAGCAATCACTATCAGTTGCAAACTAAACGAATACATATAGCAGCGATCTGTTATAGGTAATCTCTTTTAGAAAGAGACATCTCCTTTGGAAGAGTGCGATCTCAAGTAAGGAGATTAATTAAATATGCAGCAATTAACATATAACGCATGGTACATGATCAATATATTAAAAGAGTGGTAATTTATATCAATAGAGCAACTATTATGTTTGTTAGAGGCGGCAATTTATTTATGTGAAGACATGTCCATAATGAAAGGTGGTGTCTCTCAATAGAGATCGAATTCTTTCAAGAAGTATGAAGGTATATATGATACTTGTGACTAGAAATTGAAGGAGAATAATAAGAGAATATCAATCTAAGTCAGAATATACATTAACAGTCTAAGATCTAATCTATAGTCATAAACAGAGGAAATCAACAAACAGGAAAAGATATACATCAATAGAAAAGTAGCAGGTATATAAATAGCCATGTAATCATGATAATATAGATGTAGTCAAAGAACTGATATTTCTTTCAATTACATTACTTATGTAGAGTGGATAAATATGAACAAATAGAATATGGAATGCTAGTACTAATACAACATTTATGATAATGTTAGTCCTTATTATGTATTAATGAATAATCAACTTTAATGTATTTTAGATGTAAATAAATATTGAACATCATCATGGAGGAAACGAAGGAGACGTAGATAAGAGGGTATAAGGTTTCCATCTAAGTACCCCACCTTGGATGGATGTCAAAGCCCTGCCACCAAGGCCAAGAGGGTCAAAGTCCCACTCTTGGACTTAGATTGGATAAGCCGAGAACCCCAAGTTATGATCCCCCTACCATTCCTACCATGATGTGTTATTAACTATAAGGGATAAGGCATGGATAGGGAAGCAAGACAAGCACTCTACTAAGTACCTCACTTTGGTGGATGTCTAAGTCCTACCACCAAAGCTAGGAGGGCCAAAGTTCTGCTCTTGGGCTTAGTATGAGTTGGCTTGGTAAAACCTATCATGTCCCTATCCCTATGCTCTAAATGTGTTTGATATTGGAGTTATATTAGCTAACCCTAACAATGGCATTAGTTTATATGTATATATACGCAATTGTGTCTTCTATGTGATGAGTGTAGGATTTATATTCAAGAGCATAATGAAGAAATAACTACCTTTAAATCATCTCCCTAACCCTAATTATTATAATTATGATTGTAGGGTTTAATCTAGGGCAAATCTAGAAGGGGACATTACATTTAGGGTAAAATTAGTATTGTTCCTAGAAGAGGACATTGCATTTCATTTTCTCTAGTTTCCATAAAATCAAATTAAAACATATGAGGGAGCTACCCCTCTAAAACACAAAGGAAGATCATTATTTCATTGGTGATCTCTCCAGCTATTGTAGGCAATTTTGTCACCATTTCTTGGGCAAGTGATGTAGGAGCATCCAGGTCCATGAGCAATTAGCATCAACCAAAAATATTTTAGGTTTCAGTTTCAGTTTAGTTTTTGTTGTGCTTTGTTTTTCTTTTGTGTTGGTTTGGTCTTTTGCTTCATGAGGCAATTTCTTATTTCAGCCAAGTTAAGAGCATCATCATGTAGAGGAGCCAATTGGGTATCTCTAGTTTCAATTTGGTGAAATTTGGATGAAAATGGCTAAGTTATAGCTAGTGGACGATTTCTCCAGTTCGCGAACCACTCAGTTCGTCAACCCAGCAGTTACCTGATTTGACAGTTTGCCAGTAAATCCCAAAGGAAATTTTGCATTTTTAAAATTTGTCGAAGGAAGCTTTGTCGAGAAAATTCTTAGTTTTCAAACTCTTCGGTTCGCTAACAATTTGGTTCACCAATGGGCGATTTCATTGACCAAGCTTTCAAGGGAAGCTTAAATTGTTCTAAGTCTTTTCAGTTAGCCATTGGAAACTTTTGTCGATTACACTTTAGTGAATTTTAATGACATTTCTTTGTTGTTGGCTCGAAGTTACAAAATTGCGGACTTAGTCGGAAAAATTACTAGTTTGCAAACCCTTAGGTTCGCCAATGACTCACTTTGCCGACAAAGCCTAAGAGTTAGAGCTCAAAGTTTCTTTAGTTCATAGATTCGAAACTTTGTAGATAAGAGGAAAATGTTAAGTCTTCGGCCAGTTCATAGTTTCTACAAATTGTCGATTCACCAACAAGTGTTTAATGGAGCTTTTGGTAAGTTTGTGTAGTTGGAGTTTTGTCGAAAAGAGCTTAAAGGCTTATGACTTTGTATTATCAAACCTTTTGGTTTGCAAACCAACTATTTTGTTGATAGCTTGTGTTGGAAAACTTTTAAGTTTGCGAAGTACAACTTTTGCTGATAACTCTTCCTAACATGGTATGTCATGAACGTCTAAGTTCCCAAACCCCAAAGAACGTCGATGAAGACATTTTGACTTAGTTTGAGGGTAGTACATGTTTTGTTGATAAAGGGGTCCTAATGAAATAAGAATTTATTTTCATAACCGAGAGGATTTTCTTGGACCTAGCACATGTCAAGTTCTGTGGCGATTCCATTCTATAATTGATCAACTATTTGGTGACTATTCAACTGCTTGGTGATGGTTTAACTACTTGGTGACTGTTATACAACTGTCAACATTTCAGTTCCTTTTTTCTCCCAATCTATGTATATATGGAAACCTTTGCATATTTGGGGTGGGGGGTTTGGTGATTGTAGTAGTTTCTTCCTCTCAGAATAGAGGTGAGATGATAGTATATTGGGGATGATCTATGTATTTGTAGGAGAGTGATTTAGTGCTATAAGCACATAATCGATTGAGTACTGTTGTATAAAGCTTAATGACGAAGCTTTGAAGGCCCGTGAGTTTGTAAATGTAATGATTTTGAAGTTAATAAAAGAGTTTCAGATTTCTAAATGAATTTGTGCTTCTGTTGTGTGTTATTGGCTGCATGACTGGGTAGTTTGATAAAACCCCTTGGTCTTGACTGCACCAAGTGGTATCAGAGCCAGTTTTTCTTACTAGGAGATACATTGTGGAGAATTGAAGCATTGTCGTAGAAGTCTCGAGAGGGTATTTGTGGGTGTGAAGAGGAGTCACGTAATTATAGAGGGTTGAAGGAGACATTGGAATTGTGAGTAGAGGTTGTATTTTGAGAAGATGCGCCCGAGAAGAAGAGTTCCCATAATGGAGAAAATGTTAGAACATTTTCATGTTGAAATGAGCAATGAGTTCAGAAATTTGGTGGCTGGATTAAGAAGAAATCCAGATTGTATGGAAGATCATGTTGATGATGAGGATGAAATTATATAGGATGAACAAGAAAGGGAAAACGAACAGCCAGTAGATGCTGGGGAAGGATGGTTCCTTAAAACACTTTCCTCAGTTAGAGGAGGTAACAAAATAGAAATTTCTAGTTTTTATAGAACATTGAATCTTGAAGAATTGATAAATTGGATAAGTGAATTAGAAGAATATTTTAAATATGAAAACATGTGACCCTCAGAAGGTGAGATTCGTGCAAACAAAACTCAAAGGACATGTTGCCTTATTGTGGAGCGAGTTGCAAAGAGAAAGAGTAGCTAATGGAGATATGAGTATAACCCAGCGGAATCAGATGGTTATTCAATTGAAAGACAAATTCATTCCTCAAGATTATGAGTTGGAGATGTTCAGAAAACTTTAGAATTTGAAGCAGAAAGATATGAGTGTAAAGGACTATACTGAAGAGTTTTATAAAATGGTAATTAGATCTGGACATGGGTATGTGCAAGATCATGATGGGCCAAACTATACCTCTAAGTGGCAATGAAAATACTAAAAATTAGACTTAATCAAGTTCATGTGTAAATTTGAATGGATTATCTACACGATTTGAAAAACATGTAAGAACAAAATTTGTAGAGAATTGAATCTAGTTTATAGGCTACTATTTATTTTTTAAAACTAAATTTACTTAGTGAAAAATGAATATTTCAATGAACAACTATTAAATTTTTTAGAAAAAAATAAGAAGTGGGTGTCATTCCAGCCAACCTAACTATGAGCAAAAAAAAAATTGAATATTTCAAAATAAGTAGAGGACTCATGCTCGGATGTGATGCATATTTTTTTGAAATTTTTTTTTCAAGAAAATAATTAGTTATGATTTTTTTACTGTGATTTTTTTTTAAAAAACTAAAAAGTAATTTTCCAGCCAACCTAACTTGATCAAAAAAAATTGGAATTCAAAATTTTTTTAAACCTATAGACAGAAAACCACAAAGTGTGATGCATATTTCAGATCTAAAAAGGGTGAAACGGTTTGAAAGTTATGGAATTTTTCCAATCAGTGTGTCCATCAGGATTTTAGACACACACTATATACAAAAATATTAATAATTATTTAATAATATGATAATCAAGAAAATCTTATATTTTTAGAAAGCTGATAATTTTTTCAATAAACCCTTTTCGTTTTATCAAATTTGAATAAAAAAAGTCATCAGCTCACAAAGGGTGAAGTTTAAAAAAGAGAGTCAAACCAGTAAACACGTTAGAATCCAGGGAAAGTCAACTATGACAGTCTCGAGCCTAAATACAAGGCAAAATTGAAGCAAAATAGATATCTGTTATTTAAATAATGGATATCCATTTTGGGGAGCTAGAAACAGATATCCATTTCTAGAACTATAGAAATCTCTCTCTCTCTCTCTCTCTCTCTCTCTCTCTCCTCTCTCTCTCTCTCTCTCTCTCTCTCTCTCTCTCTCTCTCTCTCTCTCTCTCTCTCTCTCTCTCTCTCTCTCTCTCTCTCTCTCTCTCTCTCTCTCTCTCTCTCTCTCTCTCTCTCTCTCTCTCTCTCTCTCTCTCTCTCTCTCTCTCTCTCTCTCTCTCTCTCTCTCTCTGGCCTATCTACCTCCTAGTTAAATCCTTTTCCTAGCTTTCCTAGTTTTCCTTTTCCTTTCCAATTTCCCTTGAGATCCCACCAATTCTACCATATTTTACTACTTTCCACCTCTCCTCTCATCAAATGAACTTTAGTTTTATCTTGTTTCCATTTCATCCTCCCAATTTATATCCTCATCCCTCCTTGCATGTCCTAGTTTTCTTGTTTCCATTTGCTTTGTCGATAAGGGAGAGGGAGAGGGACGAAGAGGGAGAGAGGGTGGAGATGGAGGGGAGAGAGAGAGAGGAGAGAGATTGGGTGATAGGGGGAGAGAGAGAGAGAGAGAGTGCTAGTTTTCTTGTTTTCATTTCCTTCATCGATAAGGGAAAGGGAAAGATAGAGGGGAGAGATAGGGAGATAGAGGAATGATAGGAGAGATAGAGAGATAGGGAGAGATAGCTAGGTAGAGAGAGAGAGAGAGAAGAGACAGATAGTGAGAGATAGAGGAGATAGAGGGGAAAGATAGGGAGATAGAGAGTGAATGAAATGTCCAAAAAGATAGGGAGAGAGATTGAGAGGTAGAGGGACGATAGAGATAGGGAGATAGAGGTTTAGGGTTGCTCAGGTTCAGGGTTTAGGGGTTAGGGGTTAGGGTTTAGGGTCATTATTAGGGTTTTGGGGTTTTGGGGTTTTGGGAGAGAGAGAGATTTAGGGTTGCTCGGGGTTAGGAGTCATAGTTTAGGGGCATTATTTAGGGTTTATGAGTTTAGTGTTTCTCAAGTTTAGTGTTTAGGGGTTAGGGTTAGGGAGATAGAGGTTTAGGGTTGCTTGGGTTTAGATTTTAGGGATTAGGGGTTAGGGTTTGGTGGCATTATTTGGGGTTTTGGGAGAGAGAGAGAGAGAGAGAGAGGGTTGCTTGGGGTTAGGGGTCATGGTTTAGGGGCATTATTTAGGGATTATGAGTTTAGTGTTGCTCAAGTTTAGGGTTTAGGGGTTAGGGTTTAGGGGAATTATTTAGGGTTTAGGGGTTTTGGGTTGCTCAAGTTTAGGTTTTAGGGGTTTAGGGTTGCTTAGGTTTAGGGTTTTGGGTTTTGGGATTAGGGGTTAGGGTTTAGAGGTTTAGGGTTTAGGGTAAAAAGAGAGATAGAGAGAGGGGACTAATAGAGATTGGGAGAGATAGAGGAGACAGAGGGGAGAGATAGGGAGATAGAGGTGAGAGACATGTCCAGAGACATAGAGAGAGAGAGATTGAGAGGTAGAGGGATGATAGAGATAGGGAGATAGGGAGAGATAGGGAGATAGAGGTTTAGGGTTGCTTGGGTTTAGGGTTTAGGGGTTAGGGGTTAGGGGTTAGGGTTTAAGGCATTATTTAGGGTTTAGGATTTATGGTTATGTGGTTAGGGGTTAAGGTTTAGAGGTTTAAGGTTTAGGGTTTAGAGAGATAGAGAACCAATAGGGAGATATAGAGGAGACCAAGGGGAGAGATAGGGAGATAGAGAGTGAGGAACATGGCCAGAGACATCAGGAGAGAGATTGAGAGGTAGAGGGACAAAGGTGATAGGGAGATAGGGGAGAGATAGGGGTATAGAGGTTTAGGGTTACTTGGGTTTAGGGTTTAAGGGTTTGGGGTTTAGGGTTTAGGGGCATTATTTAGGGTTTAGGGTTTATGGTTTAGGGGTTAGGGGTTCAAGTTTAGAGGTTTAGAGTTTAGGGTTTATAAAGAGAGAGGAATGATAGGGAGATATAGAGGAGACTAAGTAGAGAGATAGGGAGATAAAGAGTGAGTCACATGGCCAAGGACATAGGGAGAGAGATTGAGAGGTAGAGGGATGATAGAGATAGGGAGATAGGGGAGAGATAAGGAGATAGAGGTTTAGAGTTGCTTGGATTTAGGGTTTAGGGGTTTGGGGTTTAGGGGTTTAGGGTTGCTTGGGTTTAGGGTTTACGAGTTAGGGGTTAAGGTTTAGGGGCATTATTTAAGGTTTAGGGTTTATGGTTTAGGGGTTAAGGTTTAGAGGTTTAGGGTTTAGTGTTTAGAGAGAGAGGACCGATAGGAAGATATAGAGAGTGAGGGACATGGCCAAAGACATAGGGAGAGATAGGGATATAGAGAGTGATGGACATGGACAGAGACATAGGGAGAGAGATTGAGAGGTAGAGGAACGATAGAGATAGGGAGATAGGGAGATAGAGGTTTAGGGTTGATTGGGTTTAGTGTTTAGGGTTTAGGGGTTTCAGGTTTAGGATTTAGGGGTTTAGAGTTTCTCAAGTTTAGGGTTTAGGGCTTAGGGCTTAGGGCTTAGGGGCATTATTTCTAGGGTTTATGGTTTATGTTTTAGGGTTT